>JAQFVV010006205.1:15167879-15600123 GCA_028023455.1 Epiperipatus broadwayi
TTTAGATATATGGCACAACACTTTACTTGGCATTTAGATTCTGACAAAGCTAAAGGTCACAATATATATATTATAACATTCCGAAAATGAAGTGGAAGATACCAGTCTTACCGTATCTGCACTACAGAGTGCCACTAGGCTACTTGAACATAGAAAATTTATAGAGTAGGCAGATACATGCTGTTAAAGATCCAACTTTTATTTATTAAGACTGTTAGCTCTTTCCACTCGCTCAGTGAGATGCAGAGATAAAAATATATACGCTTATTTAATTTATATCTTAAATATAAAAAAATAAAAGCCATTGCCAGTAATTAACACACAAACAACATTTATTAACACACATATATAATCATTAAATTCGAGAAATAACATTTATTATTTTAGATTTTAATATTAATTTTTAATTTAAATTATTATTTTAAAATTTTAAACGATCTGCACAGATGAATTTAATAATATTTTTTAAGAATGTCAAGTATAAATGAACTACATAGATTGCATTTGAAAAAAAAAAATTCTATCCCTGATTTAACCTTAGGCCAAAGGTTTGCAACCAAACCAATGTCAATCCATCTGATATATGGATGTATTCAATGCAGTATGAATATGACAACACAAATATCATACTGTCAGGAATGTACATCTGAACAGCATAGTTATGAAGACATTGACTCTCATCCAGACAGGAATGCTACATCTGTCTGGCAAGAAGAACAATAAAAAAAACTCCATAGGAAGGGACTGCATTTTCCATCTTACTATCCCTTCCATAGGCAAACAGGAGGTGTGCGGTGTATAATGCAATCCTGCACATAGTGAATCTCATACTACATCTACTAATTACACCAATATATCCAATCCATTGACCCAATTTAACTACAAAACAAATAACCTAAGATTAACCCTCCCTTAATTAATTAATATAACTTTACAAATCTATATAGCCATTTATGCCCAACTTAAATTTAACATTTATATAATTTCACACAGATGTATTTTATAAAAGTTTGTTTTTTTAATGTGGTATAGATTGGCTACATAGATTACATGGTTAGAAACATTCCAAAATAAACATAAATGATCAAAATATAAAGTCATTGATGAAATTGCAGAGGGAAATTTACAAGAAACCCAATGGCATTCATCATAAGATGCCGCATTGACACCAATAACTTAAGAGACATCTGAATAAATACATTTTAGATACTCACCATAAGGTATCATTATTTACCGAATGTCTATATATTTTAATCAAATATGAAAACTAAAAACATAATTAAACGTTAACGAATCCATGCAAATGTCTATACCCAACTTAAATTTAATGCATTTAAATAATTTTTACAATAAATATTAATAAAAATAAAAATGGAAATGATTTTTAACAAACTCACATATATAAAATTAAACATTAATAATTAATTTGGAAACTTAAGTCAGATAAAAGTTCATTTTAAAATTTAGGTTAGCTGAATATTAAAAGCTTGTCAAATTTTAATGAAAGTTCTTAATTACTTTTAAATTTTACAGTTCATGTCTTATAGTAGAAGAATCCCTGTTCCTGGTGCCAATTCCTGCGATGTCTTTATTTGAAGACCGGTCTGTTGTTCTGGAGGTGGTCTTAGATGGTTCATTCCTGGTATTTCAGTCATTTCATTTGAAATAAGTGAAAGAGAGCGACAAGTGCGTCTTATCGCTCTTCTCACAAAAACAAACTGGAACTGTCTTAATGTGAATATTTTTTTTCTTTTATAGTACTACTCTAGATTCATTGAACATAGTTTCCTGTTCCAATAATTTCCATTAAAGTCCAAGCAAGTGGTTACTGCTTCTATTGGACATTCTAATTTTTTTTAATTCTCTTATCTATATCGTGACTTTTTTCTATAAGAGCCCCAAGGGCTAGTTTGCTTTTCAATAATTAATAAACACATCATTTCCATTTAAAAAAATACTTTATCATTAGATCTTGTACTTTTTTTTTATAAAAAAGTACGTTCAAATTTTTTTTTAAAAATAATAATTTTTAAAGTTTTGCATCTGTGTGAATATATATACATACATTGAACAACTCTTTAATTTTAGCTTTTAGTTTTTTATTTACGAACTTAAAAAAAAAACTGTTTATTCTAATTTTAAGTTAATATACCGTTACAATATATATATATATATATATATATTAATATTGACATTATTTCAAATATTAACTTTGCAGATAATGAAAATCTATTGCTATTTATTCAATTTGTTTTAAAAACAATTTTTAAATAAACTGATTATATTACTAAATAATAAAATAAAATATCCAACAAAAAATAAAGAAAATGTCACATGAGTTTACAGTCTCCAGAAAATACAAATTCTAAGTATATTTTCTTAAAATTTTATTGTCATTCATAAAAAATGTGGTTTAGAGTCAGAAAAATACCAAATATATTTTGTTTTAATGGGTGAAGGTGCAGATTTTGGATTGATTTCATATATTTCTATTTGTTATAATTAGATTGAAAAAATAATTTGGTTTAAAGATAAAGATAATTAATAATTGAAATATTTTATGAAAATGTGCACATTTTTGTGTGCTCTTATTAGATATACATTTAATGTTAAATTGTTTATATGATGTTAAAATATAATAATATTGAGTATAGATTTAGTGAATTTATTATTAATAAATGAAATATTACTATTATTATAAAACACGTGCATATAGTTATATGTGTTTACATTTATTTAAATCATTTAATATTTATTATTATTAATCACTTATAAATAAATATGGCCATGATTGGAAAAATATTAATATTAACAATTACATTTATCTAAATCAATTACTATTAATCACTCATAAATAAATATGGCCATAAAGTAATTGTAAAAAATTAATATTAACAATTTTGAGATGGTCAAAATTTTCACTTATGTTGAAAATTTAGCATGTTATTTCCATCTCTGTTTTACTTTCTAACTATTAACTATGAATACCTATTTACTAAACAATATTTGAAGGTTAGCTAAATTTCCTAGAGGCTGATTACATAGAAAAATAATTTAAGTCAATTGTAACCTGAAAAAGGTATCCTGTATTTGAATCCAGATTATATATGTAAACAGACTAACATGTAACATATATCACCAGTCTTTTCTCTGCATTTAAGTGTACTAAGTTTTCAGCTTGCAATCTTTACACAAAAATACACTTTTTAGCTTATTTTGCTTTAACCATATAAGTTAGAAAAATAATAATTGAGTGATTTGTCCTTCAGAGGTCATGTAATGTTCACTCCAGAAATGAGAAGATGAGCTGTGATTTATTGTACTTTTATATTTGAAGCAAACTACACAATATATTATATCATTATTATGAGAAATCACTCATGAATAAATATAGCCATAAACTGATTGTAAAAATATTGATAATGATTTTGAGATAGACAGGTACAAATTGTAGTTGATAGATCTGACTTTTGGTCAGAAACATGCTTTTGGTGTAAATCTCACATTCTACAATTGCATAATGAAAACTTCCTTTTCTTTATCTCATTGGTGCTAATTGTTTTCTAATATTTGTAAAAATTAGGGATTAATATTGGCATGGCAATAATATCTTAAGGCAGTCATTAAAAGTTTTTTTCTATCCACTCTTAATAAATGACATAAATTATGTCTAATAAAGACATATCTCACTTCTTTAAAAATGATGAGGATTTCAAAACATGTTATCATTACTATTCAGAATATGAAAAATGCTTGATGATTTTTTTTCGATCATTCTTTGTCTTATACATTTCTAGTTGACTAACTATAAATCCAAAGGTTATGATTTCTGATATAAACAAAATATTGACATATTGTTTTCAAACAATGTTAACTCTAAATTCACTTTGAAAAAATTAATATGTATGATATACCCTCACCTTTTCTTAATGATCTTTATAGATAGTTCAAAAGCATCATTAATTCTTTAGTTATTTTTGATAAATGGCTTTTTTTTGTTGAATCTGCTAATGGTTGAATAGTATCATTGTTGCATTTTCAACTTTAACTAATCATGCTTCAGTTTAGAGACATGATCTTTATTTCTCTTTAACTTTTATCTCATAGTTAGCTTTCCAATGATTTTTTAAAAAAGAGATATCTTGATGTAAACCATAAAGCACACAATGTCATCCCCAGACATTTTCTTGTTAGTAGGATTAACAGAAATAATCTTTCAAATAATCCTTTATATAATAGTTGTTGGCTTATATTTTACCCTTCTAATATTTCTGTTGAAGAGTGTTGACCTGAAGAATAAATCGATGGTATACTATATCTCTTTTAAATTAATTATTTTGTTATACTATTTAATATTTATATTTGTTTAATGACAGCATAAATAAAAACTATTAAACCTTTTATTTAGCACTGATGTATGTTATTCAAGTCTCTGATTTATATGCAAAAATACTAATAGCACCAATCTAATAAATCTTGATATTGGTTTTAAGAATGAAATTTTGAATAGATTATGCTCATTTTGATAAATTTATTAAATGTAGTGATTGCTATTTTGAAGTGTGCATTTACCTTTTAATCAAAGTTACATTTATTTGTGAATGAAAACTATGATTGTGTTGAGGCAGTTTCTATTTTAAGTGATGTTGTGGGATATACTTGTTCAAACAAGTACTGCTGTCTTCATCATGTTTATATCCAGTGGAAAAACATTAAATGTTTTAGCCATACAACAGGGCAATGGCTACTTAATGGACTTATTATTAGGTATTATAAATAAATCAGCACCAAACAGTAAATTATTAGTAAAATAGAAAATGAGAGTGTTGTTGGTATATATATATATATATATATATATATATATATACAAAAATACCAAGTATTCAAAGAGGATAAAAATATAAAGATATACAAAAATACCAAGTATTCAAAGAGGATAAAAGCAGAAAGACAAATTTATTTCATACATGAGGCTAAAAATATTAGCTGTCATCAATTTAAATCTTACATTTTTTGGAAGGATATGATTATTTTAAGAAGTTTTTTTTCTTTTTGGTAAGCATCCAATTCGTTGTAATTATTTGGATAGTAGCTCTCAATTTATGGTAAAAAAGCTTATTTCTAAGCATAAAAATTATAACAATTTTTGAACATCTGTTTCAGAACACATATTGTGTCTCAGAAAGTACTTGCTTAGTTAATTTCTATTAACAGTTTAGAATAAATCATTTGAAAGCTTTACACATGTAATTTAAAGAAGGAAATATCCATTAGTTTTTGTAAGTATTATTATGTTATAGTAGAACTATTTTAACATCTCACACACTTTAGGAAGTTTCACAAGTATTCTAATCCTGAAGAGAAATGCCTAGACATTTAGCAGAAATATTCTTAAGAAATTTTAACAGGAAAGTTATCTTTGTCAGGTGATTTACCGACTCAATCTCTTCAACATCTAGATTATGGATCATTAAGTAATTTGCCTAATAATTTGATTTTTTATTTAACATATACAGATTTCATGATACTTATTTTATATTTTTATATATTCATTTCACATTCTTCAAATCAGCTGCTCTCTAAATTAAAAATCACAAATTTATTTATAAATTTTATAGATTTATGCCCAAGTACTAATTTCTCACACACAAGTTGATTTTTAGAATTGTGTAAAAGATTTTGTTTTATTTCATTTTATTTTTTATTGTTTAACAATTTCTTTTGGCCAAATGACAGTCATATACAGTTATATATATTTTGCTTCCAAAGTGTTCTAAATTTTATTCATAATATTAATTTTTTTCTATTTCTGTATTAGTGATGATTTTTTTGTGTGTGCTTATTTCATGAACAGTCTAGTATTTTCCCTGGTTTTTTTATTTTTAATATGGCCAATAATCAAGGCAGAATTTGAATAGAAATAGTGATTTATATAATGCCCATTGACATGCTGGATATGAGTAATGCATGTTTTAAAATCTCTCAAAAAAATTTCTGTTTTTATCATAGAAAAGACATTAAAGCATAATGCAGATATTGAATATGTTAAAGGTTATGGATTGATATGGTGAATCCACTTTCAGAACACAATTAGGCAGTTATAATTTCCTGTAAAACTAATGTATGTGTACTAAAACCCATCTTTGTAAATAACTTTGCCAAAAAATTAAAAAGACATTTAAATAGAATAATCTACAAAAATAGATGACATTCATCAAGTATGAAAAAAAAAAATTTTTTTTTTCATGATCTACAGTCTTCTAGCCATATTTCTTAAAGAGTGATGGTGTCTACTCACATAATTTTATGGCTGTTATTAAATTATTCCTTTTTTCAAAATGTTTTGTAAAAACATTGATACATGATTGTATATTTTATGTATTAAATCTGATAGAAATATATAACTTTTTAAATTATTAGGTATTGTGTTTACTTTTAATTATAGTCTATCTCCAACACACATATACATGTGAAAGATCAGCACCTTACAGCAGGGAACCCATCTTAAGAAGGACTGCAACTGTCTAGTATAGACACAAGTTTCTCTCAACATTGAAAACATCACACATACAAATTGTAATTTTTCATTTTTTATGTTATGCCCAAGCCATAAGCAAGGGTATTATGACATTCATTCATCTCTATTTGCATCAATTTCTATTCTTCTTGGACTATTAATGTAAAATAATATCCTATCCATGCTGTAATGATACTTATTTCTTTGAAAGAAAAGAAAATATGTGTATATTTGGAATTGGACTGGATTACAGGAAATACCAAATGATGAGGGTCTTCTGTAAGATCCTGTCAGATTTCTATTAGTCTTTACTTATAGCCTTTCAAACTCCATGCTGATACCAAGACTGCAGAAAATGTATAACAAAATTTACATTCTTAGTCTTTGTCTTTCCTAAATCATCCAGGTCAGAGGATTGCCATTGTAATAATAAAGAGATAATTTGGCATCTGAAATTAACTAACATGAAAATTTACTTTTTAAAAATGTTGTTTTCAATGCGTGAACTGTCAAAATGTGAAACTGAAATTCAGTTATTTATCAATCTATTATATAATAAAATATTTTGTTGAAATTAATAAACTTTTTGTAGAGATAATTTAGAAATTAATGTGCTACATATTATATATAATGAAAGTAAGTGTATAACATAATGAATTTTTGCCTTCGAGGAAAAATTATTACATATAATGTTGTACCTTTAGTTCAAATATATTACAGCATAATCTAATCTATACATTTCAATGGGGAGGGGGGGTATTTTTAATATAGTATTTGGTAATCTTTATAACTTTAAATATATTTTTTAAAAATTCTAATCAGTATACAAAAGTTTTATAAATAATTGTGATCCTAATTTATTATGAATATTATTACATATATTATATATTTCTCAACAAAAATAGTTTACTATCTATAGAAAACATGAGTAATCAGTTGTTACCAGATGGTAATATAATTTAATCTCCATTTCTAAATGAGTTTCTTTTGTCTTTAACAGTGAAGGTTTGAGTTTTAAAGCTAGATTGATTCAGTTAATTATCTGACACTTTTAACTTCTTTTTTTTTTTTTTTTACTATCAAACTAAAATCCTGAAATTCAATAAAATCTTAAATTTTAATCCAGATCAATGTACTTCTATAATTTTATAGATCTGATACCAGGATAGAAAGTATATATTGTACTTGCACTACTATCTGGTAATTACAGATTATTCAAGTTATAATAAATACTGATAGATTAGAGACCTGTTCTTTGTTGATAAATAAGCTGTAACACTTCTATATCTATTTTTTTTTCCATTTTAATTCTTATTTTAATTTTACTAGATCAAAATAAAAATAGGACCATATTTGAAAAGTCAATTGATTTTAGAGATTTAAATTTAGGTATATTTTTATATGAGATTTTATATAAGATCTGTTTTAGTTTATATATTTACATAATCATAAAAATGTTTTATAAAATTAAGTCTATAACAAATTAATAGAATGTAAAAAAAAAAAAAAAAAAAGATAAAATAGTTGTTAATAACTCTTGCAGTCAAACACTACAATGAAGACAACATTACTAATTAGGTTTACCAATTGCCATGGGTGAAATCTTTACTCTCTAAATAAAAATAGATAGATCCTATTCATTAACTAATATTGGATAAATATATGGAATAAATATCTAAAATAGAATAGGAACCTGAAAATATTTTAAATTTTTCTGATCTAGATTTAAATCTACATCATGAGCATAGAGGCAAATGTGTGAATATTTTTATATTTTTGTTTTAGTTCTATTTAATTTTTAATTACTAATTAATCATTTTTTTAAATGTACAAAAACTCTTAAATTTTTGTTAAAGAAAGGGAGTGCACATAATTTTTGACAATTAATCAGATGTTATTTAGCCACCCACCTAAGATCAAATATCTTTATTCAAATGTTAAATTATTAAATGACATGTTATTTAAAAAAATCCACTTAATATGTATATTTGCATATCAGGAAATCATATTAACTATTAGGTCAATACTTTTTAAAAATGAAACTGAATAATTGCTATTTTGATTTTTAAATATATAAATAAAAAATGTTCAAATATGCATTCAAATTGTAGATTTGATCCTTTGTATCTTAGAAATTTCTAAGAAAACACATGAATTTTGTATGAAAAAAAAGTTTTGCTAAAACATTTCCATGTGGCAAAAAACATTTTCCTGCTACTTCTAACACAGAATTTATAAAGAAACTATTAAACAATGGTGAGTTAATGCTTAAAATATTTTCTGTAGGATACAATTAAATTGATAAAACTTATTTAGAAAAACTGATTACTCTTTGTAAGAAAAAAATTGGGCCAAGATAATCATATTTCAATCTTATATGAAAAGGAAATGATCTATAATTCAAGTCCACATTAATTAAAAGGTGAGCTTTTTCTGTATTTATTATATCACTTCCAAATAGTTATTTTATTGGATCACAAGTCATACCTCTTTAATATTATTAATCTGTTGCTTAGAAGAGTGAATGATGTGAACATAATAATATAATACATTTTGAGAAATTTAGAATTATGGTCGATGATAGAATATTGGACTCAAGACCTAAAAATATAGATTCTTTCTGAATAAACAAAGAATAACCTGTTTAGTTAATTGAATGGAATTGCTGTGCTCAACCTACTAATCCAGTATTTCTTCTATTTTTATATCTTATTAATAATACTTTAATTGATTTAAAATGATTTCATTACTCATGTATAAGTTCACATAAATATAGAAATTTTGTGATAAAAAATATTTTTACAGCATTGTTTATGTGATTACCAAGCTTTTAAGACATTGGATAAATTGTCAGCGAATATGAGATATATAGTTTTAAAACTTTAATACTATAGAAACCATTATTCTTTTTGTTCAAATAATAAAATTCATAGTACATTATAAAATTGAAGATTTTTTAATAATATATGTTTATGATAAAGAACATTCCAAACATTTATAATAAGGACATTTAACCACACATCATACTAAAATACTTAAAAATTTATTATTTTTTATTTATGTAACTAAATACAAAACTCTGTGAAAACACTATAACCATTAATATGCAGTTCAACTGATTGAATATAAATTTAAATAATTAAAATAAACTCTTGATGTGGCATCATTGTAATTTTAAATTTCTTTAGGAACATTTTTCTGCTTAATTTTTTATTCCTGTTTACTTGTGAGTACTAATGAGACTACTATTTGAATAAATTAATTTAATATTTGCATATTTTTTATCATTTTTTAAAACCATTATTGAATATCAAATTATAGTTTTAAAATATTACAAAGTGTATTAATAAAAATTATTATATGAGTGTAAATGTTTGCTTTCAACTAAAAGAAGAAAACCATTTGATTTCTTTTTTTGGATCTTAAAAGAGCAAACTGGATAAATTCCTCATGTCCACTGTATACACTGCAGTGCAATTTATCATATGTTTAATAATCATGCATGGGCTGTTCACCAACACACATCAGCCAGTGTGCTGAAATATTTGTCTTTTACCCCTGTATTTACTATTGGTCTGAGATGTTTCTAAGAAAGATAACAATAGAGATATAACTGAAGTTTTGAAATTGGATTTCAGATAAATATAAGAAATGTATGGATGAGATAAGAAATTTATTTGGAATGATGGAAAGATAAAAAGGTACTGACCAAAGAAACAGATAGCAGTAAGAACTTTCATTCTTTATGGGATTGATTACAAATGAAAATAACATAACCATGAAAGACTGCTTATCATTGAGATGATTCAGCCACTATCAGAAGATTATTATCTGAAAATGAATAACAAGATAGTTTTTTCTATTTGAATTTTGCATTATGATCATATTGACCATGTTCACACTTTTATAAACCTTCTAAAATTATTGGTAGCATTAGCTTATCAATACTAATATTAAATTGGAGTTTTGTCTTTCCCAGTTACTGACTGATTGTTTAGCTAAAGAACCATGTTAGCAGCTTATTTGTGGATATTTCCTTAGTAAAATAAAGTTATTTATTGTGGATAACAATGTTTAAATTTTATAATACAATTACAGTTTACTAAAAGCATATATGCAGTAATTATAAATAATGGACTAATTTATCATTAATATGTTTAAGCATTTTTTAAAAGTTTATTTGGAAGTTATTTATATACAGACACACATTCACATGTGAGATTTATTTGATCTGAATATTTAAGTAAATAACTTTTATGTTATATTTGAAAGAAATTTTATTATACAACAGATGTCTTTTATCTTTTTAATCTCTACAACGTTTTGAAAAATCAGTTGGATCATTTAACAAAAATCATTTATAATTAAAGTTAACATAATTTAATGATATACTTATAAAAGACTACTTAAAAGAGGTGTTAATTAATCAATTAAAATTAATTTTTAAACAAGTTTGAATTGAAAGGATTTAATTGATTTGGCTTTTGTCTAAATTTGTAAAGCCATTTTTTTTTTTGTTAATTCTTTATTCATATTCTGATTTTAGAATTAATATTGTTTGTTTTTTTTTTTAAAAATAATGCTTGTATGTAAACAGCTGACTAAAAAGTAGAAAATAAAGTAATCTGACTAAAAAACTTGTGTCATTTCATAAAAGCATTTGAGGCCACAAAAATCATATAAAGGCAGTGAATGCTTTTATGAAATGGTACATTTTTTTAGTCAGATTATTTTTCTAATTTTTCAATCTGCTGTTTACATAAAAGCATTATTTAAAAAAAAAATTCATATTATTTTTCTACTTTTTAGTTATAAATAAACTATATAATTTTAATTTAAATAAAATATTTTTTTTCAGCAGTCTGTTATAATCATCTTTGTTTGTGTGCAATATTATCAATACAATGTTGTTGCAGTTATGTTTTATAAATATTTTTTCTATAAATGTTAAACATATATATTGTACCAGCATTGTGTTGGCACATAATAATTTTGTTTAAAAAAATTATTAAAATAAAAAAATCTTTGGTAAAAGAAAACGTAAAATTAAAAGTATAAGAGTTTTTGAAATAAAAGTTACAATCAATTAATGAGTCAGAAGGGGGGGAGGGGGGTTCGTTTCAGAAGCATCAAACTAAAAGTTTATAAAAGAAATAAAGAGTTTATTATTATTGATTGAAATATAAGTTAAAAGTTTAAAGATGTAAATCTCTTTTTATTTAAGTCATCTTAAAATTAAATAGTGAATGGATCTTAAATTATATATGAGCGTGTAACTGTAAATATAATGTATGCATATTAAATATTAAAAATAAATGAAAGTTAAAAAATTAAAAAACACACAGCAATGGCTATTAATTAAAATATAAAACAATATGTTTGCAGGGCTACTAATTAAACAATTTTCAAAAACATGTAATTAAAAGATTATCAAAAGAATTTCGACAACAGATATTGCTGGAGGATATCAAAATGACAACACATTGTATGTATAAATAGCCAATTTTTTTATCAGACAGTTAGTTGAATTCAAGTTGAGTTCGAGTTGAGTTTAAGTTGTGTTTGAGAGAGTTATATCAGTCAGTTTATTATGGATCCAGAATCAAGAATGCAGTGTTAAAACCTCGGAAAACATACAACTTTCTCCAGCCTGAAGTCCGATGAAAACAGCCAATCTACCCAATAAAAGTGATGCCTGTGTCTTAAAGAAAATGCCTTGGAATAATCAGCATCAAATCTCCACAATAAAACTTCAAATCTAACCGGTTAGAAATGTCATTAGAAACAGCAAACAGCAAGATGTATCCACATTCAAAATCCTAGGTAATAACATTTTTCTTATTTCTAAAATAGCCATCACATTCGTAAAACCTCAACAGTCAAGTTTAAGAACTCTATTGCATACATAGATGAACTATTAATATGTGTGTTTAAAATGTTGTGTGTATTCATGTGCTAGTATATTGATTTCATTGTATTTTAAATTTCAAATATTATTTAATGCTTTCTCATAAGATTTTAGTGTGCGAATTATATATGTGCATGTGTTATTTTAGTAAATAAGATTGATAAAATATTAAAATTAGTTTAATCAATGTTAATTAAAATAAATTGTTTTTAAACTTAAAACTTTATTTGTCGGTCAATTCTTTTCACCACTAATTGAAACTATATTTTGTTATTGAATTAAAAATAGACTGAGCTAGTTAAGGGATTTTTTTTGAGTGCTGGATTATGGATCTAATGTCCAAACATGTTAGTCTTAAACTAGCTGGCACCCGGGGTTTACTCTGAAACAAATAAAATGTTTGGATAATAGGGGTTTGAATCTAGCAGCCGAGGTGGACCATGATTAGGAAATGTGATTGTGTTATGCATTGCATAACTCGGTCTGATCATGGGTAATATTGACAGCTTTGCTATCAATAATATTTTCCACTTTGCTCGAATGTGCTGGTTTGTTCCCAAATATTTATAATTAAATAAGATTATAAATTTATTAGAAATAAGGTTGAAACCCAGATAAACCATTTTCCAGATGAAGTGTGAGAGCTGCATCGGATCGATCCCAGTACAATATATATTAATTTTAATTAATTTAATTAATTATAAGTTAAATTAATGTTAACAAAACTTTATTCTACAAATGTAATATTTCAATCAGATATACATTTTTTATTTTAATTAAGTATGAGTAAAATCAACATTAACAAAATTTTATTGTACAAGCTTAATATTTCTGTTGGCTCTGTTGCTAAGGAGATTTCTTGGAAAGCATATAATTGTGCCATTTGTGTTGTAAATGGGAATGGATTTTTTTTGTTAATTCAAAAATTTAAACATCCTGACAGAAACACAGACAGGAAAGTTAATATAAAACCATAAAAGAGAAGCAGAAAAGGCATGAATAGGTAGTCTTTTTAATTTTCCCTACTTAACTCCCAATGTACATCAACTACAGCAATTTTTGGATAGCTTTATGATTTCATGATAATGTACAATATATATTAGCATCACAATAATGGATGTAATTATACTTTCAGACCCATACAAGTATGCTCTACTTGCTTCTTTTTTATTTTTTAGATGAAAAAGCTCTTAAATCTAATTTGAAAGAAGAAAATAAGTTTTAAACTAATATATAAATGTTAAAAAGACTAAAGTAATGTTTAATCGATTTGCTCAAAATATGAAAATAAAGATTGAATATGATGAATTAGAAGAAGTTAACAGTTACAAATACCTTGGTCAGATTATTAATACAGATGGAAACATAATGGAGGAAATTAATCATAGAATTAAACTTGGTTGGAGTGCTTTTGGTAGAAATAACTTGATACTAAAAGGAAATATGCCTATGTGTTTGAAAAGGAAGGTTTTTAACAAATGTGTTTTACCAGTTCTTACTTATGGATCTGAGACTTGGACACTTAATAGAACAGCAATTCAGAGACTTCAGACCACTCAAAGAAGTATGGAGAGATGTATATTGGGAGTAACAAGAAGAGATCGTAAATGCAATGTATGGGTAAGAGAACAAACAGGTGTTACTGACCTCATTGAAAAAATTAAAAGATTGAAGTGGAGTTGGGCTGGACATATTGTTAGAAGAGATGATAATAGATGGACAATTGAAATTTTAAACTGGATTCCAAGAGATTGTAAAAGACCCAGAAAGAGACCACATGTGAGATGGATGGATGAAATAAGAAAGTGTGCAGGGGTGATGTGGAGAAGAGAAGCTAAAGATCAGAGAAGATGGATTAAACTTGGAGAGACCTTCATCCTGCAGTGGATTGATAATGGTTGATAATGGTGATGATGATATATATATATTACCAGTATAGAATGGGAGCAAAGAATACCATTATGTGCCCAAATTGAGGTACCAACCTATCATAGAATAAAAATTAAATAAGATATAAGAAAAATTCTTTGATATGCCTTATGAATTGAAGCATCAGAAATAATAATGATATATAATTCCAATGAAATAGAACTCTTCAAAATGAAATCAAGATTCAAAATTTACAATAATCAAATATATATATAGAAGCAAAAAAAAAAAAGAAAGTTTCTGTTCATATGTCCTGGATTCAAATCCATAATTCATGTTAATACAATTAAAAAATAAAATAATTAAAATAAAAGAATGCTAGCTCTTATTAATGTTCTGTAAATTATAAAGTGGAGAACTTAAATACTACTAACTAAATAATATAAAAATAATAAATATATGTGTATAAGCTCAGATTGGTAGTTCTGTTTCAGTTGATAAAGTTATCCACAATAGAATAAATGAATAAGGGTTTAACAGACTGTTATAAATAAGATAATCTAAAGTCTATGTTAATATAATATTCAAAATTTATTATTAAATTTGTGTTGGCATTTATTTAAATAATCATTAGGCTGCTATATTTTGAATTTATGTTATGTTTTAAAAGTATGAAAAATACTAAGTCCAATAACTAATAGAATTTTATTACCAAAATTTATTATTAACTTTGATACCAATAAGCATTCATGAAATTAGTAGATTAACTTTAATAATTATTGAACACCAATATAGTGATAATATTTAGGTTACCCACTAGTTAAATTTGTGTAACTATATTTATTTTTAAAATATTGATTATGATTCCTATACTTTACAATTATTAAGATAAGTGAAATTCAAATTTAATGAATAATAATGATAGTTTATTTACAATAGACAATAAAAAAATTAAAATTATGAAAAAAATTAAAATTATGAATGTAATATAAAAATTAAAATGCTATATGATGATCTTATGTTTGTTTGTACTAATAGATGATACCAGACAAAATGCTCATTCCAAAATCAAAGAAAAATACTCATCTATATATTAATTTTGAATAAACAATATAAAATTATAAACAAATCCTAACTTTATACACCAGAAAATACTAAGTAAACTTAAACAAGTTATTAAGCAAAAATTTATTTTACTTACTGATTATAAACTTTAAAAGACTATTGCAATTTTCCTTTGATTAAGTCTCCACTTAAATATTCATTCACATACAAAACACATTAAAATGACACCCTTAAAACATAAATATAACATTGAACTATAAATAAAACAATCTGTAAACACTGATGAATGTCCATTATCTAAAGATTGTACTGCATTTTAAATTTCTTTTATCAAGTTCAAATAATATACATAATCCCTTAAAAGAGCCCAATAATTAGAACATGGTTTATCCCCTTTGAGCTAAGAATTAGTAATTTCCGGTAAAGGTATTGGGGCATATTAGTTCTTTTAATAATTATTGTTGTGTTGAAAGTTATCAAATGTATCCTTGTAATTTTGGTTTTATTGACATGTATATGAAGCACAAATGTAAACAGATATTAATTTCCATGGTTGATTTTATTTAATATTTCAGCTATTAAAATTTTCTATTTTAAAATAATTATTGCTTTACCATTAATGCATCAATAATTCATAGGCACCATATGGTATGAATGCCTATATAGACTTATAATTAATAGTTTATTAACATTTTGTAATTTAAATCATTCCCTTGGTTGGTATTAAATATGTTATAACACAATGTAGTAGGTCCAAACTTTTAGCATTCTTTCACAAAATAATTGTTCCATTTAGAAAGTCATTATTTAAATCCTTAGTAAATCATTAATTTAATCTTCTAGCAATTACGTATGTATTTATCAGGTGCATATGTATGTATATCTCCATTTAATTTTAAGCAAACATTGGAAATCCCTGTCATAAGAATTGGAATACTCTTACAATGATAAATTTTTATCTTGTGGTTGTTTTAAAACCTCAAAGATCTACATTTTGTCTTGGAATTAAACATTAAATTTTTCTGTCTAGTTATTCATAATGTAATCCATAATATACCTTTCTAACTATATACACATCATTTCTTTTTATAAAATACAAATATTTAATATTTAATGCATTATACTGATTAAACTTTTAAAGATACATCCTATGTAGAAAACAACAAATAAGAATAAAGAAGGATTCAAGTGAAACCACAGACTTATATTTTTCTCATTGACATAATTTTTATGCAATAATCAGCTTAAACATTGTGGTGGATACACTTGGGATTTGCACTTTTGTTCTATTGTGTAATTATGAAGGTCATTTGCATAAGTCAGCATTTCTAGCAGTATGTCTTTTTAGGATTTTAATTTTTAAAAAAATATATCATTCTTCAATTTTAAAATACTATCATAAATGTTATATCCATTTTTTGAATAGTAAATATTGTCTTTTAAAATATTCCTAATTTTAAAATCTTATACAATTATCTTGTATTTAAACAATAACCATACATGCATCCACACACACATGTACAGTGAAAATATAATCTTTGTTAAGCTATTTAGATCTCCTATTAAATATAGATATAAATTTATGTTATTTTGTCTTTAAAAATATGCCTTCAATTTAAATATTTTAATTTTAGTCAATGACTTTTAAAACAGGATGCTAAGCTTTATCATGTATTGTTTTGTCTTAAAATATGAAAAAAAAAAAAACCGAACTACCAATTTACTTTTAAAAGATAAAATAAAACAAAACAAGTGACAAATTATTATTCTATCTATTGGTGTACTTTACAATAACTTAAAACCAGACACAATAAGATAAAATTAGATAAGATATTATCTTAACTTTTATATAAAAAAATTGTTTTTCTTACATCAAAACAGATTGTGTTATGATTTTTTAAAATAAAAAGAAAACAAACTGAAAATATAATTTGGCTTCCAATGTGTTTTGATAATGAATTAATAATAAGTTAAAGACAGAGAAATCATCAATTGATGATTTTAATACTTAATGATCTTATAAACAATAAATGAATGGCTTAATTTTTTTTTGTATAAAGTATTTAATGTATGACTAGAATGTTACACTGTACATATTATTCTCAAAGTTATGTGATGGCAAGAAATTGTTAATTATAATTTAATTTTCAGTAGTATATGTTAAAATATTAAATATAAAGAATGCATTAATGCAATTTAATTTGAGTATTTTGTAATTTTAATATATTTTATTCATTTGATAATTTGTGTTTTTCTAAAGATAATTCATAGTTATTATTTTTTGTTTAAAAAATTCAATATTACCAGACTTTTAAGTAGTCAGTGGTCATTTATCTTTTCAGTATTACTTTTAGAAAGGTAGAAATAGTTTGTTTTTAGTTTAGACTAAATAAATGAGCTATACCAATTATTTAATGATATTTTTGGTATATTTTGTTTTTGATAATAATCTAAAAGTAAAAGGTTGCATTCGAAATTATAAAATAAAAAGCATAGTTCAAGAAAAAAATTAGTACAACTTTATCCAGATAAAATAACTTATGGGTTGCTGAGGAAATTACATTCCAAAACAAATCTCAAATGTCAATCATAAAACAAAAAAACTGAAAAAAACTCACCTTTTTTCAATTGTAAAACATTACAAAATAAAGGAATGTGTAACATATATAATGAGAGAAAAAAAGCTATTTTTATTTTACTAATACTTACTTGAAAATTAATATATATAAACGTTAAAAGCATAAAGCTAAACTAGTCAATAAATAATCAAAATTACCCCAAATTTATAACTCAACCAATCTAGCCAATAAAATAATTTTAAAACACTAACAATGGTTTCATTGCTACAAGCAGATTTCTCACATGTAAAGAACTACAAAATAACAACATATTTAAACTAAACATTATCCACAATTCCACTTACTTCTCATACGTTTTTAATATTAAAAGAATTTTTAAATAAATTAATTGCTTCAGAAAAATGAATTTTTAATAATAAAGATTCTTATTTCATTTCTCTCAAAGAATACAACCTTAGCTTTACCAAAATTAATAGTGTGGCCTATATCTTTTTGGCTAGTCTGATTGAGTTGTGAATTTGGGGTAATTTTGATTATATATGCATTACAAATAAAATGGCTGTTAATTAAAAAACTATTGTAATAATAATTCAAATACTAAATATAATGATAATTAACTATTGTATACAGTCTTTCAATCTACAGAAGTACTTTTCGTTAATTTCTTAACCCTCCTCAACTGCCATTAAATTCAAAAACATAATAGAAGCAAATGTCATCAACTCAAATACTATGAATCCTGAAGTTTAACATTAGCAGCTTGTATATTATATTCATTTTATTTTATTTATTAAAATTACCTCCTTGATTTTTTTTTATTATGGTTTCTTTCTTCATGAAGAATCTTAACACTTTCAATGTCAAATGTAAATTTATATTTACATGTCCTTTCATGATCCAAGAAAACAGAAGTCATTAAATCACTATTATTTTACTTTTCACACACTTGCAAAAAAAATTAATGCTCCTTTAATCTTTTCTCAATATTGCACTTCAATTCATCTTTATATGATAACATACATCCACACAAAAAA
The DNA here is from genome assembly GCA_028023455.1 of Epiperipatus broadwayi. Lineage (NCBI taxonomy): Eukaryota > Metazoa > Onychophora > Udeonychophora > Euonychophora > Peripatidae > Epiperipatus > Epiperipatus broadwayi. The sequence continues at coordinate 15,186,852 of JAQFVV010006205.1, forward strand.
TTGATACACATTACTTTTCTGGTTGATAGTTTTGACATTTTTAGAATTATTCAATAATTTATTAACATTATTTTTAACACAAAATGAAACATTAAACACATCCTTATATGTATCCTTAAAAAATTCTATTTAAGCATATGAAATATATGGAATAGATATCCATTTTTAATTATCAATCTTCAACTCCTTTAAATCATTATAAATCTTTTTAAATTGACATAAATTGTTAATCTATTCACTTTTATATATATAAGACACTTTTTATTTTGCTAAAGAAATTGAATAATGATTTTAAATTTGAAAGCACATTAAACTTTTTTATTTTAATTAATGCAAAAAAGAAAAGTCAATCTTAGGTAGTAATTTTAATTGTTATTATTTTTTTTTCATATAAAACTTATTTTATATTTATTTAATCCATATCATTATTTGTGATTTTTTTATAAATAAATGTGCAATATATTACAACATTAATTTGATTTGGATGTATTGGTTAAGTATATTTTATACTAATATATAAAAGTAGATATCACAATTTTACTATATCATGATATTGTTTAAATGTTATTAACATTTGATTCCTCTGGTTCAATAATTTGATCTTTGTATAATTTTTCTGGAACAAATCAAATATGAAGACTGAGAATGCATCGTAATTCTTTTATTTATTTATCTCAGGCTATAATTGACCATAATTTTAAATATATATATATATATATCTTTATTATCCAGAAATATTTATTGCTGATCAAAATATTGACATGAGTCTAAATTAATTGAGAAATTGTACTGTTTTAGAATTCCCACACTGATTTGAATGAGATAATTATTAAATTTTCAAAATGCTTGTGAATTGGTTAATTAAAGTAAATCATTAATAAAATCAAATAAATTATATAATTAAGTAATTTTAAATAAGTAAATCAGTTATATTGATATTGTTTGCAATCATTATATTTTTGAATTATACAATAATAATGGTTTCAAACTGTTAAAAGGAATGATTTCAAAAATTTCAAGTGTGTAGATTTCTATAAAATTAGACATTCACATATATAGAGGGAAAAAAAGAGAAAAAGAAATAAATAAGGCAGCCTTTAGATAAGATTGTATTATTCACTATGCTAGCTAATTATCAGGTGATGAAAATTTGAGTGATTTCCATTTTTTCTTTAATATCTGGATAAAAATATCTAGATATCCATTTACCAACCACTAATGGATGTTTAGCTGAGTTGGCTATGAGGGATCTAGTTTTAAAAAAAATCCTGAGCCTAATTGTAAACTTTTTTTTTCAAGACTTACATGGCCTAGATTTTAAATCATGGTACTCTAACACTACCCTATGAAGCTCTTTATATACATCATTTAAGGAAATATTTAAAATATGATGATGATTCAGATGATTTTCCTTTTCTTTTTAAGAAAACAAGATATGAACAATAATCATTTCAAATTCTGAACTCTCCAGAAAGAGAAAAAAAAATGCAATCAATGGTATTGAAAACAAAAGAAGCTTAATGTACTTAATTTATATGAGTTAAATGTAGTTTACAGATTATCTATCAGTTGCACAGTTTGGAATTTTGAATTTTATAAATGCCTATTTCAAAGTCTAACATCTTAGTAAATCTCTTACACATTCAGAACTATCTTACTAGTTTGATTCATATTTAGGATATTACATTAAAAAATATAATATCCTAAAAGTTCAGTGATAATAAATGATACAAATTGTATGCTAATATACTGTATGTCTACTTAAAATAATAACTTGATTTTGTGATAGTGATGTAATTAAGGTAAGACACTGTCATTAAGATAAGTTTTAGATTGTAATAAATTACTGGGAATTACTTAAATAGATAACCCTGATGAGTAAAACACATCTTTATGTCTTAATACTGCCTGTTTGAACTTCATGATTACAAGCTCTATCTCAACTCTACCATATATCAACAGTTAGCAACTTTGAATTATGATTCTAATGTAAAGATTAATCTTTAGCTATAGAATTGTTTGTATTGATAAAAACCTACAATTGCATATCTTGACTATTTTCAAAACCAGATAGTGCTTTTATTTTGGAAAAAATTTAGCCATTTATGAACTTAAAATTGCTGAATGTGCCTTTATATTTTTTTGCTATGTTCCATTATAAATTCCTTTACTTATTTTGTTTCATCAAAAAAAAATCATCATTAAAGTATTAAGTTACATGTCAAATTTATTGGTAAGCATGTCTTTTGTTAAATCATAGTTTAAATGTAACATCCTGCTATGAAAAATAAAATAAAAAAATGAAACAAAAGCATTTATTAATTTTATAAAATTTGTAACAAAATATATATTATTTTAAAGTTTTGTATTACAAGAATATCATTAAAGTTTATAAAAATATATGCATATATATTACTCTGAATTATGAGTGATGGCATTATATTGACATGCCAATCAATGAGATGATATTTCTCTGCTTTGATCTTGTGTCCTTGTGCCTCGGTGCTTCTTTTTTTTTCAGAAATTAATAATTAAAAAACATCTAAGAGTCTTAGCTTTATTTTTAGCTAAACGGAAAACGGGTAGCTCCATTTTGAATCATATGTATATAGAACTGTCATTATGGGCATAGAGGTCCAAGTGTTTAATGCCTTCAATTCAACTGATGAATCAAAACGTGTAGCATTAGAGAGAGAAGTCTGAATTTTATTCTATTGTCAGTTGAGATATAATAGAATTTAAAATAATACGTGCACTAATAAATATTTAATTGGATATTTTTTTATTTTTTTATTAAGCCAATTATTAAAAAAATAGTAGCTCATCATTGTACACATCTTTCATTTAAAATAGAACAACAATAAATGAATATTATTTAAAATACAAGAGTATGTAATATGAATAAACTGAAGAAAAACTTTAAATGTCAATTATGTGTGTGTCTATATATATATTGTAATCTTATATTTTGACATCTGAATTAATAAGCATAGCCATAAACTACAAAAAAAATTATTGGCTTATTAGATTGAATCAATTTTCATTCCTATTACTATATTATTGTGATTGATATATTTATATGTATCTTATAATACTATCTGATATAATAAATTAACAATATTATCCAAGATGTCTTCCCAACTGACTTTATCGATTATAGCATACCAGAATATGCGCATCTAATTTTTTCTTTCTTTTAAGGTGTAGTTATTTTTTTTTATGAAAAATAAAATCCACCCACACATAAAACTAATATTATAGCAAAAAATACACTAAACAGAATATGCTATATTAACTATAGTAAAAGATAGTATTAAGGACAGTATTGATACAATAACAATCCTATTATGAGAGCTAGACAAACCAATATTATACTTAATCAGAATAGAAAATTTTAACATTATGTTAAAATGTGTATGTTGTGCTTGCACAAAAGTTTATGTTAAAACATAGTCAATTTAGCAAGAGTAATTGTAAAATGATTAAATGGATTTGGTATTAATATTGGACAAACAGATTATTAATTTAAAATTGAGAGCTTTAAATTTAATAAAGTAATTAGTTTAATATTTATTTATAAAACAAACAAGTGTATATTTATTTTGTGATTAATGTGTATAATAATATTGTAAACTTGAAAATAATATTTAATCATTATTTTAAAATAATTCTACTTCAAAATTGGCCTCCTAAAATCCACCAGACTTTCAAAATTGCCTGCTTTGCAACATCTCCATAGCAACCAAGCAAATTTCTCCTGTACAAATCTAAAAAATGAAATATTGTGGGTAATATTCTATGACATCACAGATCACATGGTATTAGCTTATTAATACTATCATCTGATAAAATTTATAGTTTTGTTTAAATGACTGTGACTGCAGGATCACATAAGTTTTAAACCTGAAAACATCCATTTATAAGTCTTTAACAACATGGGTGAATAGAGAAAATTCAGTGGGCATTTTCCAAATTGGCAAATATTTCTCCTCATCACCCTTAATGAAGATAAGGAATATTAGCAACAAAAATTGTAAATACTACTTATAAAAAACAAAGTTTAATATTTTTATTCATTAGTGAAATTCAGAAATCACTTATGGAGCTCACCCTGTAATAATCTTTTGTCTCTTCTTTAAAACTAAAATAGATTTCTGAAAATAATATTGGCTACAGACATCTCAAGTTTATATGGAGCATTATAAAATTCATAGAAAATTTATGGATTAAATTAATATTAATTTTGCATTGGTGAAAAAACTATCCAAACCAGAAAATGAGTCTTATTAAATCAATTCAGGTTTTTGGATTAATTACTATACTTGGTTTCATAATAGTGAGAAGACCTGAACTATAGCTAAATATTCTTAACTCACTTGAATCCATAGAATATCAAATTTCTGTATCTTATCTTTGTGAAAGCTGTCAAAATCATTGGATATTCTGTTAATGTTACTTAATCTATGGATTGCATTATAATGTAAGCCTTAAGGATAAATGATTAACATTCATTAGTATAATATCTCTATAAATATGTCAAAGTTGTTATAAATTACAAAAATTATTTTCATAAATGGATTGACTAAGTATAACAAAATATGCTGGAATACTAAAATAATTGTGATCTGTTTTAAAAGTCTTGGCAAAATCTACCCCAAAGTCAATTATGCTCTCATATGGATTAAGTGCTACAACTTATTGTGAAATTTATAATTATTTAAAACTCCAAATAACCTCAGACATTATTTGGAATATTTAAATGCTCGTAGTAAATTTTCATGGATGTTATTTAGAGATCATAGACAATCAGCTCATGGATATTATATAAGTATTATATTTTTAATTATTTTACTGTTAAAATCATTATTGGTGTTGTGATTTCAAAAGAGGTTTTTCAGAAACCATTTGTATAAAGACGTTACAGGTAATACCTTATGGTTATCAATAAAATTGGTATAAATTTATGTTTGTTATTATTTTTGTATTAGAAATCCATTGTATTAAATTTTAAACTAAGGTATAAACTGCTACAGCAGAGTTAAATGTTTAATTTGTTATATGTTTTATTGATCCTTTAAAAATCAACCTCAAGTTATTCTGCAATGAAGATATCCCAACCATAAAGAGTTAACTTTCCTATATACCCAAGAAATATTCATCTGATTAAGTGAATACTAGGCAGTACATTAAACTACTTTTATTATACTGATGATCATAAATATTATTAGTTATTTGAAGCAGATACCTAACACTATTTTGAAATTTTAAAATATAACAGAAGCTAGAAAGCATAGAAAACCATGATCATCAGGTCTTATTATATTGTATATTTGAATGATAACAATATTATAAGTTGAGTAAATACTTTATTCACTTCTAAAAATGTTAAGTAATAATTTCCAATACTAATAATAAGAATTTGGTTGTTACTAAAATTATTATTTGTTAAGGCACATAAAAATGCAATAAAACATTACTACATCTCACTTGTAGTTAACATTTGAGATTTTGGAAGAATATTATACAACCTTCTCCAATAGAGTAATTTATTATTTACATCACTTCATTTGATAACACACAGGTATTCACAACTCAGATTAAAAAACATTTAATAAATATAACAACAATAAAATCTGAAATCATTAGGGAACTTGTTATTGTTATAATTACATTTATTGTTAAATATTTTATTATATAATTGTTTATAATTAATAAATTACTTATTATATTTTATTATTTGTTTGTCATTTATTGAAAAGGTTATCATCGATTAGCCTCCGCATACCACCTGATGTCACTGTTGCTAGTCAAAAACCAATAGATATAATATTACTGGGTTGATTTACAATTTACTTTTTTTACACTACTACATGTCAGCATGTAGTGTTGGAATCCACAGGGAGGGGGATCTGATGTCTTTGCTGATCCGAAGTCTGTCACATGCAAGACTATTTTTAAAACATCCATCTCAGCACGTAGCGCTGGAATTGGCAGGGGAGGGGGATCCGATGTTTTTTGATGATCCTTTGGATCGTCCATCACAATATACACAACATTTTAAAAACAAAATTATTTAATAAAATCTAATATTTTCTTTCGATTTGAAAATTTCTCTCTAATCAAGTCAAGCTTGTGCTTTGAAAGTCTCATAGCTGTCCCTGTGCAAAATACGTTTTACGCGTGATTTCTATATAATGCTGGAATGCACACTTTTAAAATTCACTTAACCTTAAAAATATGTGTATGGAAGCATGTCTTTTGTCTTAAAATCTAAAACTACATCAGGTCATATAAAAAAACAAGTATTTCGAATGCACATGCAAAGACTTACGACAACTTGAATTCTACACACCCTCACATCATACTGTAGTGATCTGTGAAGTGTGCAATAGTTACCATGAAGCACAAAAGCTGCTTAGCAGCCAATATGAACAGAACTGTTCTGTAGGCCACATGAGCAGTATATTTCTGTGCTTTTGCATGGAAACAGCGGCATCAGGCAGTGTGCGAGGGCTAATTTTTTGTTGGATTTATCTGCACCATTTCCTATTTTGTTTCATTTTGAGATTAATGAACTTATTAAGGTATGATGGATACATAAAATGCTTTTGTTATCACACCATGGACATATTAGTCTTAAAATTATGAGTTATAATTTCATCTAGAACCATGATTATTTATGAATTTTATTAAGAACCCTGAGATAACTAAATCTGTGAAACTTGGGTGTGAAATAACTTGCTAACCTACAAAACATGAAGTTTTATGAAAAGTATTAACTGCCCATCCAGTCCAAAACTATATAGTTAGTGTATATATTAAAATAACCTGAGATACTGCTGACACTATTGTTTGATGAGGTAATAAATTCTTACTAGATTCTTTTAAGTTGATATGTCTCACCACACAAACACACTGGCGTTCATTCAACCTCAACCATAGTATCTACTTTCATCTCATTAGAGATTGTATTAATTAAATGATATATTTTATTAAGTAAGTTAAATAAGTTATTCTACAACAAATCTTAAAAAATTTCCATACAAAAAAGTTTATTTCAAAAGGAATTTTATTATTTTTTCATTTGTAATACATATGAATATTAAAATGCATAATAGTGACATCTAGATTTTTTTAAAATTATAGTTATTTTTTAGTAAATATGTATTCTAAAGTAAATGAAAATATAACAATAGTATTTATGCATAGTTATAATTACAAAAACAGATTGGAAGTTATAATATTATTATATATATATAGTTTACTTTTAATAGTTGACACTAATATATATATACATACATGAATATTATAAAATATGTTAATTAAAAGTTTTAGCCATGTATATTGATACCAATAAGACATTACTTGACGCTGCTTACATCATGCTATTAAACAGCAAATTTTTTTCTTTCTCTACATTTATGCCACCTATTGTAAGTTTTAATAAACAATAGATTCTAAATGGCAGTGCTTATTAAATCCATATTCAGTGCTATTCTACCATCTGTCATCTATTGATTACTAAAGCTAGTGAGAATACATGAAAACAAATTATAGAGATCTTATATAAACACATATTTAAATATTATTTCTTTATAAGCAAAAAAGTTAAAAAGATGGATCATTTAATTATTTTCAACTTACTATGATATTAAATATAAGTTTTGAATACTGGTATGCAATAGAGAATTAAATTAAAAAAAAAAAAATCAGTTCAGATGTCACATGACTTAATTGTCCTGGTGCTTTTAATCTAATGATTGAATATCTTATCACTTCACTGAGGACACCAGTAGCAGAAACCGGTCTGAGGTTGGGGGTATTCAACAAAGCTTGTTAAGAGTTTATTTTGGCGTTCTACATATAACAATAGAGAAATATCAGTAGGACTTTTTTATTTATAAAATTTATAATCATGCAAAATAACACTTATATCTTGTATATTCTGAGAAAAAATAAAAAGGCTTAAGACATAAATTATAAAGAAAAATATTTTTCAGAAAGAAGAAATTAAGAAAGAAAATGTATCTAATATTTTATTTAGCTCATTCGACTTCAGAGAAAAAATGCATTACTGTTTATTGCAACTCCTTAAGAAAATATAAAAATATCACCATATTTGGATTTACTTAGTTGAATGAAATATCAGTTTGTTTTTTATTTAGAAATATTATTCATTAATTAGTTTTTATATATTATAGGACTGTATAATATTATTTCATTTAAAGCTGTTTAAAGTGTAATACTTAAAATATCTAAATAATTTTATTATAAAATTGTATAATTTATATTTAAAAAGACAGAATTTCCTATTGTTTAAACATCAGAATCTGTGAGTACTTTCATATGAAACATTAAATAATTCTTTGAATTCTATTTTTCGGTTGTTTGCTTCTTCTTTTTTTTGATACAGTTTTTCAGAAATAAAATTGTTTAAATATGTGATAAAATTAATTAACATTTTTGTGTTATTATTATTAATTAATTTTTTTAAAAAGTGCGAAGAAAAGTATAAAAGAAATATTCTTTTTAAAATGCAATTTCTATTTTTTTAATATTTTTTTCTATTATTAAACAAATATAATTAAAAATTAACATTCAAATACATATTATATACATAGAAGAGCTTCACAATGTAGTGAAGGTACATGGATATTCCTTCACTATGATTTGGTTTAAATCCAGTTAAAACTTGAATTTTTTCATATTCTAATCAGTCTTAGGATTTTTGTTTTAGATAATTAACTCATCACCAATTTATCTGTCCATTTAATAGAGGTTGTAAAATAGACCCATTAGCTATTTTTAGATAAAAGAAAAATAAACCAAAGTTATAAAACTGCTCAAGCCTAGTGAGTAGAATAATCTTCTATGGAAAACTGATTTCTTACAATGAATTATTTAAATATTCTAGCTTTAATCTAATTGTGTTTATCATATGTTTGAGTGTGTATATATTTATATAATCAGATATATATACAATACACACACACTGTTTAGTTTATTAAAAAAACTTATTTATTAATGAATTCATTAACATGTACTTCTTTCCTGATATCTCATTCACATCATATGATTTTATCAACAGGACTACAAAAAGTGTAGACAGATATACATACGACGATATAAACAAATTATTTTCATATAGTAATAATTAAAACTGTATTTAACAATGGCGTTGCTAGGGAACCATCAATTAATATTGACTATCCTAAGGCTAAACTACTTTGTTTTAATACCCAATAATAGTTTTTTGTCTTGAGTTTAACTACATATAATGTAACATTAGATGATACTGATGATTCTATATTTGAAATCCAGCTACAAATATGCAACTGGATTTATTTTTTATATTCTAGTTATGTTTAGGAGTTTTCAAACTCTAAAATAGTTATTGTATTAATCTTACTTTATTACATAATGAAATTTTATGTTAGTCTATTAGCTATTAAGTTCTTTGCTAATTTAGTTTGAAGCTTATTTACATCTGTCTGAATTTCAATATAGAGTACACCCGGGTCACATTTTATGCGGATTTATTTAATGCGATTTTGAAGTTATGCGATTCATATTTCTTCTTAATATCTTTGTAAGCAGTTTTCTTTTATGCAATAAAAATTATTAGATCAGAAGTCGAGTTCCAATAATGCACTATTACTTTAAATATTATAAATTTTGCACACTCGCATCATATTTAAAGTAATAGCGCATTATCGGACTTCGACTTCCATCTAATAATTTCAATATTTTCAGCACTTTATAATAGTACTGTAATAGATTTTATGCAATAAAGAAGTTCATAATTCACTTAAAATCAGGATTTTCCCATTTTATATACACACATTAAATTTTACAAGATTATAATGTAAATCTGTTCAAATGTTATAGATGCCTACACTATGTATGTTGTTGTTTTTGCATTTTAAATCATGTTCTATTTTTGCTTTTTAAAAAAAGAGTACATAATCAATTAATCATTTAGTGTCCGCAAGTAGTAAATTTTACAAGACTATAATGTAAATCTGTTCAACCATTATAGATGAAAAATACTATGTATGTTATTGTTTTTGCATTTTAAATCACATTCTATTTTTACTTTTTATAAAAAGAGTACATAATCAACTAATCATTTAGTGTCTGCAAGGTTATTTTTAAAAGGTGAGTAACAGTGGTGGGCACAATTAAATTTGACAATTAAAATCTGATTTTTTAATTGTAATTAACAATTTAAAAATTACATAACATGATCTGAAATTAATGTGATGTGAAACGATGAAATTAATGTTAAATAATTTGTAATGAGATTTGGAAGCCGAGAAAGTGATAAGAATAGGTATAAAAAATACACAGACAAAAATTTTTTTTGTTAAGATTTTAAATAAAATATAAGATAGAACAAATATATTTTTTTTAATTTAATGCTCGTTAAAAATTATAAAAGTAAAATAAATATAATTCTTCATTAGAAAACATGCATCTTTGATTTATAAATACACCCCCTTCCTAATTTTTTTTTTTTTTTAAAAAAAAATATGTATAAGAATATGATAACAGTGATGTTAGGAAGTAATTTTGATACTTTAAAATTTTCTTATAATTTTTTCATTGTTTTGTTTTTGAGAACTTGTCTTTCATATATACATGTGTGTATATATGAATTGCATTATGTTTTTTATAGTTTCAATCATGTGGTGAAGTTAAAATGTCAGGAAAGAAGAAGTGGTATATTAATGAAAGATTCAATAATAAATAAACATTTTAAAAAAAATAAAAGAAAAAAAGAAAATAAACAGTATGTATATATTTTACATATATATATTGTGTTTCTGAACCATTTTGGAGAGAAGTTAATGAAAATATAAAAGTTTTTTTTAATAATTATATTATTTCTGAATAACACCGATAGAAAAAGATACATCAAATCTACATGCTTCATTTTACAAAATGTTTATTTTTTTATTGCTGTAAATAGGTGTGAAAGAAAAGCAAACTGTCTAAAAAAGTTCTTAGCATTTATAAAATTCGAATCTCTAAATATTTATCTTACCAATTAATTACTTATATATTTTTAAAGCGAACATATGGCTGTATGACGAGTTTGAAGGTTATCCTGCATTACAATACTTCATCTGGATTACTTTTCCATTAGTCTTTATCTTATTTTCTGCTGGATTTGTTCATCAGCTAGCGCCACAAGCTATTGGTAAGATTTTTTACTTTTATGTTATTTATGCAGACTTATCAAATAAATATCTGTATATATCTCTAAATGTGTGTGTTTGCAGTGATTTCTAAAAGGAAAAAAACAACAACAACTAAACTTAGTATTATGCATATAAATGTATTGTGTGTGTATGTGTTTAAATTTTTATGTCAGTTGTAAAGATCTAAGACAAAAAGAAAATTAAAAATAGACCAATCCCTTATTTCCATTATTTCATGAAATTGATACATCTTACCAACATTGATAACCCTACTAATATTTACTCATAATTATATTTTAAAAAGTTTATTCACCTTTACCTCACTTAGTGAGGACAATTGGTTTTCCAAATCTCATCTTAAAGCAAAGAAATTATAATGATTTTCTGTGGGGAAAAAATTAGCTTGTTAAACTGCTGATAAAAATTATATCATAAATTATGAATATTATATTAACAAACTAACCTAGTATATAGAGTAATTAAAAAAAAATCTTAATGTAAAATATATGCTAGTGTAAAACTGTGCTGTGTGTGTGTGTGTATTATGAAGATATGCACTTAAAATATGTATCTATATAAAATAATACAATTTAATTCTATGTAAAAAGAAAAAGACACGTAGGTTAAAATTGTTTTTCATTGTCTTCTTCAGTTGCATTAACTTCTCATTAGTAATTTTCTTCCAATGTGTAATGAATGCAATGTTGTCATCATAAATTTCTTATTGGTGTCTTTGTCCAAAGTGGCAACAAAATGTTGCATTAGTTGTGGAAGTTAGCACATTCTGGAGGTTGCTATGATTCTTTAATTCATAGAGTGAAGAAATGGTGTGGTGTTTGATGGTATTAGTTACTGATATGATCCTAGTTGAAAGTATATGTAGCTGTAAACTTTTTTTTAAAAAAATCAATATCACTAGGGGAAAATGTATGGTTTCACTGTACACATACAGAAAAATAGACTGAGAAAGGGAGAGTAAGCTCGCAATTGATTTTTTTTTGTGTGTGTATTGGGGGAAAAAACATAATGAAGTTTTATTTTTTTTAAATTCATAGACTTATATTATTTACATGAAATTATTTAAAATTTCAAAAACAATATTTAGTAATATACTGTTGTGACCATAAAAACTTGTTATTTATCACCAGTGTAAGGATAGCCAAATTATAGAACTATACGTTACCAAAACCTAATTAAATAGTTAATTTTTTTTTAAAAATTAAAAATAAAAATTCTGACATATTAAAAAAAGGGGGAAATGTATCTAATATATTCTGTGTTTGCATGATATAATCAGTATATAAGACTTTGTTTACAGGATGTATTATGCAGATCTAAATAAACAGCACATTATATAAAAATATTCTAACTGTGGCCTTTTTCATGGCATGAATTGTCACATTTTTTTTATGCACAGTATCCATTTTCTTGTAATGACCTAGCAATTTTTCTAATAATACAATGCACTGTAATGTCAAAAATACTTGTTATTTAAATAAAAAATAAAAGCATGAAACTTCTTTAAATTATTTGAATTGCATTTTTATCATACAAAATTTGTTATTAAATCATTAATACATGGAATTATCTCCCTTTTCCCTTTTTTTACTGAAAATATATTTATCATCATAATAGTTTTGATTTGACTGAAATTAGTATTCATAAAAGTTTTAATTTAAAATTGCTTTATTGCATATTTTAGGTAATACATATACAATACACAATTTAAAATTAATTACTGATAATATATGATGAAAATTTATTTTTAGTTGCATGCTGAATGAAATTTTTTTTCTGTACTATAATTTTTTAACTTTGCAATAATGTTGCCATTGTCTTGGACATGTCTAAAAACAGTTTGCAAAATTTTGATTTAAATCTAGGAAGTAAATATTATTTTTAACTTAGATTTAATAACTTTAATCATATAAAGTTGATTATTAATTGCATAAATCATGAAATTATTTTCTTCTCTTGTTTTTTACTAAAAATACTCGAGATTAATAATGATAGCAGTTTTAATTTGACTGAAAAGTTTAATTCAAAATTAGTTGACTGAATATTTTATCTAATATAATACACAATTTAAAATTAATTATTAATAGTATAGTATATTACTAAAATTTATTTTTATGCAGAATGAAATTTGCATTTTTTGACATTGTTTATTTTTGTCTTTGCAATTATGTCTCCTTTGGCTTGGATATGTCTGAGACAATATTACAATTTAAAATTAAGCAAATACTATACAATAAATGATATCTAACACTTATATGTAGTAACTTTGATGATATAAAGTTGATTATTAATGGCATAATGCACAAAATCATTTTTTTCCAAATAACTTGAAAATTAAGGTAACTAAATTTTAGAATTATGATGACTGTCATTTTCATCACTAGCAAAAGATCATTAATAAGAATTTTAATTCATAAAAATGAGTAAATAAGCAGATTTTAAGCTAATATCTACATTTTAAAATATAATATTGATATGTTTGGTTTTTATATGTCTTCAGAATAGGCTTTTGATTACTTATTGTAATGAATGAAAAGCTTTTTTTTTATTTTGTAGTCATTAAACTTTATTTTGGAAATATCATGCAAGAACACTGAATGAAAATTAAAGTATTGTACATTAATTATATTATAATTTTATAATCCAAATACTTTACAACCTACCTATATCCTGCTTAGTGTTTGACCATTATGTGACAATTCACAATAGCAATCATCATCAATTTATATCCACTATTTTGATTTATAATTGATTATTCATTATAATGATCTTTTAAAAAAAATCAATTTTTGGTGGCCATTTTATAAGGCTGATTATGTCATAGGATAGTTATTAAAGTTATGCCATCCAAAAGCAAAATACAGGCTTTCATGCTGAAATTGTGCAGTTTAATTTATTCATAATACATAATACAGTATATAATATTATAGTACTGTATACAATATTTTGATTATAAGCTTAAAATACAATTATTGAATCTATAGTACAGGATTTTATTTAATTTTCATTTAGTGTTCTTAAAAAACAACCATTATTTTATCAATGACATATCCAAAATGTAAATATGCTGAATTGGGCAGATATACATGACTATACAAGCAAATAAGCTTGGGTTGGAAACATTATGGTGTTTTCATTTTGGGTATCTAGATTTATAGTTAGCCAAATAGGTAAGTAAAAGGTGGCTTCTGGAGGGTTGCATTATATCCTAAGATCTATGTGCAGTGCTCTCAAATCCAAAGCCACAAACTAGAAACTAGTCTGGGAATGTTCGAAGAGTAGGCACTAGATAGGGATTTTATGCACAAACCTTCCTACATCCATTGATTACAGAAGTTTGCATTTGGTGGCACTAGTGTATGGAGAGTTTGTTACTCTTATTAACAGCATGTGTAAGCATATGAAATGGTGATTATGTGAATATTGATTATAATATGTAAACACAGAATGCATTAAATGTATTTTTTTCAATGTGTCAGAATTTTTATTTTTTCAAATTAACTGTGTAATTATCATTCTGTACTGTTAGTTCTATAATTTGGTCATTCGTATATTATTAATAAATAATAAGTTGTTATGGTCACAACAAAGTGAAATATTATTAAATTGTTTTTTAATTCTAAATAATTTCACATAAATAATAAAAGACTATGAGTTTTAAAAAAGGAAACTTCAATATGGGCTTTTTTTTTTCAGTGCAATAATTAATAATTTTGTGGAAAAATACAAAAAATTGTCAATTGCGAGTCTAGTCTATCAGTCCATATTTCTGTATGTTTGCATAATGAAATAACATATTCTTTTGAATCATACTGGAAAAAAAAATTTCTAAGTTTACAGCTACATACATTTTCAATTGGAATCATAGTAGCAATCTATAGATCAAAAAAAGCATCACAACTATCAAGATATACTAACTTTAACAAGTAATGCAGAATTTTGTCATCACTTTGGGTAAATATATCTCATGTGGAAGAATTAACTAACCAGAAATTATTGCAACTGAATGAAGAAAAGAAAATCAACAAGCATGTAGGGAAAAACCTGGACATCAAAAAACTGAAAAAAATAATTTCATATCACAAGACCATGAATAGTATTTTGGAAGAATTTGACCATGTCTTAGAACCTCCATAAAATCTAAAAATGTTTTAAATCAATGAGTGAGACCTTATAATATGTTGTATCAAAGACGCATGTCTACCATTCATTTTAATTTTTTTCTCTAGAGATCATCAGCAATCAATACGTCTACTCTCCAAAAAACCCTGTCTATTAAAGGTTTTAAAAGATAATGTTAGACCCTTAGAATGAGCAACTGATGACTTAGAAAACTGGATGATGATGAGCAGTGAATGATTGGGTTATAAGAAAGAAGAACTTTAAACTAAATGTTTTTTTTTTCTTTTTACATTTAAGTTGCATTTTCTTGTCGACATACACATTTTAAGGGTATATTTGCATAGTACACATATAGCACAGTTTTAACATGCATACATTTTAAACTACTATATGTACTATGTAATATTTACTGAGGCTGTAACCTCGAGAATGTGTGTGTAAAATGTGATAGTAGGGACCTCTACAGGTGTTTAACCACAAGCTTACGCTATTGTTTTTAATACAATATGAACAATTTATGACATAGTTTTTATCCACAGAAAACCATTATAATCCCTTGCTTTTTATGTAATCTTTTTGCCATATGATGAGTTTTGAGAAACCAATTGTCCTCACCAAGTGGAGTAAAGATGTATATTGAATACTATACTGTATATAATGAATAAACTTTGAATTGTACATTTTTAGCATTAATATTGTCATTTTTCTTTTGGATGACATAAAGTCACTATCCTATGATGTCACCAATTTTACAAAATGACCACCATTTTAAAAATCACATTTAAAGAAAAAAGTTCAACATTTTTTTATACAATTGTTATGGTGAATAATCACTTTTAAATTGAAATAGTGTATACAAATTGATGATGATCACTATCCTTGCATAAAGGTTCAGTGCTAAGCAAGGTATAGGTGTATTTTTTTAATATTATTTTTTTTAATGTTATTCTTTATCAGAAGAATGAAACAACTTTGAACTTTCAAAATTAAAGCAAACTATATAATTTTAATATATAAATATTTTAATATTTAAAATTAATTCCTTTTAACCATTTACAATTTTAAAAATAAAAGTATGCAATTACTTTCCATTAAGTAATAAATTGCTATATATTGTAACGGTATATTCCGTTACATTAATTTAAAATTAGAATAAAAAAATTTTTTTAAGTTCGTAAATAAAAAACTAAAAGCTAAAATTAAAGAGTTGTTCAATGTATGTATATAATATATTGAACAGATCGAATGAAAACTTTAAAAGTATTACTTTTTTTAAATAAAAAAAAAATATTTGAACATACTTTTTTATAAAAAAGTACAAGATCTAAAGATAAAATATTTTAGTAAATGCAAATGATTGTTTTATAAATAAAATGAAAAGCAAACTAGCCCTTGGGGCTCTTATACAAAAAAGTCAGATGAAATATAGATGAGAACAAAAATAAATTAGATGTCCAATAGAAACAGCAATGAATGTTCAGACCTTAACAAAAATTTGGAATAGGAAACCATTGTTCAGTGAATCCAGACGATCGGTATGAAAGGAAAAATATTGAAATTAAAAACAGTTCCAGCTTGATTTTGTGAGAAGGGCGATAAGACGAACTTGTCGCTCTATCTCAATCTTTTCAATTGAAATGTTTGTAATACCAGGATTGAACCAGCTAAGACCATCTTCAGATAGACTGGTCTTAAAATAAAGACTTCATAGGTATTGATACCCAGAACCGGGAGCTCACTGTAAGATATAAATGGAAAAAATTTACTAAAAGTAAGGTGACAAGCTTTTAATATTCAGCTAACTTCAATGCTAAAATGAACTTTTATCTGACTTTTAAGTTTTCAAATTAATTATTAATGCTTAATTTTTATACATTTGAGTTTTCTAAAAATCATTTCCATTTTTTTTTATTTATTAATATTTATTGTATAAATTATTTAAATGTATTAAATTTAAGTTGGCTATAGATGCTTGCATGGATTCGTTAACGTTTAATTATGTTTTTATTTTCATATTTGATTCAAATATATAGACATTCGGTAAATAATGATACCTTATGTTGAGTATCTAAAATGTATTTATTCGGATGTCTTTTAAGTTATTGGTGTCAATATGGCATCTTATGATGAATGCCATTGGGTTTCTTGTAAATTTCCCTCTGCAATTCCATCAATGACTTTATATTTTGATCATTTATGTTTATTTTGAAATGTTTTTAATCATGTAATCTATGTAGCCAATCTATACTCAAAATTAAAAAAAAAACTTTTATAAAATTCATCTGTGTGAAATTATATAAATGTTAAATTTAAGTGGGCATGAATGGTTGCATAGATTCACAAAGTTATGTTAATTTAAGGGAGAATAATCTTAAGTTATTTGTTTCGTAGTTAAATTGGGTCAATGGATTGGATATATTGGTGTAATTAGTAGATGTAGTATGAGATTCACTATGTGCAGGATCGCATTATATGCCACACACACCCTTTTTGTGTATGGAAGGGGATAGTAAGATGGAAAACGTAGTCCCTTCCTATGGAGTTTTTTTTATTATTGTTCTTCTTGCCAGACAGACATAGCACTCCTGTAATGGACAAGAGTCAATGTCTTCTTTAGCCATGCTGTTCAGATGTACATTCCTGACAGTATGGCATTTGTGCTGTCGTATTTCATGCTGCATTGAATACATCGATGTATCAGATGGATTGACGTCGGTTTGACTGCGAACTTTTGGCCTAAGGTTAAATAAGGGATAGAATATTTTCTTTTCAAATGCAATCTATGTAGTTTATTCATACTCGACACTCTTAAAAATATTATTAAACAAATCTGTGCGGATTGTTCAAACTAAAATTTAAATTTAAAAATTAAATTAATAACCAACCTAAAATAATAAATTTTATTCCTCAATTTTATCTATATGTGCGTAAATAAATGTTTGTGTGTTAATTACTGGCAGTGGCTTCTTTTATTTTTTATTTTAATATTTAAAATATTTTTAAATAAGAATTTATATTTTATAAATCTCTGCGTCTCACTGAGCGAGTGGCATGGGCTGATGGTCTGAGTAAAACATGTAAAATGTGAATCTTAACTTACGTATCTGCCTACTACATAATTTTTCTAGGTTCTAATAACCTAGTGGCACTCTGTAGTGCAGATACGGTAAGACTCAAGTTCACCCAGACTGTTATAATATATATAACCATAAATTTCTGTAAATCTGAGATGATTAAAAAAATTAAAAACAATAATTTTTAAAAATGATAATTTGAAAAATTATCCTTTGAAAAATGATTCTAATTTGACAAATAATTGTTTAATTTAAATAAAACTTCATTTTTCAGTAATAGTTTTAAACAAAGATCATATGAAAACTGCATATAACTATAAGTAAAGAGCCCAATTATGTAATGTGCCTATATTTAGGAATTTAAATCTAGGCTGGGACAAACATTTTTCAAAATTTATTTTTCAGATAGTTGGTTCATAGATAATCTAGCTAGTCATCCAATTATTCACTAGTAAATGGATTACTTTTATAATCTTAGCTGAATAGTAAAATAAGATGGTAACTTTTAAACTCGTATTATCTGTTAGTTAACATCACTGGTAAATGATGCTTTCTCAATCACTATTCTTTTTCATATTGCTTTTGAAGTTAACTTTGCTCTGTAATTGGCATTTTAAGTCCATGTTATCTTTACTAACTTAATTTGCCAGTTTAGATAAAATATTTGTCTACATTTATCTTTATAGAGATATAATGATTTCACATTTATCAAACATGTATTTATGATATTTAAATATATATTTTTTGCATATTTTTTTTTTTTTGTAGACTGAAAATGCTTATTTTAAAATAGCTGAAACATTTGTAAAACCTTCCTATGGCTCTTTTAAGGAAGTTATTTTATGTTAACCAAAATTAATTTATTACAATGTGCCAATCTTTTAATATAATTTGATTTAGCATTGCATTTTATATCAGTACCATAAACTTTAAAAAGGCCTCATAGTAGTCATTATTTTTAATTTGGTTTAGAATCTGAATCAGAGTAAAATTTGAAGAATTTTTCCAAACCTTCACTACTTAAAATCGAAAAGCCTGGATAGAAACGTTTTCTCTTTTTGCTGTTCTTTTATTGAAGATGAGAGGAACTCTTGGAGAGGCATTTTTTTGTATAATGGACTAAATTAATCTTGAAGATTTTAGATTTGTCAAGCATTGGTGGTCGAGAGGTCAGCGACAGTTGCTTTATAAGCAGTTGTCCCGGGTTAGGGGTTTGCTTCCCGGCTGATGCTATGACATATGAGAAAAAAAGATTTTAGATTTATTACAATACAGTGAAATCAACAACAATAAGATATATCTATAAATTTGTGTGTGCATACAGAATATACAAATAAGTGGTTTTTAATAGTTTTACTATGATATTTTATCTATAGATATGTATTCATACTCAACACACAGATATATGCCGTTTTCTTTAGATAAAGATAAATATTTTCTTCCCTAAATTAACTAATTGCATATCATTATCACTAATTATGAGCAAAACCTTTTATAGACTACTCAATCTAATAGACTGACAGATTCTTTTTTTCTATTCTATTTTTTATTGAAAAAGCAATTTGAATATTCTTATTCAATTTTTTATACTGATGATCTATTTTATAAAAACTCGGCAGATATTTTATAAAGCTATTATAAAATTTATTTTTAAGAACTAAATTATGAAAATTATTTGGTATTCAAAAAGTTTAATGAATAATAATAATCTCAGAAAAAATGTTTCTGTTGACTAGATTTCAGTTTTCATTTATTCTTTTAGAATAATAATAAGCATTATTCAAAGTTATAGCTCTTATTCTTTCTTATCTATTTTTTATTATTATATTTGTTTATAATAGTTATAGACTGCATATAATGATTTTTATTTAACTTTTTAAGCCATTTATAATATTGGGGAAGGGCAAAATGGGTCGGTACCCTCATGTAGCTTCCAAGGCTAAAATATATAACTCCTGGGAAAAAAGACTATATATGTGCCATTATTTTTTTAAAGTATAATAATGAATTCTAACATATATAGGCGAATTGCATTTACCTTATCCATAGATATACTTACGTATATCACTTTAAATAATTGTTTCTATAATGTATATTGTCACTATTTAATAACAAATAGATGTATGCCTACAATGCAATATATAATAAAAACAAAATTGATTCAAATTGGTAAGACTATTTACCAAATTAATATTGCAATGTAGGCCATTTACTAGGTTTTGAATCAACGAATGATGTAAAAGCGTGTAAGTAGTGCATATAAAAGAGAAAACAAGAAGTAATCCTAATTTTTTTAAAACTGACTATACTGTATATATTTAGTAAATGATTAAAATAGTGGGAATTTCTATTACATTAGTTGTTACACTAAAATGAATATATATATATATATTGAAATGCTAGTGAGATATATGTAATAAAACTCATCTGCATTATATATTTCATAATTTAAAAATATATGATCAAAATTATTTGAAAGAATAGTTAAAGAAATAATTATTCAAGAGGTAGATTTTTTAAAATATAATTTTGTAAAAGTAAAAGATTGCATTATATTGTGCTTTTAAATTAGAATAAAATTATTTATTAAAAGCAGGTAGGGAAAACAATTTGAAAAAAAAAAGCACATTCAAAAACTTAGTCTCCTTTTTATAAGCTAAAAGAAATTCAAAGAATAAAAAAGGTCTGAAAATAAATCTTAGTGAAAAAAAATCTAAAACAAAAAAAAAGATTAATTAATTAGTGAAAGTAAACTTTTGGAATACCAGCAAGATTTCTAGCTGATAATAAAATCAAAACCAATAATTGTAATAATTACAAACTATGTAAACTATCTCATCAGAATTCATGTGAAGAGTCAGTAGATTAATCTAGAAAAAATATTAGATCAAGAAAAAATGTAAAATCAATTAGATTAAAAAAAATTTTAATTTAATTTAAAAAATAGATTTAAAGTATGATAAAAACTAAAGTTATTATAAGGAAATGAACAATGGAAAAGAAAGGGTATAAAAATCATAACTGTCTATTATTACTCATTATGGTCTTCAATCTCTTAGATTCTCCTGGTCTTCATTTTGTGATTGAATTATTCAATTGTTATGCATGATATTCATTGCTTGATTCATCCAGTTATATAGAGATTCAGAAATTTAAGTACTGTATAGAGCCAGTTATTACTGCTGGAAAATATTATTGCAGAAGCTACAGAACTAGCAACATGCATTGCTAGACTGCCTTAGAATTGTTTGACTGGCTTCAAGCCAAAGTCCTCTACAAAAGCAACTGTCCCTGCATGAACCCTCACTGGAATCTGATGCCAAAATGGTGAAATAGACATTGTCACAAATTTCTCTTTTCCATTGTCAAGCCAAAGAATTGAAGGTAAGCCCTGAAATCATTGATGGAGATCAAAAAGCTAAATGGTTGGAAAGTAACACTAAAAAAAAAAAACTGAAGATACTGTATCTTCTCAATATCACAAATAATAAAAACCTAGGTAAATATATTTTCCATAATAATTGTTCATAGATACTTTATACTTTTTTAAATGAAATGAACTTTAACAGACTATTATAAAATTTAGCCTGAACTAATCATTTATATTTTTTTATGTAAAATTTTATTATGTTGCATTATATTATGATGTGTGTGCATGAATAAATATTAATGTTTGCTTAATTATTTTGTCTATTCTCTCAACTCTTTTGTCACTGCATCACCATTGATTTAAAGGTGTAAATATTGGTATATGTTAAGTTAAATGCACTGGACCCTCTTGATTAAAAGTAGGAGCTAGTTTGGGATATGTAAAGTGCTGGATTGGTATGCCTGTCATCCAAACATACTGGATATATAACATATGATTGGCTGGTACCTAAGTTTGATACTCAAAAACAAATAAAATGCTTTGGATGGCAGGTTTTTGTTTCAGCAGTCAACATGGGCCATAGTCAGGAAATGTGGTCATGTTATGCTTTGTATATCCCAATCTGGCTGTGGGTAATATTGATTGTTATGCTATATCAATGGTATTCTCCCTTCTGCTTGAAGGGCTGGTTCATTCTCATAAGTATTAATGATATAATTAAATAAGTGCATAAAGTAAATGATATTAAAAAAGAGGTCTTATAATTGCATAATGAAATGATAAATATAAAAGTTATTATTAAATAAATAATGTTAAGAATATAAGAAAAGAGGTATAGTGAATGAATATGTAAAGAGCTTGATAATAAGCTTATTAAAGTAAAAATGATAAAACTTATTAGAGTTTAGATATTAAAAATATATTAACTATAGAAAGTAAAACTATATAAAGATAAAATAAAGTTTAATAAGAATAAATTAAGCTTGTTCCAATAATAAAAAACTAGTATATCAAAAATAAACAGTAACCTATTGAAATAAGTAAATACAAATGCTGGCAAAGTGCAGTCATTGTATTCCAAAAGTTATTATAAAAGGTATTAAATCTAGTAATAAAGTAATTTCAGAGGGATCTGGTCAAAATGGCACTCAAAGTGGGACAGAAGTGCCATAAATGGCTCAGCAAGATTAAAGTTAAAAATAAAAATGAAAAGAGTCTGAAACTAAAAATTAAAATAAATGCTAAATTGCATAGTAATAAAAATGAAATTGGTGAGCAGTATGAAAAGACAAATAGACCAAAGCAAACAAATAATAATATTAAAAATATAAATAAAAAGAGTAAGATATTTAATGTAAATAAAAAGGATAAAGAAGAAAAAATGGTCAGAGAAATAAATTTATTTTTGGTGTTGTTTATAGTCAGGTAGGAATTAGAGAGGACTAGGGTTTTGAGTTAGTTGAACACTTTGTTCAATTAAAATAGTTAAAAATAATGAAAATAAAGAATCAGGAAGTCACTGGTAAAGTAGAAAAGATTAACATAAAAGAAAATGAAATTATCAAGTCATTGAAAGAAAGATTTGAGAAATACACAGAAAGATTTGAGAAACAAATAGAATGGTTAATACAGGAAAGGAGGATAGCCCAACTAGAAAAGGGGGTAAAGTATGAAAATGAGGATAAAAAAGTTAAAAGGTAATTTAGATAAAAGAGAAAATAAACAGGGAAATACAAATAAGTAAGTGCAATTAAATAGCTCAAATACAGTAAATAAACCTGAACCAGAAAATAAGTCTAACTCAGAAATTAAGCCATAAATAGAAAATATTTCTGATTCAAACGATAATTTTGAATCTAAAAATAAATATGTGTCAGAAGTAAAACATAATGAAAAGGGATTAGAAAGAATAGATATAAGTGAGATATCAGAAAGAATAGAAGTAGTAAAATTAAAAGGCAAGGAAGAGGTGAGTAAATTAGAAATTAACAGTGTAAATATTGACAGTATAAAACAGAAAAATGCAGGTATGTATATGTATTTAAAGAATAGCCCTGATAATGTGAAGAAATTTATAAGAATAAAAATATGTGCTGAAAGGAAAACAGTCGAGAAGATAGCTAAGTTAACTTAAAACATTAGCTAGAATAAAGCCAAATAATGAAAATAAGGACAGGGAATTCAAAACCCTACAAAGAGAGAAAAACATGAATATTATAGATTTAGGATTACATAAAAATGATTGGGACCAAAAAAATAAATCTAGGAAATCATATAATCCTAGAAAGGAGGATGATAAATATACTAACTATGATCTGGAAACCAACTACTCAGAACATCAACTAGATCTAGAAGTAAGTCAAGTTGTCCTGATCCATGTGGATACATGAGAAACTTAAAAGAACCACCTGACAAAAATTAAGCATGGCTTTAAAAGTTGGATTAGGCAGCAAAAAAAAAAGAAAAAAAAAGTTTATTGTAAATGGAGTATGAGTGTGGAAATAAAATTAAATAAATACAGTTAAATAAGTAAAATAAAATGTTTTTTTTTTTGAGAATTAGTAACGGAAATAAAAGAGTATATAAATGAAATAAATAAGTTTTTTTTTTTAAATTTAGAGTTGATAGATGATAAAGGAAGTAAAATAAAAGATAGATTCATGAAACAGAGTAAAATAAAAATATTTTAGAAAATCAATACCCGATAATGGTGATAAAAGTGTAGATAATTGGAAGTAAAGTGAGAATTTGTTATTTAGAGTAAAGTAAAATAATAAAGTTTTAGAGTAAATATATGAAAATAAAATAAAAAAATTTTAGACAATCAAAATACAAAGATAAAAATAAATAAAGTGAATAAAATTTATAATAAATAGAATGAAATCTATAATAAAAATTAAATAAAATGTTGCAAAATAATCTACCAACTAAGTGTAGATTGTGTTAGGTTAATAGAGTTGTGGAGGGGGTAAAGTTGAGATAACGGTTGAGGAAAGTGGATTAAGTATAGGCTGTTGCTGTGTAAACATAAAACCCATAACAGGCATGAAAATGGAAGGGATACTATGATGAGATCCAGTAGAAAGGTCATGGACCCATCTGACATTCTGGGAGATGTCCCAATCCATATTTAAAAAATATGTCCACTAGAAAGAAAAAGCCAGAATAAGCCACATGTCAGTTTCACTGGAAAAAAATTCCAGCATAGTTATAATAAATTTTGTTTTAACATAAAGTTGAATAGTCAGTAAAGGTATCCTACCATTCACAGTGTTCACATATTTTCTAGAATGCAGACACATTGGAGAAAGTTGTGGCCTCATTTTAATCCACTGGTAGAGAAATTCCCAGCACAATAAGAAAGTTAATGTTATAGTATATGTCAAGTATAGGCAGATGTGTTCTGCAATTCACAGCATTCAACCTCTCCATACACATCAGAAAGATGCATGTTACCCTGGTGGCTATCACATATGACATAATTGTTGCAAGTCAATGTAGATTATGGCATGTCAGATAGAGCAGCATAGTAAAGATCATCCTCTGTAGTTTGTCAGTCTGTATACAATTTGAAACTTATTTTAGATAAATAAAAACAAAAAGTGAAAAATAAAACAGTAAAAAAAAAAAAAATCAGCTAAAATGAGTCAAATTGATTCATTTTACCTCTCAAATGAGAATGTGTGTGTGTGTGTTGTAACACTAATGAGATATATATTATAAAACACATATATTTGCATTACATATTTCATAATTTAAAAGTATATGGTCAAATTTATTTGAAAGAATAGTTAAAGAAATAATTATTTAAGAGGTAGATTTTTAAATTGTAATTTTGTAAAAGATTGTATTATATTGTGTTTTTAAAATAGAATAAAACTATTAATTAAAAGCAGGTGGTGTAAAAAATTATAAAAAAAAGAGATTTAAAAACTTATTCTCCTTTTTATAAGCTAAAAGATATTAAAAGAATAAAAGGTCTGAAAATAAATTTTAGTGAAAAAAAATCTAAAATAAAAAAAATAAATTAATTAGTGAAAGTAAACTTTTGGAATGCCAGTAAGATTTGTAGCTGATAATAAAATCAAAACCAATAATTGTAATAATTATGAGCTATGTAAGCTATCTCATCAGAATACATGTGAAGAGATAGTAGATTAATTTAGAAAAAAAGATTAGATTAAGGAAAAATGTAAAAATCAATTAGATTAAAGAAAATGTAAAATTTAATTAAAAAATAGATTTAAAGTATGATAAAAACTAATGTAATGATAAGGAAATGAACAATGGGAGAGAAAGGGTATAAAAATCACAACTGTCTATTGTTATTCATTCTGGTCTTTAATCTGTTAGATTCTCCCAGTCTTCATTTTATGATTGAATTATTTGATCTTTTTGCTGTCATTGATTTATTATGATATTCATTTCTTGATTCATCCGAGATTCAAAAATCTAAGTACCCTATAGAGCCAGTTATTACTGCTGTGAAAAATATTTTCACAGAAGCTGCAGAACTGGCAACATATCAAGCAACATGTGTTGCTAGACTGCCTTAGAAGTGTTTGACTGGACTTCAGGCCCAAAGTTCTCTGCAAAATCAACTGTCATCACTTCACTGGAAACATGTTTAAATGGTGAAATTGATGCTACTGCAAACTCTCTCTCCCATTATCATGCAAAAGAATGAAAGACAAGCCCTGAAACTATTGATGGAGTCCAAAAAGCCAAATGGTTGGAATGTAACACTAAAGAAAACCAAACAAAATGAACTGTGTCATCTCAATATCACAAATAATGAAAACCTAGGGAAATATATTTTTCATAATAATTGTCTATAGATACTTTATGTTTTTTAAATGAAATGAACTTTAATGAAAGACTATTATAAATTTTAGCCTGAACTAATCATTTATATTTTTCTATGTAAAATTTTATTATGTTATATTGCAATGTGTCACAAATAAATACTGATGTTTGCTTAATTATTATTTGATCTATTTTCTCTTTCTCTTGTCACTGCATCACCATTGATTTAAAGATGTAAGTATTGGTATATGTTAAGTTAAATGTGCTGGATTGGTGTTCCTGTCATCCAATTCCTATATTGTGTGAGAATGGTATAGTGAAAATTACACGATAGAAATAATAATCAGAAAATATTAATAAATTCTTTTAATAAATTCTTTACTACAGCTATATAATCAATAATAATTTTATACATAAAAAGCCTTTTTCAGCACCTAATGGGGCCCTTTTCAAATGTTACTAATCTATTTAACATTAACAAATTATTTCTGACATAAAACCATCCAGTGTACAATAATGGAATTAAAATAAACAATACTAATATAAATAATTAAAATAAATCAAAACCCTCATATGTAAATTTAATAATTACAAAATAATTGACTATATCATATGTTAAATAAATATTACATGCATTTTTTATATAATTGTATATATCATCTTATATAATTTTCCATTCATTTTTAATCAACCAAGTATTAACCAAATTTGTAGAAGTCTTATAAATATTCATACAATTAGTCAAATTATTTTTAATATATAGTATGTTTCATAGATTTGTCTTCTTTTTGGATCTTTGATGAAATTTAAATATTTAATACTTTTTATAACATCTATTTTATGGACACTGGATGGTTTTATGTCAGAAATAATTTGTTAATGTTAAATAGATTAGTGACATTTGAAAAGGGCACCAAACAGGTACAGAAAAAGGCTTTTATGTATAACATTATTATTGATTTTATAGCTGTAGTAAAGAATTTATTATTATTTTCTGATTATTATTTTGTGGAAGAGCAGCATAAGGTTTTTTATTTTTTTCCAGTTTTTGAGTATAGAAATATTATTTATTCTTATATATTGTATGTATTATTTATTCTATATATTGTTATATTATGTAGTCAATTCATTGAACTTCTATTGAATCTCTATATAACAATTTTATTCTGTTTTATTGATGTTTTATTTTGTTATTATTATTTTATTCCCATTATAGAACACTAGATGATGTTCTATCTGCAATAATGGGATAATATTAAAGTAGATACATAACATTTGGAAAAGGCACAAAATAAGTGCCAAAAAAGGGCTGTTGCATATGATTTTTGTATTATTTATTATAATTTATATGAAAGGACACCATAAAGGGCCTAATTAGTTTTAATTTTTGATGATATTAATAATAGTATACAACAATAGCATACGGCAATAGTAAATTAAGGCTATTTATAAACAATATTTCTTTAACACAGCTAATATCAGTTATAAAATCTTTGGGCCATTAAGTTTATATGTCCTTGGCCAGCTTATTAAATCTGTGCTGAGTGCTTGTATTTCATTTTTCTTGAATTATGAATATCAATTTACCTACTTATTTACTATGAAGAAAGTTAAAAATTACCATTTAAAAAAAATGATTTAAACTTTAATTTATTAATTATCACTTGTGAAGAATTAACATAATATTGAAATTTAGGCGTTTAGAGTTGTAAATTTCATGATTCATATAGATATATTAGTTTTACATTTTATGTAAGAACTATTTTGTGATTTGCAAATATATATATATGATCAGTAATAAAAAGGGATATATTATATTTATAAATAACCATAATGTATGTTGCTAGTAAAGGCACGTGATGCTATATTAGCATTTGTCTTTTTTTTTTATTTATAATTTTCTCAACTAAATAAATCTATGGACATTTAGCTTTTAATTCTGACTCGTTATAACTTTTATAAACTGGACAGAATTGTTAGAATAAAAAAAATCGAGCAATTTAGTTCGGTAGTAGAGTGGCAAAGCGAAGAGCTAAATATTCCTGATCAATTTTAATCTGAGGGAAATAAATCAAATTAACAGCATTACTTTTTGACAATTAGGCACGCTTTATTCTTTTTTTTTTCTGTTCATAGACAATATATATACATTAAATTTTATTTTGTATTCTTTTTGTCAAGCTTTATTTATTGTAAAAAGAAAAATCACTTATATACTTTTTAATTATCTAATTGGCTTTATAACTTTATTTTAATTATGTATTAAATTTATTGTCGTTAAATGTATTTGTAAACAAGAAGTGGTGGCAAGCAATGATAAATTACCAGTTTTAATGGCTGCGATGCCCATTGCCTAATTACTTCATCTGGCTTTGAAAAAGAACGTGATATACTTAGATAGTTGAAAATGATTGATGTTTTGAAAACTATTTTATTAAAAAATGGAAAATTATTATTTTTTATTTTATAAAAACAAAAAAAAACGCTTTTTTAAAAAATTAATAAGATGCAAATCTATTTGATACTTTTAATTTATAGTTTTGAAACAATTTTTGTATTTTTTAAAATAAAATGTTTACGGTCATGTCACATCTCATAAGCGATAACAGTCGTTTTGACTAGTTTTTGCATTGAAATAAATATATGGAAATACTGTATATTAAAAGTTATTTTCTTCATTTAATATTTATTTTTCATTTAATTAAAAAAAAATCACTATAAATAAAAAAAGATTTTATTATGTTTAAATTATTTTATGTCCAACACAGATGCGTACGCATAAAAAAGTGTTTATACACTATATATATTTTCTAGAATTTAAAATTATTGTCAGCCTTAGGTGCTATTTTCATTTTGTTTATGTATTTTAAACTTTGTTTATATACGTAATGAGAGAAAAAAAAAACTTTTTATTAGAATTTTAAGCATTTTATTAGTAGTTATTTTAAATTTATTTACTTTGTTAATAAATTTTTTTAATCAATTAATTTTTGCATTCATTATCGTCCCCAGTTTCAACTGTAAAATTTGGCATTTTACCTTGTTGCTGCATTAATGACATTTAGAGGATTCTTTAGTTGAGGTCAATAACTGACAGTTTATATTTAAGACATTTTTTGAGTTATGTATCATTCGTTACAAAGAAATTTTTCTTTGGTCTGTCTAATGTAGATCTTCCTGATGAATTTAATATGTTATGCAATTCAAAGTCAAAAATAAATTAACTCTAATTTTTTTAAGGAAATAGCAATTTGGGTGTAATGTTTTATTATGTAATAAAATTTATGACTGCATTATATCACTTACTTTTTTATACCCCCCCCCCCATATATTTCCATCTATTTTACTTTGAATTACTAATATTCCATGCTTGTTTTAGAGATAATTCTTTATATTTGTTCAATAATATAGACGATTTATGTTAAAAACATTAATGTATATATACGATATCCATACTTCTAGGAATACGTATAATTTCTATAAAAAAAAAAAAAAATTCATTAAACTTAAAAAAAAAGGGATTAAAGAGGTAATTAATGTTTTGGAACATCACAGTACATCAAAGAAATAAAATCTTTTAATAGTTAAAAAAGTAAAAGAAAAAAAAAATATTTTTTAGAAAAAAATTTTTTTTCCATAATATATATTTGATTCATAATTTTTAAAAGGAATTAAAATAATGAACTCTATTTATTACAAGAGCTTTTGAAGTTTATTTTGGTTTATTTGTTTACATTAGAAAATTATTCTGCTTTAAAAACAATATTTTAGATCAGAAGTTTTAAAAGTATGTTTATTTTCAGAAACGTTGTGTCTATAAATTTTGCCATAAATATAAATGCCTTTTTCTAAATGTTATTCATTGTTGTAATAAAATAGAAATTTCTATATACTTTAATAAAAATAATGGTATAGATGTGGTTTGGAAAGTCATGTGATTTTTAAGCACCATAACGACACTTTCAGTTTTGATCTAGAACCCTTTTACCATTACAGTAAAATTTACAGCTTTTTTTTTCAAAAGCAATTAAGGTATTTAGTCTGACCTAATATGTTTGAAAAATTTAAATTGACTTGAACATCATATTAACAGACGGTTTTAGGCCTCCAGTATTCCCTCAAATATTGTTCTGCTTATCCTGTTTAGTATGATAAGCTGGCACAATCAGTTTAGTATAATAATGAGAGTAAAGTCTCTCGAAAGTGCTTAGCTAAATTTAAATTACACTTTTAATTCTAAGATCGGATTAGTTTCATTGTCTGTGCGTTATGTACATATATGTACTATATATAATAGTGAGAATAATGTGTTCATGTAACAAAGATCCTGGATTGATTCTTAATTGAAGAAAGTTTAAAATAAAGTCTCCCTGCTGTATTCAATTCTTTATTTTGTTTAAACGCCACCCGACTTCATGAAAAGATGACTATACAATTATATATTGCCATACAGTTATATATTAATAATAATTTAGATTTTTTGCTTCTTATATGCTGATATCTCAGGTACTTATTAGAAATTAAAGCAATCAGCTACTAATCAACTTAAAAAAGTAATGGGGTTACAGTTAAAAGCTGGTTATGATTAATATTGCTGATATGTATGGCAATAGCAAACAGACCACTATAGTTTTATTCAGTTATTCAGACATTATTTTCCTTCCATTCTTTTCTGTTGTTTCATTTTTCAGGCTACCAAACATTTTTGGCTGGATTTTAATTGTTTTATATATATATAAATGACTATTATACTAGCAAAAATTGAAAAAAATTTTTTGTAAATAATAATAATAATTCAATTCACTTTATTTACATACAAAACTACAGCAGTAAGCCATTTACAGAATTGCACCATAATTAATATACAATAATATAAATAAGCAGTTATAAATATCAAATTATGAATATGTCTAGATGCCATATTTCCTTGTAAGATTAGTAACAATTTTTTTTAAAAATCTAATACAAAAATATTTTCATTAATAAAATCTTGATTATAAGTGTTGGTCAAATGAAACAAAACTGAAGATATTAATGATGATGATGATAATAATAATAAACTCTTTTATTTTAGAAAATATTTTCTATCTGGCATTACCTAATACATTAGTTTGAAACAGTGACTTTAAGCAGAAGAGTCACTTGGTAGCAGATTTTAAATTATAACCAAAAAAAAAACTATCATTATTCAAATGGAATAAAGGCATTGGAAGAGATTTACAAAAAAAAAAATGTTTGTGTGGTTAAATGCTTGGTAAATTAAGTGATGTTTAAATACAAAATGACAGATTAAATACAACAGTTGGACTCACTTATTCCAACAGGTTTTTTTCATTAACCACATCTGGAGATCAATTTAGAAATCTTTTAGTACTTAAGTGTGCTGCCGATTCGGTGCACTAACTATATTTGTGACACCAATGTAAAAAGTGCAACAATCTGAACTGAACATGGCATTGCAAAAAATAATAGTAGATCAATAACTAAAGATGTTAAATAGTGACCAAGGGATTTTAAATTATGTAAAATGTGTCTACATATGAAATGAATGGGTAAGATAATGAATTCTGCTGAAATGATGTGAAGAACAAATATATTTCTCTCATATAATTTAATATTTAAATACAAGTATACTTTATATTTCTGTGGTTTAAATGTAATTATAGGGGATGCACATGATCACACACATGTAAAAAAGTTAAATGATCTCCAATATACATATTTCATGCTAAAACAGCACTCATCAATTGGTTAAGATCATTATCTCCCCCCACACACACATATATATAAGCAGTCCTTGGTTTATATTAAAATAGCAAAACTTTAAACTTTAATGGTTTGGCTTCAATCTACTTCACTATCCAACTCTTCAGCTTTCCATGCTATTGAAAATCTGATGATATAACACCCAAATCTCTTGATGATCCCAATATTGCTGTCATACCCATATTGATTTTAAGTAATTCTGACAGCTCATGTATAGGACCTTTTCCATTTAAATACACAGAGAGAATGGGCTGGATACAGGCTGAATCTATAATATGGAAGGTTAAAGAGTTGGATGGTGAAGTAGATTGAAGTCTATCCATTAAAGTTTGAAGATTTGCTATCTTAATATAAACCAAGCTCTGATTATATATGGGTATGGGATATAATGATCTGGACCAATTGATGAGTACTGGTTCAGCATAAAATATGTATATTGGAGATCATTTCTTTTTCACATGTGTGTGATTATGTGTATTGGTTGTATAAAATGAATTGGATAGCTGAAGGGAATTTGAAAATCTGGGTTCAAATCTTCTATAATTACATCCATTGATATAAGTATACCCATATATAAATATTACAGATTCAGCCTACATCATACCACCCCTCTTCTGTTTATTATAAAATGGACAAGGTCTTATACATAAGGGATCAGCATGACTTAAGATCAACATGGACATGACAATAATATTGGCATTATCAATGGATATGAGCTTTCCATCATTAGTTTTTCAATGGTATTGAAGGTTAGAAGGATGGATGGTGGAGTAGATTAAAGCCTGTCTATTAAAGTTTGAAGATTTACTATCTTAATATAAACTGAGCATTGATTATATATGTGTGTGTGAGATGACAATGAGTGTTGGTTCTGCATGAGATACATATATTCAAGATCATTTATCTTTTTCACATGTGTGTTGTCATATGTATCAGTTATATGAGATGAATTGGATAACTGCAGTAAGTTTGAAAGTCTTGGTTCAAATTCCCTATAATTCATCTAATTTAATTAAAATTTGGATTTTCTATTTTTTAATATAAGAATTATATATAAAAACCATATCTTTGTTTCTATTTTTAGAGAAAACTATTTAAAGATTAAAATGTTTGTTCTAAATAGAAGTAATCCTCTAAGAATTTAAATACATATTGTAAAAGAAAATGATTTTTTATGAAACAAAGAATTAATGAAATCCATACAAGCTGTGATTGATAATTAGTAAAGTAGTTGTAGAAAGATAGAGTTATAGAAATTAAAACATGGAGTTAGTCATGGTAGAACAGAATAATTGTATTATCCAAAACTTTTGCAGGATGATAGAATAGAATAAAATGGTCTTTGAAAATCTACCAAAATTTAAATAAATAAATACATATTGAATACAACCATGAAAATCTTGGAAATCATTAATATTTCATCTAGGAGATCCATCTTATATCTATCTATGAATCTAAGCAAAAACATTACTACAAATGTATTCACAAACTAAAAGGAAACATGAAAGTTTAATCTTTTATTTAATAAATTCATCTTTTATGATATTATTATTATGATTTTGCTACATAAGATTATCAAAAAGGAAACCCATTATAATGTTATCTTAAATTTTCCAATAACTATATTTTAATAAGTTATGATATGATTTAGTCTTTCTTTGACGTTGGATATATTAATTATTTAAATGATTAATAAATAATCGTTTTTAATTTTCAAATTATTTTAAACTATTCTTATGATATTCTAAGGATTTTAATTAATATATATTTTTTATGTAATTTCATAGTTATCTTATAAATAGCAAACTCTTTTATCTGTAATATTATTTCACTTATTAAAATTGTTACTTCATTAAGTTTTGTGTCTTCTTTCTTCCTTCTTCCATACTTTACATTATTTATTTTATCATGATCTAAACTCATGTATCTTTAGTGAGATTGGCTGAAGAGAAAATAGAATTATTTTGAAGAAAGAAGGTTGGTGTCATAATAAATGTTCTTTTTTTTAATAATCCAACCATTGTTATGTATACAAATATCTACATGCATGTGTATTTAAATATTAGATAAATTAGCCAGCATCGAACTCAAATAATATCTGTTACACCTTTTATCTTTTGTATTCTAAAAAGTAGAAGAGTTTTTAAAATTGTATTCCAAAAGACTGTCTTGTAGTGGAAGTAAGAAAAACTGCTTATATTTTATTTTTGTATTATGAATATTTAGAAATGTGTGATAGACTATATGTATACATTATTTTTTCTTCCTCTCAGGTTCAGGTATTCCAGAAATGAAGACCATATTACAGGGAACGCAGTTGCCTGAATTTCTTAGTTTTAAAGTATTGATAGCCAAAATGGTTGGTTTAACAACCGCAATTGGTAGTGGATTACCACTTGGGAGGGAGGTAATAATATTTCCAATTTTCTGTTTTATTTAATTACATGTATAATAATCCTAATAATAAAATATTATCTACTGAGAAAAAATTTAGATATATGTATATATTTTTATAGCTTATAGTTGATAGTTTTTGTTATATCTTTATTATGAAACAGTGTGTGATATTTTTTCATATGTTCCTGCAACAATTTATTGATGATCCATGAAGGATGGCATGAATTGATATAAAATAACTCCAAATATTTGTATGATTGGCAATAAATCTATTTATAATGATAAAGTACTATCTATGTGCACAGAGTACATTGAAATAATTAACTTTTCTACCACTTGCTATTCTGACATTATGTTTTCTCTCAATAAAAATACCTATCTGAAATATTGAAATAAATTAACTAATATTTATAACATAACATAAACAAAAGTAATGTGTATTAATGAAATTAAAAATTGATAATTTCCCAAATAGAATATAATTCAATATAATTAAATCAGGATCCATATATAGTTTTAATTTATTGTTAAATCTACTGTCTTTTTATAAATTAAATTAAAATATTACAATATTTTAGTTTTTTTTTAAATTTTCTGAACAAAATAGAAAAATTATCAGCAAAATTTAAAGTATTTCAACTTTTTCAAAATTTCAGTCACAACTCCATTAACAAACATTTAGCATAATATTTCAAAACAAAATGTATTAACCTATGCAAAAATGTTCAAGTACCCCCCTTGACTGGATATTTTTTTTAGAAGATATCCTGATTTTTCATGATATTGTGGCATCAGGATTTTAAAAAATATGCTATATCATAATATAATACACCCTTGATTTTTACAACAGTCTTGGAAGATTTTACATTAGCATGGGCACTTAAATGACTTTTATATCCAGTTCCTTATGTTTTATTCAATCTGATAAATTAATTTATCAAAACTAAGGAACCTATGCCTATGTCAATACATATGTTTTCTAATCAAATTATCTATTTATTTTCCAATAATCTTAATTCTATGTGCACAGTCCTAAATTATATTAATAATAGATTCATCACAGTTGGAAATTTTCTTTTCATAACACTAGATGAATATCATTATACTTTAATCTTGAATCAGACTTATTTTTAGCATCTTAATCCAGCCATTTGGTTATGAGGTTTGCACACTGTGGTTGAAGAAATTTATGATATACATTTATTTCAAATTAATGAATCTGTGATTGGTTATTTCATTATATCAACTGGATTACCTATATTTTTGATGAAACTTCTGTGTGGCAAATCATAAGTAAACATCTGCCACTCACCCTATAAATATTTTAAGAATTTTCTTCCATCTAGAAACTAAGATGAATAATAAAATTAATAAAATAATTTTTATAAAATCTCTCCAAGTTTATCTATACTGAACTCTATGACTTAATGTGTGAAAAAAACAACAACTCACCAATGTCATTACTATGAGAATCCTTCCTTTCCATGAACCATGGTGAAAACTAACAATCAGAATAATCTATATTATTAATAAACATGCTTCAATATATATGAAAAGCTATAACACTAATATTCTTTTATTACATTTGCTGAGAATGTTAATAAACTCAAATAGTTCACATCTAATGAATCTGGATCTTTCGTTAAAAGTCAGTCAACGTCTAATGTTCATTCACTATTATAGATATAATTCTATTAGAAAAGTCACCATTTTTAATTAAATAGTACAGAAAATAAAATGATTCCCTGGAATAATCATTGTTCAAACATTTATTAATGCAAAGTACACCTTATAGTTATGTTCAGTAACATTTTATTCTCATATGGCATAACCTATTAACTAATAAGTTACTGAAAGCTCTATTTTCATATCTTGATAGTCCTAAGTTTAATATTAAAATCAATTTTATCATCATCTCATTGGCTATGATTCTCTTTTCTATCTTTTGAAGAAGTTAGATAATTTAAGTTCTGTAGGCACAATGAGAAATTCTTTAGTCATATATTTGAGCATTTGCACTTTATTTCACAATATTAAATCAATAATTATTACATTGAACATTATTAAAAAACTTTTTAAAAACTTTTTTCACCTTATCAGGTGAAGTTTTATTCAGCTCATTATATAACTTCTATAATGTATGATCTGAAACTTTGATATAATGATATCTGATATATTTCTTCTACCACCTAAAACATTCTTTGTTCTACTGCCATCATTTATACTTCATTCTAAATAAATACCTAAATGCAATAATTATTTACCTCATTTTCTGAATTTGAATGCATTCAATAAATCACCACTGACTAGTATTACAAATTCATTGCCACCAATGATAAGTTGTTTTTTTTTTAAATATATCTAAACCAGTGAATGATGATACATTTTACTTATATCAGTTAAACTTTTTTTTCCACAATTGAAAAATGGTATTGCAGTCACACTTAAAAAAAATGTATACCAAATTTCAATAATCTATAGCATAATCCTTTAGCAATTTTTATAATTTTAGTTTAATTATTTCACTATTGTAACAAATATTTGGTTCATTATTATTATTAAATGTAATGTTTATTCATTTAGGGTCCTCTGGTTCACATAGCAAGTATCATAGCTACCCTGCAGGTGCGGATGTTACAAATCTTTGATACAGCTTTTGAGGTAATTCAATATTATAAGTATATCTTATTACATAATAAAAACAAAAAAACATTAAGTAAAAAAGAATAAAAATAATCATATTAAAAAATGAAATTAATACTTGGATAAAATTTTACCAATTAATAATATACCAAACACATTATATCAACATCTTCAAATCCAGATTAAATTAATACATCATAAGTACAATTATTACACCTATACTACTAATAAGGAGGAACAAAAGTTAAAATATAGGAAAGTAACTATAAATAATCAAAATAAGAGTCATAGATCACATGACCCTATCTCTTAAGCTTGTAAGTTATAAACAGTGAGGATTGCCAATTCCTCTACAAGCTTTGTGATAAATGCTTAGCCAGAGTTAGCACTTAAAATATCTCTGTCAGGAACCCCCCAAACTTCTGACCATGGTTTCATGCTTTGGCACTCCTCAGAGAGGTGCCAGGGTAGAAAAATGACAAATTTAATGAAAAGTGTAAATAAATAAATCTATAAATAAAGAGATATAAAATTATTTCATATATTGAATAAATCATATCAATAAGAAAATTAACTTATAAGAAACATTCTAAAAAGATGATAGGTTTTTTTAAGTTAAAGCTGTGAATATTTGCATGGATATTTGATTGCATACTATTAAATGAAAACAAAAAAGCACAAAAGTTTGGGGAAAATATATTTCCTGAAAAAAAAAAAAAACCTTATTTATAAGTAATAATCTTAATTTGCAGTGATAAGGACTAACCAACCAGTTTTGTATTCTTTTTTACAAAATTGATAAAATTTTATTCTGTTTTGATCTCTTAAACTTAATAAATAAATGATTATGTCCCAACATTTTATCACAACTAATATATTCCACAGTACATCACCACATTCACTTTTTATCATTATTTAAACCATTAGTGTATCTTTATTACACAATGTTTTAAGATATAAGCATTTATTTAATAAGTAATTTTTTATATTTAACTTATTTTTTCATGTAAATAATTTTTAATAAATAATTTTTTTTTTCAATTAATAAAGGAAATATTTGTAAACAAAAATAATTAGTAACAAATTAATGAATTGGAAATGAAATCTTGAAAAAATTGAAACATATAAATAATAAATCAACAGAAAAAAATATCTATTTGCTAGCATCCTAATATTTCAATTTCTTATATTTTTTCTTTGGGTATTTTCTAAATTATGACTTATAGTGAGAAAAGAAAATAAAACAAAAAAGTTAATATGCTTAGAATCAATAATTTGTACTTTTTGACAATTATAAAAAATAAATAAGACTAAGCATGGAAGAAGGAATGAATAAATTTCGAAGTGGAATAATTTGGAATCTTTATTTATAAAATACGAACAAAAAATTACTAATCATAAATGGAGTGTCAATTTATATAACTTCTCACTTAAAAAAAAAATTAAATAAATATGATGATGTTTACATGTAATGAAATATAATGTGATATATTGAACATGATAAAAGATTTTGTGATTTTTCATATGATGAAATATTATAAAAGTGACTTATTTCACT
Organism: Epiperipatus broadwayi; assembly: GCA_028023455.1. Taxonomy (NCBI): domain Eukaryota; kingdom Metazoa; phylum Onychophora; class Udeonychophora; order Euonychophora; family Peripatidae; genus Epiperipatus; species Epiperipatus broadwayi. Next base: position 15,225,810 of record JAQFVV010006205.1, read on the forward strand.
AAAACAATTCATTAAAATACTATATACTACCAGTGATATTTTTGTTTTCAATAAATATTTTTTCAAAAAATCTGATATACATAATTTTTATTTTATTTTAAAGAATGAAGCTCGTTTACGAGATGTTCTTTCTGCAGCGTGTGCAGTGGGTGTGGCATGCAGTTATGCATCGACTGTGGGAGGTAAGCCATGAAGATGAGATCAATTTCTTTTTTAAATTTTAACTTTTATATTATTTATATGTTTACATGCATAAGACAATGATATCTATAAATATCTAAGAAAATGATACTAGTAAATATCAATAAATATGAACCATGTATACAAATATTTGAAAGAATCTCTTGATATAATAAGTGAAGGATCCATGTATTAGATCTATTGACTAGAATTTAAATATAGTGGAATTAAAAAAAAAATTTAAGCTGCTAAAGATTTCTAAGCAACCTTAGAATTTTTCTTTTAGCATGTCATAAGTTGTATTTAGTCAATTTAGTCAGTAAATGGGTAATCGCTCAAGAGCTTGAATTAAAAGATGGAAAATTATTCATTTAATCAGTTACTTTATCAGCTAAAAATTAATAGCAATATAATATTCTGAAATAATAATAGTAGAATATATTTTCTTTATCTAATCAATACTAAAATCAAAACAATATTTCCAACATAGGTAATTATTCCAGAAGATATTGTTCTATTGTTTACAACATGATAATTAAAACTGCCATAACTTCATTGGATGATAGTAGGCTAACAGCCTCAACCAATTACTTTCTGGTAACTGATATCACTGATATGATTAATAAAATAGTAATCAGTTCATAGTAAACATGGCATGAATACAACATTAACTTTGTTATATCTCAGTGAATATTTATCACTGACAAAACTGAATTATATTTGAGTTAAATATCGATTTTATACGAGCTTGTAAACTAATTTATGTAGTAATTTAATATTTATTATAAAGATTTATAACTCCCATATTGATTCTTTTTTATTCCCACAAACCATGAATATGTAGCGAGATGTGCTTAAAAGGAAAGCAAGAAATGAAAACTGCAAAAAGCCTTTATTATCTGGCAATTAATAACTAACATCTTTCTCTTCACTATTCTTCCACGTAGGGATATGAAGAAAGCCTTTATTTCATAGTATAGTACTTAAATATTTTTATTTATTTATCTCTTTGTCTTTTGCTTTCTCTATATATATATTTATGTGTGCATGTTTGTATGACTATATATATTGTAATAAAATATAAAAATAATGAACCCATTGAGGAAATAAAGTCTTAGCCTATCTAAACTTGGTGGAATTATTTTCTGCTTATGAAAAATAAATAAAATTATAATATTTAAATAGTTTTTAAATAAATATTGTTTATTAATAAAATAGTTAAAACATACATAATAATTAGAGAGTCTTAAAATAATTTATACAGAAGGTTTTCTATGAGTGTTTGCTATTTTAAATGGAGCTTTTGAGTATTACTTATACACAAGTATAATCTAAATCATTATAATTTAACTCATAAATAATTATATTTACTGGAATAATGATTAATTTAGTAAAAATATTAATAATTATTATTATGAATTAACTCAAGATGTTGATAACTTTTATTCATTTTCTTTCAATTATATATATATATATATATTGTAAGGATAGCTTATAATCCATGTCAAACCCACAGTAGTAGACTAAACCCATAATAAAAAAAAAAACCAATTGAAATAATAGGTTAGATACATGATGTTTTTTTATATGCAGACATATGTATAAATACACACTTGAAGTTTGTTTTAATAAGTACCAGACCAAAATAATGTTGAAATGAAGTAAGTGCTCCTTTTTAATAGAAAGTTCTTATATATATTGTAACGAGACAGCGTTACATCAGTATTAAATCTAGGAAGCATAGATCAGAACGGGACAAATCGATAAACACACACACACCAGCAAGCAACCTAAAACACTCGTAATTTTATTTTCGTAACGTGTAATAGTTTTTTTTCTCTCTCTAAATACATTTATAAAACACATTGATAAAATACAGACGGTAAACGTCTAATTAAATGATTAAAGCTTTTAGATAATAAAAAATAATAATAAATATAATTTGCTCTCCTAAATAATAAAATATAATACGCTCTCCTAAATAGTAAAATATAATTGTCAATCAAAAACACCACGGGATATTTAAAAATGTTTATTTTAGAAATATAGTTTTAACTAGAATAAAACTTATAGAAAAGATTTGAGGAAAAGATAAAATGCTCGACTTCTAAATTTAATATAGCTTGTATTGTTCTGGTAAAACACACGCACACACGCATGCATTCGAGGTGTGAAGGAATAAGGTTGGTTGAGTGAGATTGCAAAATGAGATTGTCTCAAAATAAATATTGCCTTTAGCACAAAGAGTGAGTGAACAGGTACCTCAAACGCGGACCTGAACGACAACTCCAGGAGTAGGGAACTCTGGGGGTAGATTGGATCCCAAGATATGGACCAACCCTTATAAATACCAGTCAAAACCTATTCAATGGTTCGATTCGATTCATTTCGATTGATACGTTATCATTGCTGTTGTTGTTTTATTTTCCGATTCTCTGTATTCCGAGTTATCACCTGCTCATTTTATTCCGATGCTTATGCTTTTATTTTAACAATAGAGTTGTTCTGAATTAGCTTGATTTATTCCTCAGTATTTAAGATGATCATTATGAAATTAATACCAAGAGCGTCGATTGTCATGAGGGGCTAATAAACCCTTCAGCGATTGATCGGCGCTCCGCTACTGAAATATCTCCGAAGCTATGAAATTTCGATAACATCGTCGTGTGAAGTTAATGCTCCTAATAATAGAAATGTTCCGTGAAATACCCAAACTCGTCCAGACCAATCGATGTTCGTTGTAACCAAGACAAATCCTAGGTAAATATGTTTTATATTATGTTCACTCACTCAATTTATAAACTCGTAAGGCAATCTCGTAATTAACCAACATAAATTTGCACAAACAAATCTTGAAACTTTCCTCATCATGATAATTTATCTTTGTTATAGAACTTTGTAAACATGAACTTTGAACTTAAGTGAAGCTCAGGAAAGATAATATATTTTCTCAAATAGAAAGGAACTTTATCTCGTTATTCACATTATGTTATGATTAATTATGATTCTCTGTGAGCGTGAATGTATGTGCGCGTGTGTAATAAATCAATTAATAATGTTTTCTTTTCATATTTAATAAATTTGTTCAATATCTAATCAAGTCGAGCATTTCTCAAATCTTTTCACACACACTCAAAACCGTAGTTTATTTATTCTTTAATGACTTATCTTTGAAGTAGATTTAGTTAAATTTAAATTTCTTTTCAATTTATTTACTTTATTAATTATGTCAACATCGTGCCGTAAGTCACGATGTTTCTTATTTAACCTTAGTTAAGATAGATTTAAGAGCGGGCGGGTCTATAATCAATCGAAGTAAACGTCAAATAATTATGTTATATACGATGTATCGGGGGGATGAACTTGTAAGCCTATTGTTCGGGGCGTAAACGAACCACCTCATTGGTCAGTGACAACCAATAAATAAATCTTATGCTGTAGTTGACTAATTAGAAAACCATGCTGATTTTTCATTAGCGGACAATGCGTCTTTTCCGGGAGGAGTCGTCCTCGAAACAATCATGTAACGACCTTGAGAAACCTTATTGGTCCATGCTGGGAGTTTTTGAGCTAGTGGGTGGGATTAGACTTCGAAATCGTTTTGACATGATGTAAGGTGATGCGAGTAATTAAAATCCACTTAAATAATCGTATCTGGCGCCCCCTTATGTGGATAGCGAATAACTGTCGATATAAGAAAACAAATAAAGCCTTACGCTATGTCATGTTTATTTCGAAGCCCGTAATCTCGGTTATATAGATAGGTGCCCGGTTACATTGGCGCTTCCAACGTGAGGCTAGTATAAATGACGCTTCTAAACATAAAGATAAAGCAAATCTAGATACTAGCAAAAGCGGCCGAACCTGGGAGAAGACGCGGAAATGTTTATGTAAACAAAAGCTTGAAAAAAAAAAAAAATAAATAAACAAACGGAACAAAATCGCGGCGATTCTTAACATCGCAAATATGTAAACAAAACATCGGGAACCGGAGCAAAATAAACAAAATAAATAAAACATAGCAGGAGATAAGGGAGCGGACGCCGATCGGTCGCTGTCACCATAAAACGAATAAAATCAAAAGAAAAAAGAACCACATTCCCGTAAACAGTAGTGACAAAAAAGTTAGAATAGGACAAAGAAAAATAAACATCAAATCATGGAAGAAGAGACAAATGAGGACATGTGGGAACAGACGGGAGAAAGTCCCATCCAGTTTAAAAAACAGGATACGCAAAATGAAGGGGATATCAAAACCCTAATAAGGATGATGACGCAAATGATGGCCGAAATGAGGGAAGATAGAGAAGAGCGGAGAAGAGAGAGGGAAGAATTTAGAGAGGAGATAAGGCAACTACTCGGGGGAAAGGAAAGGAAGCTAGAAGAGGACAAAGGGGAGGAGAGTAGTTTAACCCAAGTTAAGGAAGAAATAACTCAGAATGCGTCGAAGACGGACAGGACGGAGGCAGACCTGAGGGAGCTAAAGGAGAAAGTTGAGATCCTAACGGAGGACGTAGGAAAAGGCGAGAGGCATCAGGACGTGATGAAAGAAGCGATCAGGCAGACTGAAGAGGTGTGTCATGAAATTAGGCAACAACAGGACGAGGTCCGAGAGACAATGGGGGAGTGGGGACAGAGAATTCAAAGGATTGAAGCCGACCAGGGGCATGGGAACATGAGTAGAAGGATGGAAGAGATGGAGAAGAGATGGGAAAGGCAGATGTCGCAACGGGACACAAGTCATGTATGGGCGGAGAGGCAGATGAAAATCGAAATATTTAGAGCCGGGATGAACGAAAACCCAATGGACCACCTCGAAAGCGTCAGGAATCTGTTTCGAGAGCCGACGGAGAGAGAACCAGATCGAGTAAATATTGCGAGCGGCTACTTACAGGGCCCAGCGAGAGACTGGTGGAGAACGCTGGAGTTTAAACCCCGGTCATATGAGGAGTATAAAGAGGAAGTCTTGCGGTGTTTCTGGAACACAGCACGCCAGGAGGGGACTTATTTTAGGATCACTAGGGAGAAGTATGGGGGAAGGCCCAACGAGACGGCCACACAATTTTATTATAGGCAGGTGGCGAGCCTTCAACAATTGCCTGCATACCCTATGACAGAGATGCAGATCATATCGATAATCAGACACAATATGCCGACCACCCTAAGACGCATGATGCTGGGAAGGGATTGCAAAGGAATCCATGAAATGGGGGAATTGGTCGCGAAATTCGAACAAGAAGAGGGAATAGGGGGGCCGATGGAGGGGTCTAGTAATGAACACCCCAGAAAACGTGTACCACCGGACCGATACTAGCTAATAGGACGGAGGGAAAACGAGTTGACGACCAGGGATAGCATAAGGACAATATTCAAGGGAACGCACAAGGGAAATAGATGCCACAAACCAGGAATGACCTAGGACACGAATCGGAATATGACGTTGGATATGGAAAAAAAAAAAAAAAAAGGAGGATGACTAACCCCAAGCCCTGGAATAACACCGAACAGATCAAACGATCGCAAAGCAGCCTCTAGCCTATAGAGCCAACGTGTTGGCGGATCGACCGGAGAGTACCCTGCAAATCCAGGAGACGGCTGGCACATGACGGGCTCAACCTCAGTGCGGGAAATCACATAAACCATTTCGTAAGAGTTCGTGCTAGCTCACTTCCCAAACGTTGTTATTGCTGGGCGAGTCAGACTTTCCGAAATTGTAGATCGAGATCAATCATATTCTGTATCGGGGACTTCGGAAAAGTCCATCCCCATACCTCCCATCAGGGATGCACGAGACCCATTGGCCATAGTCGTCAATCGTGACATACCCTACCTTACCAAATAGTGTTATTGTATTTCTTCCGTTAAGAGTCGTTTAAAGGGGAAGTCTGACCGCAGAGCACTTGATCCAAATTTTAAGGGAAGGCGGAGCCGCAGACAAACGGCCGGAATAGCCGTCATAAGGGGAACAGTACCGCACAAAGGAAAAGAGGACGTTGGCTCGATTCGTTGGACGCTGCACACACACAAAAAAAAAAGGGGGGGATTAAGGGAACATGTAATGCCAGAGGGCCAATAATTTCGCTCCTTCACCGAGCTAAAACCCGCAGCATCGGATTTTACTCTACACCGGGCGGGGAGATATGTAACGAGACAGCGTTACATCAGTATTAAATCTAGGAAGCATAGATCAGAACGGGACAAATCGATAAACACACACACACCAGCAAGCAACCTAAAACACTCGTAATTTTATTTTCGTAACTTGTAATAGTTTTTTTTCTCTCATAAATACATTTATAAAACACATTGATAAAATACAGACGGTAAACGTCTAATTAAATGATTAAAGCTTTTAGATAATAAAAAATAATAATAAATATAATTTGCTCTCCTAAATAATAAAATATAATACGCTCTCCTAAATAGTAAAATATAATTGTCAATCAAAAACACCACGGGATATTTAAAAATGTTTATTTTAGAAATATAGTTTTAACTAGAATAAAACTTATAGAAAAGATTTGAGGAAAAGATAAAATGCTCGACTTCTAAATTTAATATAGCTTGTATTGTTCTGGTAAAACACACGCACACACGCATGCATTCGAGGTGTGAAGGAATAAGGTTGGTTGAGTGAGATTGCAAAATGAGATTGTCTCAAAATAAATATTGCCTTTAGCACAAAGAGTGAGTGAACAGGTACCTCAAACGCGGACCTGAACGACAACTCCAGGAGTAGGGAACTCTGGGGGTAGATTGGATCCCAAGATATGGACCAACCCTTATAAATACCAGTCAAAACCTATTCAATGGTTCGATTCGATTCATTTCGATTGATACGTTATCATTGCTGTTGTTGTTTTATTTTCCGATTCTCTGTATTCCGAGTTATCACCTGCTCATTTTATTCCGATGCTTATGCTTTTATTTTAACAATAGAGTTGTTCTGAATTAGCTTGATTTATTCCTCAGTATTTAAGATGATCATTATGAAATTAATACCAAGAGCGTCGATTGTCATGAGGGGCTAATAAACCCTTCAGCGATTGATCGGCGCTCCGCTACTGAAATATCTCCGAAGCTATGAAATTTCGATAACATCGTCGTGTGAAGTTAATGCTCCTAATAATAGAAATGTTCCGTGAAATACCCAAACTCGTCCAGACCAATCGATGTTCGTTGTAACCAAGACAAATCCTAGGTAAATATGTTTTATATTATGTTCACTCACTCAATTTATAAACTCGTAAGGCAATCTCGTAATTAACCAACATAAATTTGCACAAACAAATCTTAAAACTTTCCTCATCATGATAATTTATCTTTGATATAGAACTTTGTAAACATGAACTTTGAACTTAAGTGAAGCTCAGGAAAGATAATATATTTTCTCAAATAGAAAGGAACTTTATCTCGTTATTCACATTATGTTATGATTAATTATGATTCTCTGTGAGCGTGAATGTATGTGCGCGTGTGTAATAAATCAATTAATAATGTTTTCTTTTCATATTTAATAAATTTGTTCAATATCTAATCAAGTCGAGCATTTCTCAAATCTTTTCACACACACTCAAAACCGTAGTTTATTTATTCTTTAATGACTTATCTTTGAAGTAGATTTAGTTAAATTTAAATTTCTTTTCAATTTATTTACTTTATTAATTATGTCAACATCGTGCCGTAAGTCACGATGTTTCTTATTTAACCTTAGTTAAGATAGATTTAAGAGCGGGCGGGTCTATAATCAATCGAAGTAAACGTCAAATAATTATGTTATATACGATGTATCGGGGGGATGAACTTGTAAGCCTATTGTTCGGGGCGTAAACGAACCACCTCATTGGTCAGTGACAACCAATAAATAAATCTTATGCTGTAGTTGACTAATTAGAAAACCATGCTGATTTTTCATTAGCGGACAATGCGTCTTTTCCGGGAGGAGTCGTCCTCGAAACAATCATGTAACGACCTTGAGAAACCTTATTGGTCCATGCTGGGAGTTTTTGAGCTAGTGGGTGGGATTAGACTTCGAAATCGTTTTGACATGATGTAAGGTGATGCGAGTAATTAAAATCCACTTAAATAATCGTATCTGGCGCCCCCTTATGTGGATAGCGAATAACTGTCGATATAAGAAAACAAATAAAGCCTTACGCTATGTCATGTTTATTTCGAAGCCCGTAATCTCGGTGATATAGATGGTGCCCGGTTACAATATATATATATACCAATAATGATTTGTTTGTTAATATGTAGACATCATGATATCAGACAATAATTTAGTTGATGCAGTGATGAGCTGGAGTCAAGTCAATGTCTAAACAACTGAATGTTGGAAAATGAGAATAGAATTTTACTAAGTAATTTTATTACATAATTTTATTATGTAACATCAACAACAACCATTAATTTGTGCAACAATAGGTACCTATAGCGATGGAAAAGGAAGCTGAAAATGTGAGTTTTCTGGACAACGGATGTTAAGACCCAGTATAAATACAAACCCAATCCATTTCTATTCTCTTTCACATTTTATCAATGGTTATAACAATCACAAGGAGCAAATAGCATATTGAATATTTAAAAAAATGAGTGATGTGTTTGAAGATATTATCTATTCTGTATAAGATTTTAAAATGCTGAAAATTAAAACAAATTGTTATCAACATTTGAAACTGTAAAAATCAATAAACTTTAGCAGCATAATAAAAGAATTAAATTAATTTTATAGCAACAATCGTAGCCAGAAGATTGCATAATCGAACAAGAAAAAAAAAGGAATGTTATATAGCCAGCACATACTGATAAATGATGAAATAAAACTGTCATTTGCATAAATTTACTCAATACCAATCATAAGTTGAAGAAAATTGAAATCTTTTTTCTTGAATTACCAAACAATGTATATTGGCTAGATAAACATGCCATAGGACTGGTGTGCAGTCATATTTGCCATGAAGTGTGATGTTATAACTCGCTTGTATAAATAATGCTTAGAAAAATACCTAATACCTAATCTGAAGTATCTGAGTGGAGCTCAAAAGAGAGGATGATGCTCAAATGGAAACAACCTTGTCCAAGGATTACTGGAGAATCTGGAGAATGATGGAGGAGTTATCAGAATAGACTGTATCCATGAATGACACTAATGCTTAAATTATAAATTCTAACCAGGAAGATTTGAACAAAATCAAAATTATCATGTTATATATTTTTTTATTTACTTTATATATTTATAAAATTCTACTTTTATTATTCTCACATTTGGAAGTTTCAGCGTGTTTGCAATCAGGAGAGTCTATTCCATAAAAAGCAATGTTGAATGGGAGGTGGGGGGGATTTATTAAGATAAAAAAAAATTTTGTTTCGAAATAAAATTTAAGTTTTCCCTCCACAGTGATTTGACATTTGATCATCACCATTATCACATGATATGGATGATGTAAAAAATTTTGATGCTCTTCCATATTAATTTACACTCACTAGGACAGGACAGAGTTTACACTATATGTTTACTTGTTTGCATTTTAAGTAATAATTATTACATTTAGTTATTCTGTATGAATGATTAACATTCTTGTATGAAAGTTTTTTTCTATCTAATTCGGGAAACTTGTAAATGGGAGGGTGATCTAAAGAAGACCTCTCCAGCAGAATTGGATCATGGAGTTTGGGAAATATGGTGATATAATCTTGTAAATAATTAGTTAGCTTCATGATCATTATGACAATGAAACAATATTTTTTCATTTATTTTATTTTTGTATCTTATCTAATCTTATTGACTTTGTAAATAGAGAATATCTATTAATGCATATAGATCATGGATATGGGTTGGTATAATGAATAATTTAGTTATGGAAATGGTAGAGATGCATATGGGACACATGTAAGCATATCTTTTGCCATGTGAATAGAATTAAGATTTTTCTTTGTTATAAATAAAAATTTGTTAATGGGTTTTAAATCAAATTGGTCTTTAGTTTATCAAACTCGTTCGTACACTCCTCATTAATTTAATTGATTAAATATATATATGCACACACATACAGATTATTATAACACATAATGTCGCAATAGGGTTGGATGTACCTTAGGTCAATGAAAACTTAGTTGCTACATAAAGTAAATTCACCCCTGAAAGAGAACCAAAGGCAACATTCTCTCTGGGTTCAAATACTGATGCATAATGGAATCCAAAAGAGGGGTGAGGTATGGATGGACTAGCCTAAATTGTATCTAGATTTAATGAGTAAACTAAGAGCTAGCCAATTGGAGATGAATATAATCATTATTTAGTTATTTCATCATGCCATTCACAGCATCCTACCCAAAGACCTTAGGTTTGACCATAGTTAGATGTGTTTACTCTCTTCTGGTGGAAAACTCAGACCATTACAATATATATATATTCAAGTTTTATTCTTATCTCAATGCATCTTACATTAGTTCAATCATATTATAACTATTCATTTATTTTGAAATCAGACCAACCTCTCTTAATTATGAGTGCATTTTTGAAAAACCCAGTTCATTTTTTTCAAGTGAATAAGATATTCATAGTTCATATAGTAATTTTAACTTCATATATTTTTTTTTAAAGATATACTTTTATTTCATATATATATATACATATTTTTCAAACTTATATTTCATTACAATTTTCTGAAAGCATGTGAAAAAAATAAATAATTGCCAAAATGTGAAATCCATGCTGAACTGACATTCATCAGTTGGCCCGGATTATAATATCTTACACGTATTTTCTAATTTATTTTGCATTTTATAGATAGCAATTTACTCTAGTTTGATTACAAATCTCACACTTTCTAAACTAACAACTTTGGCACAAACTATTTTGTACAATTGTATTAATAATTATTATTGACCATTCATTATTAAACTAGTGATTATCTCTATCCCAAATATATTCTTTAATTCTCGCTTAATTAATAAAATATGTGTAGTGTTATAGCACTGATATATATTATTATATATACAATTTCAAAATTAAATACTTTTTCATTCCTAACAATATTATATTTTTCAAGAAAAAAAATATAATCAACAAGAAGATTTTTTAAATTTTATTTTCAACAATGGAATTCATTGTAGTAGAAAAACTGTTATAACCATCTCAACAAAATTGAAATCATACATATCATGTAGTCAAATATATACATAAATATTTTGTACTCTATTTCCTGCCCTCAAGCCGGATGCCACGCTACATATTATGGGGAAACGAAAGCCACAATTAATACCAGATTGGCTCAACATCGTTACACATTCAACAGAGCTCAAACGAACAGCAACACATCCTCTGTATTTTTCGAACATAGTAAACAATCTGGGCACAACTTCATACCTGCCAACCCCATTATTTTATGTTCAGAGCCAAATGATTACAGGAGAAAAATAAAGGAGGCATTCTATATTAATAGAGACATCCATCCCATTAACAGAAAGGACACATGCTTCGAGATCTCGAAAAAATGGGCTACGTAACAGTAGCTTATTTGAATATTTACATTTGCATATATTTATTACACTTTTCATGAAGGCTATGAGTATGAGGCATGGTTCCTCGAAAACGTTCAGCCGAAAATTTTTAATAGTAAGTTATATTTTCTCTAATTAATAATTACAATTAAGTATTTTTTGTTTTTACATATAAGGAGAAATTAAAACCATATTTATACATTTAATTATATTATCATTATAGATTTGATTTAAGTTTCAACTTAGAGATCAAATATTAAAGAGTAGAAATCATTTAAATAACAGTCTTTTCCATAAAAAGATCTTCAATTCATAACAATTTGAAGACAAGCAAATCATGAAGTGACAATATATAATTTTCCTTAAAATAATATAAACGTCTTCAATTTTATTGCAGTGGCATATGTGTGCTTTCGTTAACTTCTTTATCTTGTATATTTCATTTATATATTTAAATCTTATTTTAAACATTTTAACATATTGTTAAATATTTATTTGTTTTATTACAGCTACTCATTTGAAAATATAAATAATGATAAGTTGAATTTTTTAAATAGGATTCTTTATTTTTACATACTCTGATACTGAAAATTATAATAAACTCCATTTATTTTTATTCTTTTTGTAATATTATAATTTAATCTGGTAGATTGAAAATATATAATTTTGAATACCAAAACTTTATAAGCAAAGTAAAATATAAAATTATATATTCCTATAGCTCATTTAGTTAACAAGGACATTTTTCTGTGTTTACTTCTTTTGGGGGAGGGGGTATATAAATGACTCATTAAATAAGTACATTAACACATTTTAATTAGTAAAACAATAGAGTTTAATTAAATAAAAAATTATTTTATTGAAGAGTGTTGCGCAGCCAGTGTAAGGCATGTATTTATAATAAATTATTAGGAAGCAAAAAAAATAAAATGAACTAGTGTTTCTTTTTTCATTTTTGCTTCTACACTGATGCTAATAAGAATAATGTTGAGATAACTTGGATTCTCTGATTCTTTTTGAAAGTGACTTAAAATTTGACAGATATGTTAATAAAAAACCCAGCATCTTGTACCCAACCATCCAACTTGGGATTTTTGGGAATGATTTCTAAATGGTTTTATGTTTCATATTAAATCAATTCTGCATGAAAATTCAAATGGGCACATATTTTATAATAACTTTCTATTTTTATGATTTGCTTCTTCAGGATTCTAAAAGAAAGTCCTATGATATGACATCTAGTATGCTTCAATAAAAGATCATTACTATGGTTTTTCAAATATTGGTAATTTGATGTCATTATAGTGTGTAATATTTCCATTTGAATGATCTATTCACTATACTATCATATATGAGAAAGCAATGTAAAAATCTATAAGAAATAAAAATATTGCCCAAATAATAAATAAAACATATAATCCACCCAAATTTTAATGATAATAAGACTGGTAAGTATAATTTATTACACTGTAACAATAGGATTACTATTTTTTATTAATAATTTCAAAATGAAGAAGTAGCATTTTTTTATGTTTTAAGATAATAATGATTTTTTTTTATTTACCATTGGGATGATAATTAAAAAACACATCAGCTGTACATATATATACAATACCAGAAGTCATGACAGGGCTCAATTGTTTTACCATTTTTCCTTCAGCAATTATTCGTTATCATCATTTGTGATTATTATGTTAAAATATTGACAAAGAAGTTTTATAATGTGATAATGTGCAATAAAGAGAAGGCATTGGCACACAACTTTTTGGAAGACTGTATTAGTAACAAATATTGTTCCAATTTTATTGATTGTTTTGTTATTTGGAGAAGTGGGTGAATCGAATTTACATATGCATTTAATTTATTATGGATTGGATTTATTTAATGGATTAACTTTTATTAATTTCATTTTCATTAAAATACTTTGGTTTAACATACTATTGCCATAAATTATTTTTATTATAAAATATGATGCAAGATCTATTCACTTTGCACTTTCTGTCATACCTACATTTAATTTCTTATAGATTGATTTTATATTGTTTTCATTTCTTATGGATTATTTTTGTATTGATTTACTTGCTAAAACAATTTTAATATGTTCTTATTGTAAGTTATGTTCATACAAGTCATTTGTTCAATAATAAATATTTACATTTATTTTTATGTTTATTTAATGTACTTATTATTGTCAATTAATTTTGTATAGAGTACTTTTTGCATTGCTTTGTAGAATGCCTGCTTAGTAAATTCAATTATAAATACATATATTTTATTTTTTATTATTTAGTTTTTCATTGCTTTTTTCTATGTGATATTTACATAATGGAAAATTAAAGTGAAAGGCGGAAACTTTCTTGCATGAGCATTTTAGAATGCTTATATGACAGCCAATCAGATGTAATGATGACTGTATAGGGAGCTCTCAAGTTACAACACAAGACAGAGTTTTTATAAGAAATGGGTGGTTCCACCTTCTTCTTTACTTAAATTTTTATATACAGTATATATATAAGCTAGTCTGAAGCATTTTGACTTAAGAGTGTGAAGCTTTTAAACATCTTCACATTTAACTCACTGCCTATTATTTCTAAATGACAATTAAAATTTAGACGAATCATATACTTATTTTGCAATATAATCTTATTTTTCTATGACATTATGAATATCAAGTTAAAGTTGTTTACCCATTTGAATTTCTGCCATCTTTTTTGTACAAAACCTGAGAAAATCAACTATTTTAGGAAATTTTGATTGGTTAAATTTATAAAAAATAATTATTGGACTCAATGTCTAGATACTTCACACCTCCAAAATTAATGCATCAAAACTTATCTGATCAATCAGATTAATCTGTGATTTACTCTCTGGCTGAAAATGGATAAATACCCATTTAACCAGTCAGTAATTAAATGTAAATTTGTTATTAGACTAAAGCTTATTTGATTAACACAATATATATTTTTTTAATCAAAGGAAACTTTTTTATAACCAAAATAAAAATCTAAAGGTGAGATTTGTTTCTCTGTTGTTAATTTCTGACAACATTCTGATTTTTTAAATTTTTATTTTAAATTGTGGAAAAATAACCTGAGTAATGTAAATCTTTTTCTCCCTTTTTTTTTTGCCAACAAATAATGAATGATCTTTAAATTTAAAATTTTTTTTTTTAAAAATAAAAATGTTTTGTATGAATTATGTTTTCGGTTATTAAAACACTATTAATATTTCAATTCATCACAATGTTCATCTGCCAATCACATTGTGATTATCATCTGGACCATCTGAGTTTGAGATTATAATCAAACGGGTTTTTTTCTTTCGCAGTTTTTTTTTTTGTAGATCTATCTAGTTGTAAAAGTTCTTGAAAATACTGAGACAAATTACTGTTGAGGCTTCTAAAATGTTTGTAAAAAACACTGTTTTTGGTCAGCATTATCTTAAAAGTGGTATTTTTTTTTCTTTCAGAAGTTTTCTTCAGTTTAGCTATAATTGTTATAAGTTTTGTAAAAGTCGCACTTAAAATTATGAGCATTTTAAAATTTATTAATAAGAGAGATGAAGATATTAAACTACAGAAAAGCAATCTAGTTAACCTTCATAAATTTTAATGAATTCTTTGCATTGCATAAATATATACATATTATACAGTCGTACATTCGTTTATGACAAGTACATATATGTACTTAATTAAATCAATATTTTCATTTCATTTATTACAAGTACACATAAGTCAGTATTTTCAATTAATTTGTATATTCTGTAATGAAGCATTTATGTAATCATAAGCAGCTATTGATAAGAAAATATGGTTGTCCTAACTGCAGCAAAAAAAAAGTAAAAAAAAAAAAAAATTAGAGGTGAGATTGCAATGACTAAGTCATTCTTTAAAAATAAATATGCACGTTAATCATATAATGATCTTTTAGTCCAGGATTGTGTAATTGTTTTGGCTTGGGGGCCACAGAGGTTGATGGAGGGCTGCATTGGGGGCCACTTTGTGGAAGTGAAGGTTAATGGAGGGCCACACCTTTTTTTCATGACACAATAAACACACTGCTTTATTTCCTGTATTATTAAAGAAATATTTGTTTATCCATTCTTCATTAAACACGACATTCATCACCAATTTTAATTTTTTCAGAGTGTTCATGGTTTTATTAACGTTGGAAATGTATATATTTGTTAATGCAAAAACAAAATTGAAATTAACCAGATCAATTGGCAAAAGCACTGCACATCGTATTTACACTGTGCATGTGTATTGACATGACCATCCTAGCAGAAAATATGAGATGAATCTTTGGTCACGCTTGGAAAGGAAATCTCAGTTCAAGGCAGATTTTTATGATTGTCTTGGTGGGCTGCATAAAAACTCTTAGTGAGCCACATGTGGCCCTCAGGCTGCTATTTTCCCACCTCTGTTTTAGTCTATTTATTTAAGATCTTCCAATGCTGTCTTTTAACTCTTTCCTAAAAAATACTTTTTTTTTTGAAAGATTTTAATATTTTGCCTTTTATATTTTATTCTCAACCATATTTTCTGAATGAAAGCAAATAAAATTGTTTCTTTTTAGAATATCTTTGACATAATCATTTTAATGTAATTGGTGACTATTGTACTTATGAAAACAAAACTCAAGTTCACTTTAAAATTCCAAAGTGAGTTATTCTTCTTTTTCTTCACATTCACAATCCAATAAAATTGTATTTTTATAAATGTACATTTAGTACCAATTATCATCTTTTTCTTGCATTTTCAAATAATCCTTAAATTAAAGTTTACTAGTGTCTTTATTTTAATATCAAGTTTATTTTACTATAGACCATAAATTTATTCAGTTTAACAACTTAACATGTTACATTTAGTAGATTAAAGATATTGATATAATTTAGTGTCTAATTATTTTACTTTCAGTCTCTCAATATGTTTGTAATTGTATTACTGTCTGGACACTGGGATCTTCATTAATAATTGAGCAGTACTGTACCCACATTTCTCTTAAGTTATAGTGGAAATCATAAATTAAATAATTATTTAAGCCACAGTATTTTTGTGATCCATAAATGTAAATAGAAAAACTATGATGTCTAAAATAATTTTGTTTCATAGTGAATTTTAGGCAAATAATGGCATTGCAATTTTTTTTTTTTTTTTTTGGTTAACTAAAAAATAAAATATATTAAGATTCTATTGATGTGTAGAATTATGTTTGTTAAATTCTTTTCTGAAAAGCAAATAAAGTAACTAGGCATCAAAGTTATGCAATCAAGTGATAACACCTGATCATTAGTGATAAGCTGCCATTACTTGACACTCACTGAGTGCACTTTATTCTATCATCTTCAATTTTGGAGTTGAATCATAAACTTTAATAAGCTCTTGCATCACTGAGATTTTATTATGCAGTGATAAATTTCAAAGTTAAACGTTTTTGGGCAGAACCATAATCAGATATACATGCCACATTCAATTACTATATAATTATCATGCATGGTTCAGAGTCCATGGATTGTAGGACACTTCTCTTATTTTTGGGCTTGAACTTATGAGCTTCCAAGCTATAAACCATTTGGTTATTATTATTATACAATTGAGATATGTAGTCTCTACTTGTATGAAAATTATTTTTTATTTTATACTGTTTTCATTTAAATATTTAATATTTTCAAGATTTTGATATAAATATTGTTTTAATTTTTTACTATTAATCTAATTTTGATTTTTAATTAATATTCATGGCTCACTCAACTGTTAAAAACTTATCATTACATAATTTATCATTGATTATATTGGCATTTTTACAGTCTCATTTTAACTATAAAATTACTAATTTGATATTGTCATTACTAATATAAAACAACAATTGTTTGTCTTCTGTGAAGCATAAGCATCTATAATTAGAAAGAAGAAGTGATGTGTAACAGCTTTATTGAAATAATGAAATTAATTCTAGTTAGACTTTGAAGTCTCTGATAGAATAACAAAGAGAATTTAAAACTAGTTTCATTAAGTATTGATTTTATTATAAATTGTAATGGGATATTTGAAAATTAAATAGAAGTTTGAATATAATCTAAAAATTATCAAAAAAAAAAAAGAGATAATAATCATTTCAATGCTTATATCTTAATTATAAATTGTACATATATAAGACATTTCTGTGTAAATAATCGTACGTTTGTGATGAACTTACCAGCTAAGATTATAGATTATCATTTGATTGCATTACTTTGCATTATTTTCAGAGAACATACATATATGAGATATGATTGTCCACTTTCTACACATTGTTAGGTCACTAATAAATAGTCATTGGATTAAACAGGCAAAAACTCTCCATATAGTAGTGCCACCTTGTGCTAATCAGAGTAATCAATGGATGCCAGAAGGCTTGTGCATAAAATCCCTATCTAGTGCCTACTCATCCAACATCCCCAGACTAGTTTCTGGCTTGTGGCCTTCGTCAGTGAGGAGTCTTGGATCTGAGAGCGCTGCACTTAGGCACTAGATAGAGATTTTATGAACAAGCCTTCTGGCATCCATTGATTACTCTGGTTAGCACAAAGTGGCACTACTATATGGAAAGTTTTTGCCTATTTACTAACAGATATGTGCTAGCATGAGATGGTGATCATGTGATGTTTAGTCATTGGATTGTTAATAAAATATTATAAATCTCCCTTGTATACTATCTTATTGTCTACAGTAATATTTTTATTATTTTACCAAAGATCTTTTCTTTTTAATCTATGAATTCACTCATTTATAACATTTACACACTATATACACTGAAAAGTATATTACAAATGAATATATATATATATTTCATACACATTGTAAATAAAAATGTACACATAAATATTTAATTTTAAATCAGTAATTAAAATATTACAGATAAACAGAATGCATTAATTAAATCCTGAATAGCTGTTAGTCTGGGTATGATTCACACCTTGGTGATTGGAGAAGATGATGATAAATGGACTACTATAAATAAAGATATGCAAGTTGTATTAATCAATGAATCATGGAGATTTTATCACCGGTTGAATGTAAATGAGATGTGAAGTAACAACATTTATACATTTGTTCACTTTTTAAAAATTAAATTACTCTGGAAGTTAATTTCAGTTCTTAGAAATCCTGTGTCTGATAACCCATTACTCTGATTTAGAACAGACAAATGTGAAAGTTAAAGTAAGAAAAAAAAGTAATGGTTAAATTATAAATTTTAATTTTAGAGTCATCATTGTTATACCAAATATCCTAAGACTACTGTATCTGAAAGATATATTCATATTCATCACCATTAGATATAGAAGTATATTGTTACTTTCATCAACTCTATAATTTTGTCTATCTCTTCACGAATGCTGAATAAATGCAAATTACTATCATACTTGGAATGTCTGCTTAGACTTTAGTATGTCACTATGTTTATGTTTTCATCAGAGATAATTAGAGTGAAAGAGCACTGCAAAGAGACTCATTTTCATATAAGCTTGAGTGAATATGGAATACAAAATGAAAAGAGACTTCATTTTGGAGCAATAATTGTAGCTGTTCAAAAATAATAAAAGAGAGAGACCTTAGTCATCAAATATTGCTGACAGCAGCAAGGCATAAACAAATTGAAACTACTGGACTCTTTTAGAAGAAGGTGCCCTGCAGAATAAACTTAGCACAAAATGCATGTTTATCATTTTACTGTTGTTTGGACTGAGAAACTAATTTATACCTAAACTTCTTTCCTTCATTTTATTTGTTGTTACTTGTTAATAAATATATGTGGATTAACAAAATAGAAGAGTATCATTTTAAAATTTTGATACTTCTTTATTTGGTGAGACAAGAGGTGACAGTTGGAAAACAGAGTTAAAGATCTCAAGCATCCAGAAGACATTCAATATGGAGAACTTATATAAATTTTGAGTGCTTATTTTGCCCCAAAACTCTCAAAATGGATAGTGCAACTTAGACTATAAAGCAGAAAGCAGTTGCCATTGAAAAAGTATGTTATATGATTTTTACTTATGGAGATTGACCAAAGACTGTGATTTTGGATGTGAAATAAATGACTCCCTGTGGTTAACAGTTTTCATATATGTCTTATGATAATTTTAGAAAAGTGTTACTTAGTGATGTAAGTAGAGTTCACTTACAAATTGGCCATAGAGAAGTTTGTAGCTCAGGAGACTGTGTTAAATAATGCTTCAGAATTTACTATGTCTCAGCCGTTGGAAAGGATTTTGTTTACCAGAGATATATCTAAAGAAGATGTTCAGGTTTCCAAAGTATGTAAAAGAAACATACAAATGTGTTATTGTTGTGGGAAAGCTAGACATTAAAAAACAAATAAGCATAAGGGGGAAAATGCAGATTTTGTGATACTAAAGCCACTTAGCTATCATTTGCTGTTTTAAAGATAGAGAATCACCTAAGAAAAAATGAGAGATGGAGCAGAAGAAATTAAGAACTGTAAACCATGGATCAACATGTAACAATGGAAGTTGACAGTGGAATGGTCTGACCATAATGTTATATAAAGATTGGATTTGAATTGGTGAGAGTCATAAAAAGAAATTTGTATTAAAAAAGACAAATAAAATTGTGACATATAAATAGAAATAAGGTTGATATTGAACTTGAGGCAGAGATCCCTGATCTTGCCTGTGGTAAAGATGTAAACTGTTACTGGGTAGAAATTGGTTTGCACCTTTGACATACATGTAAATATATTAAAGATATCCATATGGACACCCTTATGAAAAGAAGATACCCAGAATTGTTCAAACCTAGATTAGCAGAATTAAGAACAAGGCCAGTGAATGTGGAATTATTTGCAAACTTCATAAAGTGCTGATTGCTTTAAGAAAGAAAGTGTAAAAGACATTATACCAGTTGGTTGTAAAGGGATCTTAAAGGTAATGGAAGATTCATCATAGGCTACACCTGCACTTATGTGGTGATTATAGGATTACCATTAATAAATTTATATAGACATAGTCATATTCAGTACCTAATGTTCACAAAGCACTAGTGATGTTGCAAAAAGCTAATTATTTCATACCTGAAAGTGACTTGTCACCAGATATCTGTAGTAGAAAATACAGTGAAGTTATTAACATTGACTATATATAAAGGTCACACAGGAGTAGTACGAATGAAAGCTCTTGTGCATTTTTATGTTTTTAGATTTAGGACTACCTGGGCTTGTGTTCATTTAGACTATGCTTGTCCATTAGAAGAACATCTAATACTTATATTGATAGGTTTCTATTCTTGATGGACTAAATTTAAGTTAGTCAAGAATACAAACACTAAATATACTATAACTGAGTTAAATGAAATCTTTACCACCCATAATTTCCCAGAGTTAATTGTGATTGTTAATGGAATTTGCTTTATGTCTCAGATATTTAAGGATTTTCTGTATGACAGAGAGAATAAGAGTATCTTTACTCATCCTTACCATCCTGAGAATAATGGAATTGCTGAAAAAGCTGTACAAAATCTAAAATAGTTTGAATAAATTAAAATTTTAAAAAATATCTGAAATTGATTAGAGACAATTTATGCCTAGTACAGCAACAGAAAAAACTTCAGCTGAGTTGCAAATGTGGCATTCTTTCCATGCCCACTTAACTCAATTGTTAACTACAGTTTCTAAGAGAAAAGAAAATCAAGATTTAGTAGATTTCTTAGTAGATAAACAAATATGGATATAAGATTTAATATGAATATAAATTATGCATTGAAATGCAATCAAAGAAAAAGCTATAATTGAATAATGATAGTACAATGCTATAACTATGAGGATATAGAAATCCTTCAAAAGTAATTAGCTGCCTTTGTATTATCATTATTCAATTATAGCTTTTCCTTCATCTAGAAAGATTTGTATATCTTTTATAATTATAGTATTATGGATATGAAATTTGCTTAAATACCAATGGATACCAGTAATAATTATAAAGGTACTATCAAAAAAATATAAAACTCATCAATTTTCAAAATGTAAAGAGTTTCAAAAACATGTGAATTATCTATGTTACCATTATGAGGATTCTGTATACAAAAATTGTCATAAGAAATGGCAATCGATGCTAAAAAAGGATGTGATGGAAACTGATCCAGATTGTAGACTAGGGTTAAAAGTGAATGAAGAAGAAGCTACAATTTGATCAACAATAAGATTCCATTACTGCAATGGCTGAAGCTCCAATGGTAATTCCCAGAATACCAAAAATATACTGGCCATGGGTTAAATTTGAAAATTTTATTTTTCATTAGACTTACTAATTTTAGAGTGGGGAAAGGATTGGAAAATCTGCTTAGATTTTAATATGTCAGTATGTTTACATTTTCATTGTCAATAATTAGAATGAAAGAGAGCATTGCAAATAGATGCTTGATTTCATATGTGTAAATGAGAAGCTTGAGTAAAAATGGGATACAAAATGAAGAGATTTCTCTGTGGAATAATGGTTGTAGCTGCTGAAGAATAATAAAAGGGAGATGATAGCTTAGTTATCAAATTTGGCTGACAGCTGCAAGGCATAAACAAAATTACTGGATTACTTTAGAAGAATGATGAAAAACCTCTTCATAATAAACTGAGCATAAAATGAGTTTCATCATGTTACTGTGTTAGGACTAAGAAACTAATTAATACCCAAATTTGTTTCCTTTGTTTTATTCATTATTTCTTGTTAATAAATAAATCTTAATTAACAAAACCTTGTAATGTGTGTTAATTGTATTTGCAGTCTGCTGGTTTTAATAAAATCCTCAGACATAGCAATACTATACTTTATTGTCCTATGTCCATATTCTAATGTTTCTTTTGCTTGTAATTGTGCTTAATTCATATCAATGCTTAAAATAATTAAAAAAATCTTTTTTTTTTATGTGAATATAAAATATAAGAAAAATTTTATTATTGTTTATATTTTTTTTTTTTTTTTTTATTTTAATAAAAAAAAAAAAAAAAAAATAAAAAAAAAAAAAAAAAATATAAAATTTATTTTATATAAAAAAAAATGTTGTAAAAAATAAATTGGGATAAAAAAAACATTTTTAAAAAATTGTGGTGGGATATTTTAAAAAAAAAACCCCATTAAATAATTTTAATTCTTAGGGATTTTTAAGATAATTAATTTAAAATAAAATTTTTTACTTACACTAATGAAAACAAAGAGGGGGAAAGAAAGGAGGGAAATGTAATTTAGTTTAATCATAAATTATACTAATGGCCAGACCTAATTATATTCATTAAAATATATGCTGCAGTCACCTTTGCAGACCATTAAACTACTTCCAATTAACATAAAAAAATTATATCATCTATGGATTAAGAATTTATGTTAGGTTTAAAACAGAGCATCCTCCAAAACTATGAAATTCATGGGAGAATATTCTACACTATTAGCATTATTAAATCTTATCATGACTAATTTGGTAGAGTATGAACTCATATCTCACAAGCTATTACAAAATTATTATTTTAGTCAAACAATATTAAATATAAGAAATTCATTCACATTACAGTATATAATTAATTAATATTTAAAGGGTAAGAATTTATAAGGATAGATAGAAGGCTAGATTAATAACCAAAAAAATAAGTTTGTTATGCAATAATATTGGCTTATATTCTTCTAATAAACTTAATGCTATGCATTAAGACAATTAAAATATTAAGACACTATGACTTTAAATTATAAAATGTGAATAAACAATAAATTATAAAATGTGAATAAACAATAAAGTATATAAATAAAATTATTATAAATATTACCATCTTTCAAGTGATTATGCTTTCAAGATTAAAAGTTTTGTCAGAGTTTCTGGTTATAAATCATTTTCTATTAAACTTAACCAGTGTCAATTCCTTTATGTTTTTTCTTTATTTGTTTTGTTTTTATACCATGGAGTCTATTCCAGTATTTTAAATGCTATAGAATCCATTCTTAAAGATTGTCAACTTCTTTAGCTGCTTTGCATTTTAAATGACCTAACTCATGTTTCTTTATCTTTCTAAAGACACTGATATTCCATGTGAAAGCATTTAACATGTATATTTGCAGGCATAATTTCAACATAGGTTAAGCACAACTCAAGAAATGGCAGTTCAAGTTTGATTACATATCAGGCCTTGAATAAATAATTAATTATGATTCCATCATATCCAGGATAAATGGCACATACTCTAAATTTAGCAATGCACCATCAGGATCATTTCACAATATTGATTTTTATTTATAACTTGGCTGCAAAATAAAATAAAATTTCAAGTTTTTATGAACAGATAAACCAAGAAAAGAATGAAGACACCAGAGAGAGTGAAAGCTTTTAATAAAAATTTTAATTACACTTTTTAATTTACTGACCATTGTTTAAATTATATTTTATTACTTTTTCATCATTTTTTAAAGTTAGTTTTATTAATTACAATAATAAAAAATATTTATTACAGTACAAAAATCTTTTTATATAATCTTGACATTTTAATAAAATAAAACTTGAATCTTTTTTTAAAATTATATATTAATTTCAAACTTTGAATAATTGAATTTTAAACATTGAACTCTGAATGTTAAATGTAGAAATAATATAAGCAATTTTTAATTCTGTGATCTAAATGAATCTTTTTTAAAAAATTATTTGTCTACTCTTTTTTATTATCTTTATTATTAAAACTATTACCCCCAAAGTAACTACAATTTAGCCACTCTTGTGGTCAGTTATGTATTTGCTTTGCAGTTGATACAATACATATTTTATGAATAGTATTTTCAGAATTCATACCACTTATTTGATGTGTCAAATTTCTCATAAGCATCTTCATTATTGTGATGATAGAGTTTC
Organism: Epiperipatus broadwayi; assembly: GCA_028023455.1. Classification (NCBI taxonomy): domain Eukaryota; kingdom Metazoa; phylum Onychophora; class Udeonychophora; order Euonychophora; family Peripatidae; genus Epiperipatus; species Epiperipatus broadwayi. The sequence continues at coordinate 15,250,369 of JAQFVV010006205.1, forward strand.
TTCTTCATTGCTGTCATCTTCTTTCACCAAATTTCCAAGTATATATACTTTTTTAATGTATATCATCTTATAATAAGTTTAAAGTAAAAGTATCATTACTTTTCTTATTCATCTTTTCAAATGTTAAACTTTACATTCACAGGTATCCTTAGAAACACAATAGTTTTAATAATTTTAATCTTCATTATATATATAATTAAAATATTCATTACAGAATAGTTATGGTAACAACATTATCATAAAAATAATAAAATATAATGGTGGTAATATATTTTATAAACATCTATAATAAACAGTAAATATATTTTCAGTATATAAAATTCAAATAATTTAATATATGCAGCACACAGTTTTTCTTTTTCATGATTATAGTCATAAAAAATTAAGTTTTAAAAAAAAGGAGTTAGTTTGTTTTATTTCTATATTATATAAAATTCATGAATTTAAAATTTACACATTATTGTTTAATTAAAGATATTCTATTTCTATTTATCAAAATTGCTTTCTTAATTTTTCTTTTATTATTGTTTCTCTCCTCATGAAGAATCTTAGTATTTTCCAGATCAAAATTGAAAGTAAACTCTCATGTTTTTTCATGATAAAAAAAAACACATATTTTTAAATCATTGTCTTATTTTTTATATGTTTATAAAACAAATGATGGTCTTTAATCTGTTCTCAAGTCTACACCTTGATTCATCTATGTGTAAAGCCTTGCACTTATATAAAATTTGATATACAATATTACTTTTTTGTTTTAGAGGTATAATATATTTTAAATTATTTACCAATCTATTAACATTAGGTGGAACACAGAATGAGACATTATATAAATCTCCAATTTTTTTAAAAAAAAACATAGCTTGAGCATTTGAAACATACTGAATAGATATCCATTTTTTATCATTATCTTTCTGCTCTTTAAATTAATATATATTTTTGAAATTGACAAAGGTATAATAAATTTGTTTGAACCCATCTTCAATCAATTATTGTAAATATTTCAATATTATATGCTCATTGATTATGATATTTTGGGATGATGATTGCCATCTCCCAATATATACATCATTCCCTGTTATTCTATGTTCATGATGTTACAAATAGTGATCCAACTGTGGGCCCAATAATGATAGAGTTCTGGAGTCAATATACAAAAAGTCCACATAATTTTAAATATAACTATACCTAAAAAAGAAAAGTCAATTTTGATGCTGAATTAATAGAATAAATAAATGATGATTTGTTGATTAAATTATAATTGTAAATTATAAAAATAGTGCTATTAAAATATATGCAAAAAGAGTTCACATATAAAGTGGGTCAGAAAAACAAAGTATAATACTTGGAGATTGGATTAAGCTTTTGATTGTTGGAGTTTAGCTATAGTTTCAATACTGATGATTGATAAAGAATTTTGTCAAAGACTTAAGGAGCGAAATGTTTTCACATAATTCAATGGAGTGTTCTATCTTAACACTATATCAATCTACTTTCAAGTTTTTATAAATCCAGTTTATTATGAACAGTTAATATAGTCCTGTGCCATAATCTGAGCCTTTAAATCTGAAAAAAAGAAGCCAGGCATAATTTAAAATATTTTGTATTTACAGCCTTTAAGACTCAAAGAAGCAAAGATTTTTGCATTATTATTTCATATTTTGGATTGTGAGGAACTTGTAGTGTTTAAATTGAAGTATTTCTCCTGGTGTTTATGCTAAATTGTGATACTATGGGTAAAACATTTCTATCATGTGAAGTTTAACACACTCCACTAACATCCTAACAGATTTCTTTGTTCTCACTAGATTTAAGCTTTCATCTTTCACTTCAATATTAAACCATTATTATTTATCAAAATATAATAAATTTGATCTCATTTGATAGATATTTTTGTTTAGAAAATAAATAAATTTTAAAAAATCACATTTGATTTTTGGAATTATTTTAAAAAGTAGTTTTTAATCAAAACAAAGCACTATCATGTCATTAAATTTCAGATGGAGCAGATTAAATTTGGAAAATGAATAAAATCTTTGTTTGATGTTTGTTTTAAAAATCTGAACAAAATATTTTTAATATCTCTTAAATCTATCAATTTATGTTTTAAAAATTAAAATTTTTTTCTTAATTTTTACAATATTGCTAAATGTTATAACAGTTTGTTAAGTGACAATATTCTTTTATATTTAAAAATAAAACATTTCTGTAAAAAATAAATATGTAATAATATATATTTTGATTTCTAATAATTATTACACAATTACAATACAAAAATAATCATAAATTTTTAGACCATTGTAATATTTTCTTGATGTAATTTTGCAAAGTTTGAGATTGCCAAATATATAATAAACACCTATCATCGTGGAGTTTAAGAAACTTTGAAGACTTGCTTTTTCAATTATCCTGCCATCTTTTGAATTTTTTTGAAATTAAAATATTAGGAAAAAATATATGTGAATTTTAAAGCTGTAAAAAAAAAGTTTCCCAAAATTTTTCAGTAGAGAGTGAAAACGCAAATACAATTTCTTGACTTCTCACTGAAAAAGTTTGTAATTAAAAACAGAATAGTTAATGGTTTGGGAAAAGAGCTTTGTTTATATACATATTTAATTTGAAGTTCAGCCTGAATAATATCCCTTGTCAGACCTATTATATCTATAAGAATCAAGTTAGCAAACTTTGTAAATAATCATCTTACATATATTAAAAGTTTAATAGCTTATTGACATTGAAAGCATTTAAAAAGTTTGTCATTTCAATATATATATATATATATATATATAAATGTAAATGATAATATATAAATTAAGAAATATTCTCTATTATTGTTGTAATCATTATTAATTCTGAAGTTATGTAGACCAAAAAAAAGGCAGATATCATGTGATTTTCCAAACAGTTAATCTTCTTATTGTATGATTTTTAAATTGGTTTATAAAAATTGTCTGTTAATTTTTCTCTTTACATGATATATGAATGCAAAAAAATCATACAATGGAGAAATTTTTTGAGAAAAGAATTAAAAGAATACTTATAAAAAATGCTATAAATAATCAGTCTAATACTGTTTAAATTTTCTTTGAACATGAAAAATCTTGCAATTTTAAATTTAACTTTAAATAATAAATAAAGAAAGGCATCATAAAAAGTTAAAAATTAAAGTGGCAATTTTTATAACCTGATTAAAAAATTGTATAATAAATAGACAATCTGCTAATATTGATATACACAATTCTTGAATAATCATGTAATGTCTGCTTTTTTTTTTGTCTATGTGATTTTAATTGATAAGATTATAACAATAATCGAAAATACTTCCCATTAATTTATATATTACATGATATTAACTTATTAAAACAGGCAAAACTCTCCATCTAAGATTTAGGTGCAGTGCTCTCAGATCCAAGGCTCCTCACTGATGAAAGCCACAAACTAGAAACTAGTCGGGGGGGATATAGGATGAGTAGGCACCTAGATAGGGATTTTATGCACAAGCCTTCTGGCATCCATTGATTATTCTGGCTTGCACTGAGTGGCATTACTGTATGGAGAGTTTTGCTTGTTTTAATTTATATATTATTATTATAATTTAAAATTTACATATATATTTTTAACGGATAACTTGTTATTTTATATATATATATATATATTGAACAGATAGCTATAAAAAAAAATATATATATATATATAAAGTTTTGTATAAAACTATAGTAAAGAACTTTTAAGAAATCTTAATTCTATAACATCCATTTGAGGGATCATTTGATAAATTTATGTATCAAATGAATTTTATAGAATCAAGAATTTTCAATAATTGTTAAGCGTAGTTTTACAGAAAAGATTTTCAGCTATGTGTTTTATAACTATCTGTTTATTTTACATATCTATACATCATACAACGTAAAAAATTAAATGTCAAAAGTATACTGTGTGGGTTATTAATATTATTTTATAACCAATTTTATTCTATAGCTGTAATTGATTTAAGCTGCTGGTAACATTTGAAATAAGCTGATGATTAAATTATCGTATTCACATGTTAATAATATTTTTTTAATCATTATTTCAGGTGTTTTACTTAGTATAGAAGTAACTGCTGTTTATTTTGCAATTACTAATTATTGGAGAGGTTTCTTTGCTGCCTTCTGTGGGACCACTTTTTATAGGCTCCTGGCTATTTGGTTCCGAGAGCAAGGTAATTATTTATATTACTCTATTTTATAGGTATTTTATTTTTAAGTTTTAAAAGTTTGAGGAGTTTCTGCAAACTTTTAAATAATAGTCGCACTAAATTGAGGATTCTTAAAAATAAATACACTGTTTTATCAGTTTCTAAAATATATACTACTGGATTAGTCATTTGCATATGGTTAATATTATCGTATATAAATGTATATATATATGTGTGTGTGATAGCAATTAAACTGAGATAATTCTAAGCTAATTTTTTAAGACAAATTTAATTAGTTGGCTACTGTTTCAATAAGAAATTTTTAAATTTGTTATATATATATATATGTAATATGGTAGGTGAATGAGTCTATTTCAATAAGAAATTTTTAAATTTGTTATATATATATATATGTAATATGGTAGGTGAATGAGTCTGTAAATAGTTCATTGCAGATCAGATTTCTTCCTCACCTCCATCAAAATAACAATCAAGGAGAATATTCATCAACTGCTAGTAGATGAGAACAACTTTTAACAGATTATCCATATTTGTTTTACCTTCTACTTAATAATACATAACTATCCATTTACCACTCACTTTTGCTTAATTAAGTTGGTGAAGAGCCTTCTACCTGAAAAGAATATTCTAAGAACATTTGGAAATGAATTTTTTTTTGTACTTTCTAAATCTATTTTTATTCAAGCTGAATTTGAATCTCACAGTGTGGGCATGACAGGTTGATGTATTTCCTTTTACACCACAAAGCTCTTTAGATGTATAGTATAATCTAAATATTTATTTGTAAATAACAAAAGTGATATGTATTCTACAACAATATTTAAAATAGCATGAATAATCATTAAATTAAATAACTAAAATAGCCACAACTTTATATATTTATGCATATATTAAAATTCATCACAAAACTAATTAGACCTACTCAGAATTACCATACTAGCTGGAAGATAATTAAAATATATCACTAATGGTTTCACCACCAGGAGAGACTTCTTAAATAAAATAGCATTAAAAAAACCCACATATACTACTAATTTTAACTAATGCAAGAAAATGATAGAAAATAGAATACATTGGAGACCTCCAATTAAACATGATGGTGAAGTATTTCAGAAAGAAAAGTTTTCTTCAAAAGAACTTAAAACACAAAATATCAAATAAACAAAAAATGGACCTGCATGCTTTTTACATGGATGTTTTCTGGTTCAGATATTGGTTTGCATATCCATTATCAAATTCACATCTAATGTAATATTTTTTTTCTTTTTGTTTTGTGTTTTTTTCTTAGAATTGAAATAGATATACTTGTTTGTAAATGGCTGCTGCTAGTGATGATGAATAAGAAGTTTATGATGGTGGGCATTTTACTTTTAGTTATATGTTGGACTATTTGTATCATCTAGTTGAACTACTACTAAATATTTAGAGAAAAAATTTAAACTTTATTTATACTTTTTAGATATATTCAACTATTAGGAATAACACACAAATTAGTATGGTTTTATGTTATTTTACAGTAAGAATTCTGCCTTGATAATGAAATCACTAGATGTGAATTTTGATTAAGTTTTCTCTAGTATTGATATGTTTAAGTAGATGTACTGTTTAAATTTGTATATATATTATATAGATAGAATATCACTTACATAATGCACTTCAGAACAAATAGTTATACCAATATTTATATCCCCCCCTCCCCAATTGAAAAGCAGTGAAGATGAAAACATTTTTAAACAGGCTTTCCAATTGCAAGGCAGTCAAAATAAATATATTAGTAAAAAATCAATACAGTTTTTAAAAATACCAGTTAAAGCAAAAATATCTCTAGCATTTTATAAAGAAAAAAAGATATTAGTCACTGATTGTCGACTATCAACTGATAATGAAGACATTGGACACTTGTCTGTTAACTACTTGTTGAGTGCTTTTTATGGTTTTTCTGTTTTATTTATCTAAAAATAAGCTAGATAATGTTAGGCCAACAATTGGATATCCAGGTAAATAAGTGAGTTATCTAAAAAAGTTCTATTTGTTTTAAAATCATTGTTCAACTACTGGTCAAGATTACAAGACAAATGTGTTACTACCACATAACTAAGTCTATATATTTATCCTTATTAATTATATGTCATCTCATAAATTGTTCAATAGATTGTGTCAATTTCTTTAATTCTACATATTTTATGCTGTATTCTTCAAATAAATATGTTATTCCTTAGGATCATTTTCTTTACAGTTTTTTTTTCTATCTTGTTAGATTCTTTATCTATTACTTATTTCAGTTTCATTTTCATAATAATTATTCATTTGCTGTGCATATTTTTAAAATAATTTTGTATTTCTTTCATCTAATTTACTTTTTCATCTTCTTTCAAATTCATGTCTTTGAAGCCAGCTATATGTCCTCAACATTTTAATTTCTACCAATCCTACCAATATATAAAGTATTTATCAACTTTATCTTTTAACTCTATTTAACAAATTTTATAATGTTTGATGCACACAATTTTATCCAAATTTTTTTTACTGTTCTCATCCTTCATTCACAGGCTTCATGCGTATGTCAATAATTCTTCTATGCTTAAGATCTTTATCCACTCACCTCTCACTCTTAATATTTAAATTTTTTCACTTACCTTCATAATTTTAGCTTTACTTATATTTATTGTTTTAAATGTACTACAGATTATGCCAATTTGTTTACCATTTTACTGGGTTAATTTTTGATGTCTATAGTAATTAACATATTTTCATTTAATATTGATATTTTTGTTAAAATGTTCAGTTAGCATCTTGATTAAATGAATATTAAACAAAATAATATAAAATCAATAATTCCTTCTTTCCCTCTTCTCATCTGAAAATAGATAACTTAACAAGTATATTTTTTGTAGCACATACAAATTTCTTTATTCTACTTTCATCTTTTTTTTCTTGTTTTTATCTTTTACTTTTCCAACATTATCTTTCTGTAAAAAAAAAAAAACAACAACCCAAAAGGGAATAAGAAGGGATAATATGTGCTATTAAATGGTGTCATGCAAATATGTAGATAGAAATCAAAATAACTTAAATAGTCCATTGCATGACAAAAATATGTCCAAAGAAATGATGAAGGAAAAGTTAGTACTTAGAAAGTAAGCAAATGCTCAGTAGAAGAGTTTATGGTTTTCTTGTTTTATTCTTTAGATAAGAATAACTAACTGGTAATCATTTACTGATCAGTAATTGAGTGTTAGCTAAGTTAACTTTGAGTCAACTAAATCCTAACCTGCTTGAAACCCCAAAAGATTTCAAGCTTTACTTAGTTCAGATGCAAATCATAACAGAACAATATACTAATCACTATACCATAAAGACATTTTATATATACACACATAATATCTGCTCTTGCCTAAAATTGTTGTTCGTGTAGTGTAACCACATTTGATATACTTTACTTGATTAAAAAATTTTGTAAAATTAAAATATATATATATACACCCTTGCTTTCAGAACAGGTTACATTTGCCTGCTTAATGAGGTTTGTTTAAACTTCTTTACATTATTAATATCACACTCCTTGGTTAAGTTGTAATCTTTAGTGTTTATATAAACATATCAGACCATAGATAAAGGTGGTATCATCTTTATTATTAAAGAAGGTTGCGTTGATTACAAATTAAGATTGTTGGTATCCTAAGGGTTGATATTTATTATTATTATTATTATTTTTTTTATTATTATTATTATTATTATTATTATTATTATTATTATTATTATTATTATTATTATTATTATTATTATTATTATTATTATTATTTTATTATTATTATTATTATTATTATTATTATTATTATTATTATTATTATTATTATTATTATTATTATTATTATTATTATTATTATTATTATTATTATTATTATTATTATTATTATTATTATTATTATTATTATTATTATTATTATTATTATTATTATTATTATTATTATTATTATTATTATTATTATTATTATTATTATTATTATTATTATTATTATTATTATTATTATTATTATTATTATTATTATTATTATTATTATTATTATTATTATTATTATTATTATTATTATTATTATTATTATTATTATTATTATTATTATTATTATTATTATTATTATTATTATTATTATTATTATTATTATTATTATTATTATTATTATTATTATTATTATTATTATTATTATTATTATTATTATTATTATTATATACACACATATATAATATTATTGCTAATAAAACAAAATTGAAATTAATCTTACAAAATTTACTATAACATTAATAACTATATAGTGTAAATGTGTATTAAGCTAAAGTCAGCTTACAACTTATCTGCCATCTTAAATAACATTTATATTTTTATTAAAATATTTGCTGTGGATGATGACAGAGATTGCTATAATAAATAGGTTAGTTTTATTTTAATATATATATACACATATTGAAATAATTATTTATTTTCATATTTGGAATTTATTAGATTATTTTTATTAAATATAGGATAAGATTTAACACATGAAATGATCATGTGACAATTTAAATTTTTTTAAAAACAAAATAATTGTTTACTTGATTGGGTGTAATTGTGAAATAAAAATAAAAGGAGAATAATTTTTTTTCTTGTGTGATTTCATTTATTTATTTATTAGAAAAAAAAAGAGAAAGGATTAAAATCTACTGTTAATTAATATTAAAAAGAGTAGATATTAAGATTTTCAAAGTTATCAATTAATTAAAAGGAATTAAGATTTTTATCTTTGAAGAAATGAAGTGTGTTTATTTTCCAAGTATTTAAAAAAGAAAAAAACAAGATATTGAGATTTATCTCTGAAGAAGGATTGTTTTCCAAATTAGTTTACAAAAATAATTTTTTAAGGGGAAAAAGAGATAATCTTTTTGAAAGAGAAAATCATTTATTTGATCATGGTTTAATGGTATCATTTCTGAGATAATCATATAATTGGATGAAAGATTGATATCAGAATTGTATTCTAAAACAACAAAAGATAGTGGAGATACTAGAATTCAATTGCAGTTCAGCATTGGTAAAGTGAACAGTCAGAAACTTGGCTTGAAGTTCAGATGTTAAATTGATTTCACTCTTAGGTATTTCTAAAATATTATATTTGTGAAACAGTATATTATGGAGTTTACAAAAACAATGTGCTAACTTTTGCTGAAAACTGAGTATTAGTGGCCCAATTATGCAATCAATTTCACTAAAAGGAGTGTTAGAAAAGGAGAAATGCATCTGAGAGAAGCTGTCAACAAGCCTTATAAACTAACTCATTCAATATCATGACTGTCTGAGGATATTAACCTGACATGAAAATAATTGTTAAACTGAAACCTGGAGTTACAAAAGAAGAAAAATTAATGGAAGAACTGATGATGAAAATAATTGATAAATTAAAAATGGGAGCTACAAATAGAGGAAAAGCTAACTTTTAATGAAAATAATTAATTTGGAAACCTGTATTAATCTGAAATGAAAATGCTTGTTAAATTGAAACTAGATTTAAAAGAGAGTAGACTACACATTTACATTTATAAATATAATTTGATTAGGAAAGTAATTATTAGGGATATTGTGTCATTTTTTAGTAGTTTTATTGAAAATATATTTTTTTTTCATTAGATTAAATGTGTGAGACATTTATTTTCAAAAGAAAAAGGGAAGGAACATTTAAGTTAAAAAAAAATTTCTTGCTTGTGAAATATTTTTTTGGGATTTGATTATTAGATTAAATGAGGTATTATTTTAAAAAATCATAGGGGAATAATAATTATATGTATTATATGAAATTAGATATAAGGTTGATCAATATTGAAATTTTGGTTTGTCACATATTATTTTTTAAATGTATTCATTTTTATATTTATTAGTTAAACTTAATTGTTTAAAAGAAAATTAGTTTCAGAATTTTTTTGTTGTTGATATTTTTGTTTTTCTGTTCTGTAAATTATCAGTGTGTGCAGTTGATTTCATTCATCATAGAGTTGTGATTTAATGGATTTGTAGGTATTAAAATAGATAAGTTTGTATGTGTGTATTTACAGCCATAATTTTCAGAGTCCTTCTATTCCAAATCTAGTTTCAGACAATATATTAGTGAGTGCCTATATAAATTTCCAGATCATTCTATATAGAATTATTTGGATGGCAGAAAGATAAAATTCATTTTTAAAGTTTATCATGATAACTAATTTATTGATGTTCCAATACACTCAAGTACCAGATGGCCAGAGTATTGATGATGATCAACATTGATAACATGATCCCAGAATTTTTTGTTTATTATTGCAAATATTTTTAATAATTAGATATGAGTGTGGAATTGAAATATTGATTATTGCTTCTATAATATGCCCCAAGTATGGCACTGGTAGATAGATAGTGATTAGTCTTATTTTTATAGAGACCTTTTTTAATTCTAATCATAAGAGATGACTGATAATTTTTGATGACTATTGTGATGTTATATTTATGACTTAAATGTTATTATTATTATTTACTTCCAATGCTGATTTTTGGTTCATGATCATTGAATGTATACTTGGGATAATACCCCCCCCCCGATCATCTCATTTTCCCACACCATTCCAATATAATGCATACATACATAATAAGAAGAAAAAGATGACAAGAGAAAGAAAAAAAATATCAGGAAAGTAATAAAAAATATAAGAAATTGAATCAAATTTAAGAAATATTTTTCTTCATTAAAGTTATGTTTTGAAGAGAAATAAAACATTAAATGAGGCAAAAAAGACTCGAGAAAAAGCATTGTAAATAAGAATGAGCAGAAAAACAAGAAAGTGTTGAAAGAAAATGGAAGAATAAAAAGGCTGAGTGGAAAATTAAAAAAAAAAAGCAAGGATAATTGTAATAAAAAAAAAAGAATTATGAAGTTAAATTTTAAAAAGGATATAGAAAATAAAATAGTTAAAAAATAAAGGAATTGAAGTTAAAAAATATAGACAAAAAATATAGATGGGTATAAAATTAGAAAAACTGAAAAATAAAACATGTTGAAAAATATGCAATTTATATTAATGGATATATGTCTGATGATAAAATATCATTTGTAATTTTTTTTTTTTTTAGAAACAATTACAACTTTATTCCGAACAGATTTCAAAGTTGACAATCCTTATGATCCTATTGAACTAGTAGCATTTGCTCTCACTGGGTAAGTATTTAATCTTTAAATAATAATTTCAAATCACTAAAACAATATAAGAACGACAGTTCTCCATCTTGATGCTATCTCGCAATGAAACTTATGTTAGATGGCACTACAATGGAGAGCTTTACTTTCCAATTGCTCATCTTTATTTTTAGATGCTTATTTATTCATCCCAGGGTTATATTTATGAGTAATAAATAAACAGCCAAATAAAAGTAGTAAGAAAAAAACTAGCTTTACATCAGCATTTTTTATTAAACTATATTTGAGATAAAATCATTCATGTTTTCAATTTCTTCTCAACTCTTTTGTTATAATAGATTTACTGCCATATTTTCATTTAAATCTCTATGATTAAAAAAACAAACAGACTATGTCAACCATTTACAATTTTCCATATATAATTATCATTAATAACGTTATAAATTGTTTTTATTCTTATGACCAAAAAAGATGTAAAGTCGACTCAATTTCCTCTCTGAAGTTTTACAGCATAATATCCTTCTGTTTCAGGACTATTTTTGAGAAAGAATATCATCATGGTTTTTCAAGTGCAAAGTTGGTGACGTATATTTTGAAGAACATTTGTAATATCCAACCTGTCTTTTATTCCAACGAATCATCATAAAGGAAAAAAGTGATCTGAAAAATACATCAATGATATTATCCCATGGTTGAAGTATGCAGTATGAAGCTTAGCAAACAGACTGAAAGAAACATTCTAAAATCCTAAGTGATCTTGATCATATAATTACCATTAGATTATGTATCTCATCAATGCAGTAAAACCTAAATTGCTCTGATAGAAGACAAGGAAGCACAGTATAATCAAAATTCTTTTAGCATATCCAGTGAAAGTTACAATAAACTATTGTAAATTGGTCAGTTTTCCAGTAACTTTTCTATCATTTTTATTTATTTTATACAAGCAAGTGATTTAATTTAGAACTTTGCTACTATTGCTCACCATTCAAACATCCTTTAATAAGGTTACCAGATATATTTGATGTTGAATGGGGTTATTAGACATGTTTTATAATTGCCAACAACTACACATATTCCAATCAGATTTAGAGTCAGCTATCAATGATGATGTATACATATTACTTATGCAATTTATCAATGTAATTATTTTGGTAGTGATTGCAGAAGTAATATGTTGATCTTTGCAGTCATTTGCTCTCTAATTTGTTTTTAATTACCATCCATCAACTCAAAAATGTATTTCTCCTATCAAGCCGGGTCATTGTTAAGCAATTCAAAAGTTTTGAATATCAATGCTCTATCTTATTAGACAGCAATAATTTGACTTCTTTTAAACTCAATACAGATCTGATATTTTTCTCAGATTTAATGTCTTTTTAAAATTCTAATTAGAAAAGAAAAACTGTTTCAGTAGTATGTTTTTGAGCAAACATATATTGGTATTATTTCGGTCTGATTCTTATTCTGTATGATGACATCATAGATATTTTTAGACTATTTGAAAATTTTGGGAGAAAATATTGTTTTCAAATGATATTGTCATCTTTCAAGATAATAATGCTCTACTTCTTATATCTCATACAACCAAATTTTAATACGAGGAACATAAGCTTCTGAGTTTCATTTTTGACTTTCTTAATATATTCTTTACCAACAGAGATAAGTACTTACATGAGGAATGTGAAAATGGTTACACGTTTCATAACTTTAATTTTCAAGAGCAATTATTTTTCTCAACTCCAAAGCACAGTGAACACCAGCGTGGTATAAAACTGTAAAATTCCCATATCAAACAGGTTTCTGACATTTGCCTTCATCAGGAAAGACTAGGATTCAAAACTGGAATTAACAGACTTATGTATCTAGTAGCCATAATTTTGTTCTTTTATAGTATTCAAGCAAATATGGTGATTTTTTTAATGCCAAGGTTTTTAACCCCAGAATAATTCATTTGCATAGTTCCATAAATCTGATACCAGATCACTTCCTATATATTTTAGAGATCTTTGTTTTATAGCATGTGGATGCTTTTTCTGCTCTCTGACTAGGAAGATTGGTACCACCAACTCAAATTTTCAATAGATGGCCTCTAGAAGAGAATGGCAATAACTGTTCTTGGAAGTATATGATTAAGCTTATAAGAATATCATGTGATATTCTTGTTGTCTTAAATATTATTGTGATTTTGGATGCTATTCTTGATTTTCAGAGAAATTGAAACTTAATTAGAAATGACTTAACACTTATCTTGTTACTTTTTGAATAACGTTGCTCATACACACACACACACACCTATCACATGGAAAAAAGCTTCTTGACTCTAGTAGCAATTGTACACGATATTAATACAATTGTCACAGATGTTCTTATTATTTTTTCCAATTTGTGTATATTTTAATTTTAAATTTATAATTAAATAAACCTATTAAAATATTTTATGAATTTTAATTAGGAGAAATTTATTGACAGGATGTAGGAATTGAATAATTTTGCTAAAGGAAATAATTAAAGAAAAACATTATATAAATAATAATAAAAAAATGATTTGTTTATAATATGATACAAAAATTAATGATCAAATATGTAATATATATTATGTAACATAATCTGACATGACATGTTATTTATTGTCTGGTGGTACTAAATGTGTTGCCTTAATCATTAGATAGGAAAATTAATTTGTCTTATTTGTGTTATTAAAAATACTGGGATTGTCTTGCATTGTTAGCCGAGAGGTATCGCAGTTGCCATGCAAGCAAGTAGTTGGTTGCAGACGGTTGTGGGTTCGCGTCCCGGCCGATGCTATGACACATGGAAAAAAAAAAAAATACTGGGATTTTGAATTTTATTGCAATAAAACTCAGTTTTTCAAATAAATTAAAACGCATATACATTATGTGTCTCTGTGTTAAAATATCTATTTTTTATTTTTAAATTTTTTTTTTAGTCAATTTAGGTAAAAGGAAAAACAGTCTTTAATCTTTTTTCAGAATGAAGGCTTTTCCAATCATTCCCAAGAGAAGATAATACAATTCAAGTTCTGGGGATGGGAATTTACATCTTCTGTTATTCTCTAATTAAGATGAGCTAAATACCCATTTACTATTAATTTGTTTACTAGATTAAATATTGGCCAATATCTGGAAAAAAAAATCTACCTAAATATTGTTTATATATGTGAATGTTAACTTGACAATATGATGCTATGATTAATCTATTACTTGATAATCTATTGCCTACATTTTATTAATACATTTTTTAGCATATCAGTTTTACATGTATATCATAAACTTTCTAAATACTTAACTTTGAGATTCATATTATAACATTAGAGAGAAAATCATATGAAAATATTCTACATAAAGCAATATCTCACATCTAACAATAATCAAAAAACTTTGTATATAAGAATCCATTTTATTGGATCACAGATACATAGTATCAATAAAGTAAGCCATTAAAATTTATTGTAAGTCCCTATCTAAATTAAAAGTTTACATTTTATATTGCTTAGTGGCAATAATAATAATAGACTCAGTGTAATTGATGCCAACATAATCATAAATTAATTCCAGAATTCAAATTAAAAAATAGTCAATTAAAAATCTAATGTTATTAATTATTTCCTAATACATCAGCAATTGAAAATCAAGCATTTTATTTCATTGTGATCTGATTATCATTAACAGTTATTTCAAAATTTGAATACAAACATGGCAATCAAAGATCTTATAACTTCAGTTATTATATATATATAAAAGCATTCTGTAATGAAACAATATGAAAATAACTTCAGTTATATATATATAAAAGCATTCTGTAATTAACAGTGTCTAAATATCAGCATTAGTTATTGATTCATCCAGATATCTAAATTCTACTATTCAAATATATTTGAACTCTGCTTAACTTTGGATTCACACTAAATATTGTCTGATCAAACTCATGTTTGAATATGTAATACTTTGGGATTTATTTATTAATAAATACAGTGTTTGGATCCAATTACTTGAGGTAATTTATTTTTACAAATAATTATTTATTAAAGTAAACTATTTTTTTACACATCAAAATACAACTATTTAAGGATTCAACACATACCCAATTGTTGTGAGAATGGTCTACTGGGATTGATAGAGTTACAAATTTTGGAGCTCAAAGTTCATGGGTCATGTCTCAATCCTGACACTTTTGATTCTTGAACTTCTTATGGACTTCCATGCAACATTAATTTATTTATTTTGACAAATAAACATTGTAATGAATGCAACTTTCACATTAATATGCTAAAATATAAAGTTGTGGTAAGAGATGAAAAATTATCACTAATGATAAAAAATGTTTATTCCAATCTATTATATCTATTTCCTATTTATTTATACCTGTCTTCAACCAGAGAACTAATAAGAAAACATAGGTAATGTATAGCCCATGGCCATAATAATTTCTTGTTATTAGTCTTCATCACTGAGATTTGCGTCGACACATCTAGAAACTATTTTTAAACTCTTTAGACTAATAATCTAATAGCTGAAATTCAAAACCAACATAAGTCTTTGAATCCAAGCCAATTTGGATGTATAATTATTTCAATTTAATCCTTAGCCAATAGCTATATATGTAATATTTTTTTATTCAAAATATTTTTTGATTGGAATTTTGTTCAGCAGGATTTCCTAGAAAATGTACTTTTTTCTAAAATAAAAAAAAAAAATTTTAACTCATAAAAAGTCTAATTTCAAAATAAAAGAGAGCTGATGATTTCAACTTGATTGTGATTTGGAATGGGCAAGAAGGGTTAAAAATTTAGACATAATTTAAATTATAATGCTTAGTATGTAATGAAGAAGTCCATATAGAAAATGTCATAAATCTTTGTCAACAAAAGTGGAAATAATGAAATCCAATATGCTGTTACTTTATATAAATTACAACAACAACAACAAAAAATCACATAAAACAGATAATATAAATATATATTAATCATATATAAAAAATCTTTTTCAGCACATGGTTTCATGCTCTACTCGAATGCTAATAATCTATTATAATGTTAACGAATTATTGCATATATAACACCATCTAATATTCCATAATAGAAGTAAAATGACAACAATAACAAAAATAAAACATTAGAAAATAGAATAAAACT
The DNA here is from genome assembly GCA_028023455.1 of Epiperipatus broadwayi. NCBI lineage: Eukaryota > Metazoa > Onychophora > Udeonychophora > Euonychophora > Peripatidae > Epiperipatus > Epiperipatus broadwayi. The sequence goes on from JAQFVV010006205.1 coordinate 15,266,912, forward strand.
TTCATATAGAGATCTGGTATAACTTTAAAAAAAAATTGACTACATAACATATCAATATATAAAACAAATAATAAGTGTATTATACAACTTTATAATTATAAATTTATTTAAACGCACATTGATTACATAAGTAATATTTACTAATGCTGTAAACGTTAAGAATATGCGCATGAAAAATACAAAAGTAGGGACCTCTACAGGTCTTAACCACAAGCTTACGCTTTGGAAGAAAAGAGGGGTTGGTCCCTACCTTCGCATTTTTCATGCGTATATTCTTAAGATTTACAATCTTAATAAATATTACTTATACAACTTTATATATATATTGTTTTACATAATTTTCCATTCCCAATTGACCAATTGTAATTTAAATTTATCGAAGATCTGTTTTATACATTCATTAGATGCTACAAAAAATATTAAACCTTTAAATTACATTAAAAATCCAAAGAGAAGACAAATATATGAAACATATTACATTAATTAACTTAAATAATTGTATAAATATTTACAAAACTTTGATAAATTTAGTTAATAACCAGTCAATTAAAAATGATTTGGAAATTTATGTAAGACAATATATATATAAAGTTGTATAATACATGTATTATTTGTTTTATATATTGTTATGCTATATAGTCAATTTTTTGTTTTGAAGTTATATGGAAGTTTTATTCTATTTTATTAATGTTTTATTTTTATTGTCGTAGTTATTTTATTTCTATTATGGAACACTAGATGGTGTTGTATATGTAATAATTTGTTAAAAGTAGAAAGGATAGTGAAAGATGTCGATGGAGAATGAATGATAAGAATAAGTTAGAAGAGTATAAAATAAAAGTTGAAGAAACCATGGAAGAGTTGGTTGAGGATGAGTATAAGGACTGGTGTGGAGAAATAGAAAAAATGGCAAATAGGGTTTTAGGTGAGAATATTAAGAAGAATAAAAGTAATAGGAAAGTGAGAGTTAGTAAAAGTGTGAAAGAGAGGAAAAAAGCATGCAGAGAATATAAGTGTGCTATTAAGAACAAAGAAATTGAAAAATTGTATTAATGCTAAATGGGAAAAGCACTTAGAAAAAAAGAAGTTGGCTAAAATAGATAATTATATAGAGAGAATGAAATATTAATAAAAGTGGAAGAGATGGAAGTAAAAAAATTTGGAAATAGATTAAAAGGAGGAATGTAGGGGAGAGAGAAATAGCATTATTTGATGATGAGGGAATAGAGTGTAGCTCTAGAAAAGAATTAGAGGTAATCTTAAATAAGTATGTAATGGATATAGAAAAGATGTTAGATGTGAAGGACAGAGTGATAGCAAACATGAAAGCATATAGTAATGGAAATATTAGGTTTTCAGAAAATGAACTGAATGGGGTAGATAAGAAATTGAAAGTGGAAAGGTAAGAGGTTTGGATGGATGGGCAGCAGAGATGATAATGAGTTTAGGGCATAGGGCAAAAATAAAATTATTATCATGTTTTAATAAGATTGCACAGAAGAGAGATTTTCTGGATAGTTGGAATAATACAAGAGTAAGGCTTCTATTTAAAGGAAAGGTTAAAGTTCATAGAAAGTTATACAATTATAGACTGATAGTGATAATGTCAGTATCATATAAAGATTTTGCATATATGGTGACTGGAATTGTGGCAAAATAATATAGTAGGAGAAATGCAAGGAGGTTTTTGATCGGATAGGTGTATAGGACATAGTGAAGTTTTCGATCGGGTAGATGTATAGGAGATAGTTTATTTGTAGACAGGTATATATAGTTTTTATAGATATAGAGAAGGTATATGATCGAGTAAATAGAAATTTATTATGGGTAAGTTTAATTAATTTGGGAATGGATGGAGCTTTAGTGGATATTATTTTGAAATTATAAGAAAATAATTGCTGTACGTATCAATTAGGATATATAGAATCAGTTAAAGCTAAAAATGGGGTGGGACAAAGGCAAGAATGCCCTATGTCACCTATTATTGTTTTTTTTTTGTATTTGAGAAAAATGGAGTGAGCAATAGAAAGACTAGGAAGAGGGTATAGAGATATCAGTAATAGGTGGCAAGGGAGTATATACATTGTTGGGTCTTTTATTTGTGGATGATGTCTTTTTGTGTGCAGAAAGAAGGGAAGATATGGAAGTTATGCTGAAAACATGTGCAAGAGTGGGTGAAGAGATGGGGATTAAATTTAGTGAAGAAAAATCAAAAGTAATGATGATTAATACTGGGGAAAGAGAGGACAAATAATTTTATTGGGGGATATAAAGTTAAATGTGGTGAATAGATATAACTATTTGGGTATCATCTTAAGTAATCAGATAAATTTATTGAATGAATGGGAGTAAAAATTAATAAATGAAGCAAAGAAAAGAAATGGATTGATAAAGAAATTAACAGTGTTCTCATGTAATAAGTATAATGTAGTTAGAATTGTAGAGAAGGGAGTGGCAGTAGTAGGGTTAGGTGCATTATGTGTTAGTAAAGAGGTATTAGATTACTTAGTAAAAGTACAAAGGTAAATAGGAAGACATGCATTAGATGCAGATGTGTGGATGGCAAAGGAGGCAATTCAAGGAGAAATGGGATGGTCAAGTTTTTATATGAGAGATGCAAAAACAAAATGAAAATGTTTGGTAGAATACAATTTATGGATAATAAAAGAGTAGCCAAAATAGTATTTAATTGAGTTATGAATAAAGGGCAGGCAACAAGATGGGTGAGAAAGGTAATGCAATCTGCAGAAGATTTGATGAAAGAATTTACTTATATAAAAGGTGGAATGACTGGGTTAAGAGAATTGTTGAGTATTATAGTGTTAAGGAATAGAATAGAAGAATAGATGCATTAATAAAGAATAGGGAGTTGGAGAGATGAAGAGCTAATATGGAGAGTAAAAAGAGTTAAAATATATATAGAAGTAAACAGAATATTGGGTGTGAATTAATTTATGATAATATCTAGGAAAGTAATTTAGGCTTGAATGGGATCTTTAGCAACAAATAAATATACATATAAATGAAAAAATGTGGGTGATTTAATAGGCAAGTTGTGTAAGGAAGGCATAGAAATTATTAGGCATCTGTTAATTGAATGTAAATTTCTGAAAGCAGAAAGGATACAAATAATGAAGTTGTGGAAGAATAAATGTGAACAAAGTGATTATACTGAAAGTGGGTTGTTTTTATGCTGGGTTTGGGAAAAGATAAGGGGGATTTAAATATAAAGGCCATCGAGTTGACAAAGATTATATTGTGGAAATGGGATGGAGCAGGATAGAGAAGAATATGGGAAAACGTAAGGCGGGGAATGGAAAGGGAAGTTAAAGTAGCTAACAGGTTTCTCTGGGCATAGTTGCTGAGAGATTCCTGACTCTGTATAAGAAGTCACATAACATTATAATAGATTATTAACATTTGAAAAGAGCATTAAACCATGTGCTGAAAAAGGCTTTTTATGTATGATTAATATATATTTATATTAACTGCTTTATATGATTTTTTTTGTTTTGTTATAAATCTTTTTGTAGATTAAAAGTATTATACTATTGTTAAAGTTAATTACTAAAAAATTAAGATAAGAATAAATGACTTTTTTTTTCATATGCCATAGCATCGGCCAGGAGGCGAACCCACAACCGTCTCCAAGCAACTACTTGCAAGGCAGCTGAGATGACCTCTCGGCTAACAGCGCTTGACTAAGAATAAATGACATTGATGAAAAAGTTTGATCTGCAAACCTTAATGTGGCTTCCTGCCTGTTTGTGATTTTCATTTCTTGATAATTAAATGTAAAAGAAATACTAATTTTGATTTTAAGATTAAATATTTATATGATTTTAAAAACTTTAGAAATTATTATTAAGGAAAAAATTAAAAAACAAAAGAAGAATTATGTGTGGGAAGTTATAAAGAATGCACCAAATAAAACTAGTTGATTAAAGAAAAAAGACTTACTAAAACATTTGTAAGTGGATTATAGCTTAATTGAATTCCCACTTGAATTTAGATAATCCCAATTCATATCTGTTGATAGAATATGGACTTCTGTTGGAATTGGATCATGATTCAGAGTTTTTTACAATATTAGATAATTGTTTAACTTTCAAACAAGTATTATCAAAGCAACTTTGAAATTATACTGAAGGTTAATTACAATGACTATATATTTGTTTCTATGGAAAAAAGAAAATAGAAATATATCTACGTTATTATGGAGATTTAGAAGGAAAAAATATCATCAGAAGAAATTTATTTTTGCATTTGGGCATTTTCCCTTATTAAGATTACCAATCACTATCATTATAAGAACTAAGAAATGTAAATGAGTTCATTTTACATTTGCAAAAGACTCATTCTAGCAATAGAGGGCACTGTGTTGATATAAGTAATGCTGTGGATAATTTATCAATCCAGCAATTAATGTTATTAGTGCTTAATTAATTAGTATTATATATATATAATAGCTGATGTACCTTTTATCATGTAGGCTGTGTTATATTGGAAACAAGTTTAGTTTATATATAAAGATAAGTTCTAATGTATCACAAATAAATAAAGAGTGTAGGATTGATATGTGAGATATAAAGTATGACATCTATTACATATATAATAAAAAAAAAAGATCCTAAAATATCACCTATGTAATGATGCTTAAAGTAACCCATGCCTGTACATAAAGATAAGATTATAATATATAAAGAATAAACAAGTAATATAGAATTTAAGCTTGAGAATTACATCAAGTTTGTAAATACAGTTAGGGTCCATTAATGTAGATGAAAGCTATATGTAGCTATTTCATGAGAAAAACAATATATAAGAATTAACAATGTAGTCAGATTAATCAAAACTTCTAATGTTCAAGCAATTAATTTTGAATGCATATTTTAACCATAAAAATGCTCTCATTAGTAAAGTGAAAAAATTAAATATCCTAAAACTGTCTCAAATTATTATTTATACATGAAAAAAAAACTTTATCAAAATTCATATATCATTATTGATACATTTTTTATACATTCAAATTACAAATGAACGATATTAAGAATACCAAACTCTCCATACAGTAGTGCCATCAAATGCAAACTTTCATAATCAATGGATGCAGGAAGGTTTGTGCATAAAATCTCTATCCAGTGCCTACTCATCCAACCTTCCAGTTTCCAGCTTGTGGCTTTCATCAGTGAGGAGCCTTTTATTAGTTTATTTCAAAAGAAATAAAGAAAATAAATTTAAATTAAGTTAGGAGTAGATAGAAAAGTTAGTAAATTTTAAAAATAATCAATGCTGGCTTTTAATGTGGAAAAATAGTTTAAAAATATCTGTTTATGCAAATTTACTCATAATGTTCAAGATTCAAAGTTATCTTTCTAAAAAAGTGCCTTTTTCAAAAAAAGGTAGATTTCAGTTACCGAGTCTTAATGATAAAAACTGATAAAAAGTTTAATAATAAGTGTTGTTTGGTGACATTGAAAATTAGGACCAAAACAATTCATTTACATTAGAAAGATGCTTTTTTATTTAAAAAAAACCCCACACATTATTTATGAGCTGCATTTATTTCTTTCAAAAATAAATTAATAATATGAAAAAGAAATTTTAAATTCAAGTTGCAAATAAAGTTAATTAACTTAATTAATTAATATATATATATATGTGCTCTACGCACAGATAATGAAGCTATTCAATGTACGTAAAATTATCAAAATTTACCGCCAAGTGCTTTCGGAACAGTTTATAGTCCCATATTTACGGCGACTTGTATTTGGTTAATAACTATAATATTAATGCAAATTTTATGCAAATTCATATGCAGATGTTACGTGGACCATTTTCGAGACAGAGAAAAGCAGGCCTCTCTTCTGTTGATTGCTGCTAGGCCACTTACAATGTAGTAAGCTTCCCTGATTTTGCGTTTGATATCATTTGTTTCAGAGCAAATGACACTGGCAGTGTTGGGTAGGAAAGCATGGCCAGTGGCTCTCTCATGCTCAACAAAAACCGAATTCCCTTCAAGCTTTGTTTTAGTTCTGTTATAAAGGTATCTGTGTTGAGCTACTCTGGTGGCAATATTAGTTTTAGTCTCTCCATAATATGTTGCCATACAATTTCTTTGGGGGCAGGTGATTTTGTACACAACTTGAGGGGTGAGTTCAGGTTTGATCCTGTCTTTGGTGTTATTGATCAATCTATTGGTGTTAGGAGGTGAGCGGAAAGTGACTTGAAAGTCAATTGATAATAAAAAAAAAAGAAAGATGAAAGTAAACAAATACATTCAAATTATTTTGGAAGTAAATGGCTCATTACATTGATAGAAACAGTTTGCAGTCAGGATTTTTTCAGATAGCCAAACCATATGATCAACTCAGCAATAATGCCATCCTCAGAATTAAGTAAATCTTAAAAAAATAAATCAAATGAGTGTTTATGTACCACCTTCAAAAAATTATGACTGCAGTATAATGCAGTATAGTGAACATAAGATGTATGTGTTCAATATCACATTGTTATGGGCACATTTTTTTGAGTTATTTTTACTAGATTTTTATTCATATGTTTTGGATTTTATCTTTATATCAAAGTACTTATGAACATAAAAAAATCAAGAGTGATTTCAACCAGGAAATAGATTCTCTCATGGTTTTGTTAGTATTTCAATTCTGCCATTCAACAATCATTAATTATGTGATTTGTGATTTACCATTATTACAAAAGTTTAAGTCTGTTAAATTTAATGTTTGAGAGAGATAAAACTCAGACACCTATGTTTGTTGCTGAATTTGTTGTTGACATTCTGGTATTGTCTTGGAGGATTGAATTTAACTGATATTGTTTTTAGTTGGGGGGGGCGGGCTTATTTCTTACATCACATTTTGTTGGTTATCTGAAAAGTTTCTTGACTGAAAATTAAAGAGGAAATTTGATTTTATGCATATCTGAGATGATTAAACTGTCTTATGTTAATGATTTACTAAATGCCTTTTTATACAATTTTTGTAAGACAATTAGTTTTTTATTATCTGGTGGAGGAATTGGGAAGCTACTATAAAGAAATTGATTGTGTCAGTAACATTTCTAATATTAATAATAATAAGTAATTGTATATCCAAAAGTTTAATGGAAGCATTTTTTTCAAAAAACAGGCATAGGATTCAGCAGCAGAAAGTGCAAATGCTAAGGAAGATACACTAGTAGTCATCGCAATCGCAAGTAGTGTTTCCTGAATTATTTTAAAGTTAAATTTTAATACATGATAAAGATAAGTTAGCTATAGTCCAAAATCACACTTAAGAAGAATATGATAAGATCACATTTCAGTCTATTGTTGCACAAAGATGCACTCAATACTGATAATGAATGTTTTGAGTAAAAAGACCTGATATATGGTTATAAAATAGTTCTAAGTATTTAAATATTTACTATTTAATACCTCTGTTAATTATTATTTAATAATTTCTTTCATTAAATTAATTTTTCTATTATATATCCTTAAAAGCTTCCATTTCAAAATAAATAATGTAGTATAACATTTGAATTTCTTTTTTAATTTTTCTTATTTGAATTTCACATTAGTACAGATACTGAAATTTCACCTTCCAAGCACAGAAGTGTTTTTCTATTTAATACCAAATTATTTTTATCAAAACCATCCCATACAAGTTTAATTCTATGATTCATTTCTTCTATTTCCATTTATATTAATAATCTGACCAAGCTATTTATAATTGTTCTAATTCATTACTACCAATATTTGCTTTTGAAAAGTTATTGAACATAACTTTAGTCCTGTTTTCATGTTCATTTGATAGCTCTTGTAATAATTTGTGAAGCTCTGAAGCATTATTTGTAAAAATAATCAGAATATTTTCAAAATCTAGATGGTTTAAGTAATATTCTTTATTTTTTGCCATTTTAGTTTTCTATTTTAGTCCATAAAATATTTCCTATAAACTGCTACAAATAATTTCATAGAGATGGAAACATCCTTTTTTTATATTTTACCAATGATAATATTCTTCTTGCCAATTTGCATTCTAATCAATGATATTAGACTTCCAAATTTCATTGCTTTAATCACTGCTGATATATTTAAAAAATCAAATGTCCTTTCATGATCTGACAAATCCAAAGCAAAATAGAAACTCTTACTCAATGATTCTTTCAATAACTCCTTTTAATGATTGGATATAATATACTGCACCACAATAACTTTTGGAACCTTCTTGTTCTTTTGAACTAGCAAGATTGAGTCCAATATTATATACTTTTTCCATTAGTCACACATCTTTATGTTCTCAAAAAGTGTCTTTTTTTGTATTCTTAATAATGTTATTAAATATTCTTCATCTATAATTTGCATTTTAATCCTCTCATATACTTTTTTATCTTTACTATATTTATATTCTTCTCATTCGCTTTGTTAATCATGTTTATCCATTTCTTTTCTATTCTACATTTTGTTGATATTAAATTTTTACCTGCTTTTTACTAGTCAAAGTCTTTATTTTTAATCTTATTTCAAACCAATGCAATATTTTTTTAAGTCACTCACAATTTTGGGGATATTAGTATTTTATTAAAGCTTTTTTATACCTTTTTTTATATCATTTCTCCTAAGCAATTTCATCATTGTATTCTTTCATTATATCTGATTTTCATAATTTATTTAAGGATGACCTATTTGAATAATTGCCTTGTTTTCCTAAATTTTAATATCATCACTCACATCAGCATTAAGATAACTATGACTAAATTTCTGTTTAACTACGTATCTTCTAAAATCTATAGAAGCTTTCCCCCAATAATCATCTTTTATGTACCTCATAAAATATATTATTTATTACCATGTCATGTTTTTTCACTCAGTCTCTCACCTTTTGGATTAATCTTCCCCAAACTCAAATCTATCAGCTCCCCTTATATTTTCATGTGAATCCACTGCTGCATTAAAATTATCCATTAAAATAATATTCTCTTTCTCATTTATAAAGTTTAATATTTTTTAATTTTTCATAGTTCTTCCTTCAGCTTCATGATACCTAGAATAAAAAAATATAAGCATCAAGTACACTTGATCTACTCTCATATTATGTTATCTATTCAACACATTATATGACCATTGACTTTTTAAAATAAGGGCAACACCATTTCTCATGTTTTATCACCTCCATTATAAATTATTTCTAAAATCTATTTATCTAAAACTACCATCTTCTCTCTTCCTAATTTCATACATATCTAAAAATTCACCCTATATTTTATCACTAAACTTTTTGCTCTTTCTAATAAACTGGATATTAACACTCATTTTCCAATTGTCCTTCACTAATCTATTATTTTTCCGTATGAAAATATTTAGATTGATAATCTAACCGGCCTTGTCTTTTCATCTGTGCTGGATGTTGGCTTGTAAATTTTATTATCAATAAAAATAGTACTAAAACCAATTATTTTGGTTACAAAATTTTGGAATATCTTTAATGGTTTATTGACCACAAGGTTTATCAGAATTGTGAAAGATTTTTCTCCTGAAGAGAAAAAGGTACTCTAATTCTTTTTTATTCTTTCTACCATTTTAGAAAGCATTATCATAGTAGAGTAGAGGTTTCTTACTTCCAGGAATTACTTGATCACCCGATTATCTTCAGCAAAAATAGAGTGCTTAAAGTATAGGATGGTAATTAAGTAAAAAAATTATAAATCATATTGTACCCTTCATAAATATTACTAACATGATTGCAATAGAGGACTGAAATAGAGATTGACTGCTGCTAGAAGAAATGACAATAGGTAAACAACTGCCATCTTAAATAAAATTACAAGAGATTGTAATGTGAAGTGAATGAATGACATAAGGAACTTTTCTGGAATGATGTAGGGGGGGGGAATTATGCATCACAGAATTAGAGAATCCTGCAGTGAATTGATATTGTTGAAGATCATGATGACTGATATTTAAAAAAAAGTACCTGATTTAAAAAAGCAAGAAATGCAGAATTAAATTGTAAAAAATTGTTAAAGAATTTTTGATTTTTAACCTGTATTTTTTATCTCAAATTCTTTATACCAGTGCAGAAACTCAGTCCATTCTCCTTCATTATAGTGGGGGGAAATATCAAACTATGAACATGAATTTGATGATTCATGTATTTGTTACCTCTGACTAACCCGATGAGTAAAGACTGTTCACAAAATGCATGCATAATATTAGAAGTTAGTCTGAGTTTCTGCACTAATAGATAGTTGCAATATGGAGGAGTTGAGATGATGGATGTATTAATAAAAAAAAAAAAAAATAAGTAAAGGGAATAATAATAATGTAATTTAGAAGAAAAAGGAACAGTCAATAAAAAGATTGACAGATTAATTTTTAAAATGTTTTATTTAAATCTTTTTTTAAATTGATCATATTTATTTTTGATGTTATAAAAATGCAGAATAGTATTTTTACAAACTATTTAAAACCATTTTTTATTTTAAATATTATTATTATTATTTTCAGAGTGCTCTGTGGGTTAGGTGGTGCTTTTTTTGTGGCTTTTCACCGTCAAGTTGTGCTGTTTCACAGAAGGCATAAACGGCTCAATGAATTTCTTGTTAAAAAGTAAGATTTACTTCACACAATAAAATTAAATAATTTCACAAACATTTTTTTTCTAAGATTATTATCCTATGCAGTGACAGAGTGGAACTGAAGAGGTCTAAGATCGAAACATAATCTGTTACACTCGAATGGCACCTGACCACACAAAAAATAAATAATTAGAATTTTTAAAAAAATATTTTTTAAAATAAACTTTAATACTATTACAGAATATTGGTATAGATATTTAGGATTGTAAAAGCTGAATTTATATTGAAGTCATTAAATAGATTTTTAAAATTGTACAATATTTTTATGTAACTATTTTTTTTCAGTCGGTTTGTATATCCCTTCATAGTGACCCTTGTCATTTCAACAATCACCTGTCCTTTAGGAATTGGTCAGTTTATGGCAGGAGAGGTTGGTAACTATTTTATTAATTTAAATTAAGTAATTGAAATAATAGTGTTTAAATATTTTTTATTATTTAACAATAGGCTACTCTGAAGGAAATAATTAAAGAACTTTTTACAAATAAGTCATGGATCGATCATGGCTTCAAAGATGAGGAAATAATTAATTTGAACTTTTTCCAGCAACCTGAAGTTGGTATTTTTGCTACTTTGGGTGTTTTTATTATTATGAGGGTAAGTAATGGTATTGTTTAATAATTATATAAATGAAATATTGTTAAGATATTCAAGAATTTTTTTAATCTTTACAAAATTAGAATGTAGGGGTTTCAAATTATTTTCTTTTGATTTACTTTTTATTTAAGAAATATTTTTTATTAATATCATATTTTAAAATAATATTTAAAATAAAAGCAAAATGTAGAAAATATTGATGGGAATGCTGTATTTCTATTTTGTTTTTCTTACTTGACAACTACTCTACTTTGATTTTTTGTATAAACAATAACAATAAATCAATGCAATTACTAGCTTTTTAAAAAAACATTTATTATAGTTGATCTTACCTAAAAAAATAAAATAATATTAAAAAAAATAATGCTTTTATGTACAGCTGACTAAAAAGTAAAAAAAATAAAGTAATCCAACTAAAAAATATGTTGCATCATTCCATAAATACATTTGAAGCCATAAAAATCAAAGAGGTAATAAAAAAGGCCTCAAATGTTTCAATGAAATGACACATTATTTTTTAATCAAATTACTTGATTTTTTTACTTTTTAGTCAGCTATTTACATAAAAGTATTATTGTAAAAAAAATATTTTTCAATATTATTTTATTTTTTTAGCTATAAATAAAACATAATTTTAATTTAAATAAAATAATTTTCTTAATCATTCTCTTTTGATTGTCTTTTTTATTAAGTTTCTTATTCTCTCCACAAGAGAGTTTAAATATGTATAGAAGTAAACAGAACATTGGATGTGGGTTAATTTATGATAATAGTAAGGAAAGTAGTTTATTGTTTAAGGCTCAAATGGGATCTTTAGCAACAAGAGAATATACATGTAAATGCAAAACTATGGTTGATTTAGTGAGCAAATTGTGTAAGGAAAGTATAGAAAATATTGGGCATCATGGGAGAATAGATATGAACAAAATGATTATACAGAAAGTGAGTTATTGATTTTTATGCTGGGTTTGTGAAAAGATAAGTGGGATTTAAATCTGAAGGCCATGGAATTGACAAAGATTATGTTGTGGAAATGGGATGGGGCAGAATATAGGAAGACTTAGAGTGGGGAATGAAAAACAAAGTGGCAACAGGTTTATCTGGGCATAATTGCTGAGATATTCTTGACTTCGTTTAAGGAAAAGCCAAAATACATCACATCACAGTTGTATTTCTTCTTTTGATTTTAGAAATGAAAAAAAAAACAAACCCATAATTCTCTAACCTTTTTTATAATTATTTTTTTCAAAAAATATTTATGAAATATTAATTATTTCAGAAAAATAATTCAGAAAGAGTAAAAAATATTTACTTTTAATTCAGTAAATAAAGCAATATTAACAAAAATTTTCTCTATAAATGCAAAATTTCTATTGACTCAGTTGCTAAAATTTTTCCTGGTGAGGCTCAGAATGTGAGTTCAAGTTCTAAACAGGTACATATTTTTGTTTCATTGTTAAAAATTCAAAAATGTAGATATCCTGACAGAAGAAACTCAAACAAAAATGTGAACATTCCAACAGAAACACAGACAGGACAAGTTAATATAAAATTATTTTAAAAAAAACATTTTATTTTTTTTAAATGTTATAGAGCATTATTAGACATAAATAAAGAATAAAAAAATATAAATGAATTATTTTATAGACATTAGAAACAATATGTATTTGCATAATTTGTTATCAAATGAATGAAAGCGATTAAATGAGATAAAGGCTCTCATGGGATAATAATTATTGCAATCATTTACCACACCTATAAACTGGAATATTAGTTCAGGCATGCAAACCATGAAATTGTTCAGATCATTAGACAGATTTAGTATTTATCTTTCTGGTAGATAATCAATAATCAACTTATTCAACAGTGGTCAGTAAATGGATATTTAGCTAATCCTAACTAGAGGATAATCTGTGATTGTCAGATGAGTATCTATGTGCTGACTTTAAAAGTATCTCATAATATGATGAAGTCTTCCCTTCCATTGAGGGATATCCATACTCCTGAAAATTCCTGGTTGCTTTTTATTTTATAGTGAAGAATTACTTGGTTTTTTTATATATATAATACTGTAATATATTCAGTTGAAAAACTAGAAATTTAATAATGGCAGTTTTTCCTAAGTATTTTTTTAAATAAAAATTTATATAACAAAATGTGAAAAAGATAAGAAGCTTATTTTTGGCCTTTGACTAATGTAGGAATATTTATTACTTCAAATGTGAATTTTTTTATTACATTTGTTTATAAGAAACAGCATGTGATCTGAATTGTTAAAGATGGAGGAAGTAAACCTACATCTATATCAAATTAATATACAATTATAATATCAGAATGCTTAAGCAAATTACTTTTAGATTAATGGAAGTACTGAAATCTTTATGTAATAAACTTTATCTCTCTGTTTTTCTTTTTGGTGAATCTTAAAAAAAAGTTAAAATTGCATTTTTTATCTATTTATTTTTATGTCTTAATACGTTTATTTTTATTTTTTATAGTTTTGGATGACAGCAGTTACAGGAACACTGCCAGTTCCTGCAGGTATATTTTTAGCCATCTTTGTTTTAGGTAAGTTGATTAATTTATTTTTTAAATATATATATATAAATGTATGTGCATGGCAGAAATAACTATCAGAACACCATTCATATACATTTATATGTATATAAAACCAATTAGTTTCTTGAATCTGCAAAACAATCTTTGTTTTTACCTTAAAACTACATAAGATCATAATTATCGTCTAATGTATAAAATTCAAATCTACCCTCATTCGTTATACATATAATTTGGGAATCAACCTATCATCATCAGTTAATTATTATACATAAACATACATGTGAATGGATTTATTAATTTACTTAGGTTATGTTCAGAGGTTGAAACTGAAGTTGGATAAACTTGGATATTTTTAGATTCTAAATAAATATATGATTTTTTTTTAAGATGGCTAGCCTATAGTCAAACAAAAATCATTCAATTTTGGTTAGTAAATTAGCATCTTATTATTTTTAGCAGGAAAGTAAAACAAAAAAATCAAATCCGTATTAATAAATCTAATTAAAATGAAGATTATGAGAAGTAGAAAAATTAAAGTCACATGAAGACTACAATTCAAAAGCATTACTTATAACACCAAATAAGTAGTATTATGTGTACTTTATTTTGAGCACAGGATGATTGGGGGAGAGGATTCCAATATTTAAAAAAAAGTTGATAAGCAGTCATAAGTTAAAAAATGAGGATATTTTGAAGAATGGAGCCAAGAGTAAGAAATGTTGGAGAATATTGTGTTGCAATGTAGGAAATACCTTTTGGAAAATAACTAATGATAATTAGATTAAAGAGTGTGTCTTTAATGCTCTTATTTTTTGGAACATTTTGTTTAAACAGTAACAGAAGAGGGATTATCATATCAGTTTTAAACATTTGATTATGTCTTGCAGATTTTATCCCTTACTTCCCATCCCTGATATTATATTAAAAGTAATATTTTGTATGCATTGGTAAATAGTTTGTTACATATTTTTATTTATTGTGCACATAACATTATGGCCATAATCTAACTTCTAGTTATAATTAATTAAACTTTAGTAAAAAAAAAAAAAATTAGATATCATAAAAGAGAAATTAGATTAGAATACCTTTTACATATTTGTAATTAATAGGATTAATTATTATATTTTATTATTATTAAGTATTAACTACATATGGTAAACTAAAATTTAATATAATCGTTTCATATATAGTTAACATTTTTGTAAAATAGTTATGTAAATAAGTCAATTATTTTATATAGCACGATGTTTTTTTATAAATAATAATATTTAAACAGCATTATAAAATAAACAGAGTAAATAGTTAACTGCAGAATGCAGAACAAATATTTATCTAAAGTATCTTCAAAAAAAAAGTGAAGAAGAAGGTATCCTGACTAGGCATGTTAAAACTTCTAAATAGTGGTATTTATGTATTGGACTATTTCCATCATCTAATATTAAGTATTGAATGTCTTTAGAAAAATTTAACTTTTATTTAAATTTTCCAATTACATTTAACTACTATTAATAGCACATAGGTTAGTATATGCACAACATTTTAAGAGGTATTATTCTCTCTTCTTCAGTTGTTGCTGGCCTAACCAGTGAAAGGACTAGCATGGGAATCGAACCTGGACCTTTATATTCTTGAATGTTGAATTTTAAGATAATACTAATCAACTGAATTATTCTGTCAAAGACAACAGTCAGTAGAAATTTAATATACTTAGCTATGATGTTTCTCCTGGCTTCTTCATTTCTTCCTAAGAGCAAAGTTCATTAGTGGTTTCCATACATTATGTATGGCAGGATGGCTCACTTGGTTAGAGAATTATCTTGGAAAATTCAATATTCAAGAATATAAGGGTCCAGGTTCAATTCCCATTCTAGTGCTATTACTGGTCATGTCAGCAACACCTGAAAAAAAGAAGAGAATAATACTTCTCAAAATATTGTGCATATACTAATGTGTGCCATTAAAATAGTTGAATTTAATTAGAAATGTAAATAAATGTTAAATCTTTCTAAAGACATTCAATACTTAATATTAGATGATGGAAATAGTCAAATATATAAATACAACTAAAATATCATCATCACAAGCCTTCAGGAAAACACTAACTACTAAATAGTTTTACTTTTCAATAATCTCAAGACTTGTTAATGTAAAAAAATCCCAAAATTAGTTCTAATGGGAAAAGTATCACAAGTTCCATCTAGCTTTTGATCCAAACCAGGTTGGACATGATAGGCAGATGTCTAATCATCAAAAAACTCTATATGAAAAGCAGTTTAAAATTAAAAATACATATTATTAATCTTATCTCATTATAACTACCCACCAGTGTAGAAAGTAACATCACCCTCTCTAATTTTTTTAGTTTGTAAATAGGCTTGGATCTTTTTAAGATAACAGCCAAGAATCCACTTTATTCCTGTGAATATAAAACATACACAACTTTGTTAGAAATTAATTGAAAGTAACTTAACTTGAATTCAAAGGTTTTTGTATAATTATATTCTAATATTTACTGTATTTATATACAGTACTATTAAAGGCAGGCAATAACACCATATTCCAAATATTAGTATTTTGATAGTGTATATTAAGTACTCTGCCTACAAATAGATTGAAATAACTAAGTAATAAAGGGTTATAATTGTGGTAACATTCAGCATATTTGAAGTTTCTTGCTATTCTCTTAACATAATTTAATGAGTTTTTATTATTAAAGTTAGTAAGCCAAAGTTAATAAAATATTTCAATCTCCATATAAACTTAATTAGATTTAACAATTTGTTCACTGATATATTGTTTATCAATGGCTTGTGAAGAAATTAGAGAGGAAGCAGTTCAATTTTTTATCCTCAATCAAAAGATGAAACAAATCAAATGTTTAAACAAAACTATCACTTTTAGATAATTTAATGATGTTTCTGATGAGCTTTCAACAAATTATTTAAATTATTAAAATAAACTGAAGTACATGTTGTTGTTTTTTCCATTAAAAAAGACAAAAGCTTGGCAAAACAATTTTTGTTTTTGTTTTATTACAATCAAAATATTGTGTCAGTCATAACAATACAATTTTCTTCTTCTTCCTCCTTTTTTTATGTAGTGATTTTTATATTTACATATGATACCATTTCCAACTTTCTTATACACTTAACAATACTGTTTTTTACACCAAAACTTTGCTCTTACAGTTTCAACTGTCCTGCAGTCATCATCAGAGGCTACAATCCAAATATATAATCATACAATTAATACATTATATTTATATACATAATTAATCACATATATCTTAGCCTGACCATTATAATTCTACTCTTAACTAATTTTATTTTCTTATTTATAATATTTTATTATTAAATTATTCTAAAACAATTTTATTATAATTTTAAACATTAATCTTTAAACTCTACTATTTAATCTATCATTTTATTATCTTTTTAATTATATTTTCTTAATTACTTCTAAACTTTCTTTATTTTTATTATATATTTAACTATTAACTTTTTAACATATTTAACATTATAAATTAACTTTTTATTACATTACTAAATACTTACATCTTTATAATTCTATTTCCAATAACCAACTGACAAATTTTCAAAAATTCTTATACTTGTTTAACATCTCCCTCTATCATCATTTTTATTTTTAAATCTTTTTATGTTCATACTATTATTAATAATAATAACTAATTATTCATAAAATTATTGTCTTTGCCCCAAAATCCCTATTTAGATTTGATTTTATATTTTTAATCAATATTGCCTATTTAATTTTCCTATCCCTTTTATTACTTGTATAATTAATCATTTTTATACTATCCTTCTCAAATCTATGACCTATTTCTAATGAATGCAAATACATAGGTGACCTCTTATCATACTTATGTTGAACTAATCTTGTATAAATTGAATTCTTTGTCTCACTGACATAGTTAGTTTTTATATTTTTACTTTTACATGACTTACATTCAATTTTATATACCCCATCTATGCATTTATCTACTTTTCTTATATATTTATTATCTGATATATTAAGTATATTTTCTTTCTTTTATTTACTGTCTTACATTTTATTGCATTATTAAACTTTTTATTAATTTTAATTATTTTGATCATCCTTTTTACAATACTATTATTATAAGTTCTAATACTTCATTTTTATCTATTTTTTTTCTATTCTACATACTATCTTTTTATTTTTAATAAATTTTTCTTCTGATTTCCTTATACTTTTGTCTATAATTTTTTCTGGATATTCATTATCTTTAAATTTTTTAATTATTAATTCTACCAGTTTACTATAATCTTCTTTGTCTGCACAGTAATTCCTAGGTCTATATATTCTTGTTGCTCAGACAAAGAAGATTATAGTAAACAGGTAGAATTAATAATTAAAGAAATTAAAGATAATGAATATCCATAAATGAAAGTATAAGAAAATCAGAAAAAAAATTTAATAAAAATAAGAAGATAGTATGTAGAAAAGATAAAATAGATAAGAATGAATATATGGATATTAGAACTTATAATAATAGTATTGTAAAAAGAATGAATAAAATAATTATTAAAATTAATAAAAAGTTTAATAATGTAATAAAATTTAAAATAGTAAATAAAAGAAGGAAAAATATACTTAATAAATTAGATAATAAATATGTAAAAAAAATAGAAAAATACATAAATTGGATATATAAAATTGAATGTAAGTCATGTAAAATTAAAAATATAAAAACTAATTATGTTGGTGAGACAAAGAATTCAATTTATACAAGATTAGTTCAACAGAAGTATGATAAGTAGGTCACCTATTTATTTGCATTCATTAGAAATAGATCATAGGTTTGAGAAAGATAGTATAAAAATGATTAATTAAACAAGTAATAGAAGGGATAGAAAAATTAAAGCGGTAATATTGATTAAAAATATAAAACAAATCTTAATAGGGATTTTGGGGTAAAGACAATAATTTTATGAATAATTAGTTTTTATTAATAATAGTTTGAATATAAAAAGATTTAAAAATAAAGTTGAAGAAAATGATGATAGAGGGAATTGTTAAACAAGTATAAGAATTTTTGAAAATTTGTCAGTTGGTTTTTGGAAATAGAATTATAAAGATGTAAGTATTTAGTAATGTAATAAAAAGGTAATTTATAATGTAAAAAAGTTAATAGCTAAATATATAATAAAAATAAAGAAAGTTTAGAAGTAATCAAGAAAATATAATTAAAAAAATAATAAAATAATAGATTAAAATTGGAAAGGAATAAAAATCCTTATGCTGCTCTTCCACAAAATAATAATAAAAAAATAATAACAACAATTCTTTACAACAGCTATATAATCAAATAATAATTTTATACATAAAAAGCTTTTTTCAGCACCTGCTTTGGTGCCTTTTCAAATGTTACAAATCTATTTAAAGTTAACAAATCACCTGACATAAAACCACCCAGTATCCATGGAAAATTATACAGGTTGATATATATAATTGTATAAAAAAAATGCATGTAATATTGTTTAATATATTGTTATGATATAATCAATTGTTTTGTAACTATTGAATTTATATACGAGGCTTTTGATTTGTTTTAATTATTTATATTATTATTGTTTGTTTTAATTCCATTATTGGACAAACTGGATGTTTTGTCAGGTGATTCGTTAACATTAAATAGATTTGTAACATTTGAAAAGAGCACCAAAGCAGGTGCTGAAAAAATCTTATGTATAAAATTATTTGTTTATATAGCTGTTGTAAAGAATTATTATTAATATTATTTTAATGATAGATTAAATAGTAGAGTTTAAAGATTAACATTTTAAAATTATAATAAAATTGTTTTAGAATAATTTAACAATAAAATACTATAAATAAGAAAATAAAATAAGAGTAGAATAATAAAATGGAAAATGATTATTTATAATGGTCAGGTTAAGATGTATGTGATTATGTATATAAATATAATGTATTAATTGTATGATTATATATTTGGATATTGTAGCTCTGATGATGACTGCAGGACAGTCGAAACTGTAAGAGTAAAGTTTTGGTGTAAGAAATAATATTGTTCAGGGTATAAGAAAGTTGGAAATGGTATCATATGTTAGTCATAATAGCTATTGTGTAAAAGTGATGTACTGAAAAACAGAAATATTATTTATAAGCAGATAATCTGTAATCTAATGGATACAAATTATTAGTCATAATAGCTTGTTTTAAAATGTTAAATGCAGGATCTAATTTTTCTATTTAAATTTATCATTTTTGATTTTGTTTTTTTCTGACTATATTATTGTTTTTTTTTTTTTTTTTATCAGTCTCTTGGGTTTTGTCAATAAAACTCAGAGATTCAAATGATGTCAATAAAGAATCAGTCATGCTATATTTATTTATAGATTTTCTCATTTCAAATTATTATAAAAACATATACAATATGAAATGTATAAGGTATATGAGCACAGACTTTCACATGATCCACCACTCAGCATTCCATCTCATATCACCAGTACACTTGAACACATATATGTCAAATAGATAAATTAATCACCAATATACATATTTCATGCTAAACCAGCAATTATCAATTGGTCCAGATTATCATCTCCACATGTATATGCAATAAGTCTCAGATATACATTAAGATAGCCAGTCTTCATAGTTTAATGGACAGGCTTCAATCCACTCCACACTCCAACTTTTAACCAATCCATTCAATTGAAAATATGATGATGGAATGCTCAAAGGCCACCCTGAGGCCAAAATTTCTTGTCACACCCATGTTGACATAAAGTCACTCTGACCCCTCATGTACAGATCATAATTCATTTAATACATATACAAGCGATGGGCAGATATCTCTATTATGTAATAACTGAAATACAGCCTTATTATATACTTGTTGCATATATGTGTGGAGATGATATCTGGACCAACTGACGATTGCTGGTTCAGCATGAAATACATGTAGTGGTGATTATTTATCTTTTTCAATATATATGTGTTCAAGTGTATCAGTGATATGAGATGGAGGGGTGGGTCATGTCAAAGTCTGTGCTCATATACCCTATATATTACATGTATTGATACAGGTATATAATAAGCCTGTATTTTAGTTATTACATAGTAGAGATGTCTGCCAATCCTTTGTATATGTATTAAATGAATTATGTCCTGTACTTGAAGAGTCAGATTGACTTCATGTCAACATGGGTGTGACAAGAATCTCAGCCTCAGGGTGGCCTTTGAGCATTCCATCATCATATTTTCAATTGAATGGATGGTTGAAGAGTTGGAGTGTGGAGTGGATTAAAGCATGTCCATTAAACTATGAAGACTGGCTATCTTAATATATATCTGAGACTTGTTACATATATGTGTGGAGATGATAATCTGGGCCAACTGATGATTGCTGGTTTAGCATGAAATACATATATTGGTGTTTATTTATCTTTTCTACATATATGTGTTCAAGTGTATCAGTGTATGAGATGGAGTGGTGAGTGGTGGGTCATGTGAAAGTCTGTGATCATATACCCTATATATTACATATATTGATACAGATATATAATAAGCCTGTATTTCAGTTAATATAGTATGAAGTAAAGAGTGAATTGAAACATTCTTACTTGAATATTATATGATATATTTATCTAAAATATTTTTTAATAATACCTGAATGATAATAGCAAATTTATTATATTGTTATGAATAAGTTATTTACTCATATCATAGGAACAAAGCCTGTGATAAACTGTTATTGCCACTGGCATAACTTTATTCTGTACTTTGTGGGTTTAACTTAAAAAACTGTTGCATAAGAGCAACAATACAACATAAACTAATTTCTCTCATGATATAATTTACCTTATCCTGTGAAGATTTGATTCAAAAGTTACTACATCTTACTCTGATGTGAGACAAAGACATGACAGTATGAAAAGATTTAAGCCTTCTGGAATCAACAGTTATGTAACATTCAATGACTAGCTTGAATGAATGAAATTGATTTTTGTCAGTTTTTAATGGAGAAAAAAGATGAGAAAATTTATAAATATAAACATGTTATACAAAAGAATATATATATTAAATCAAATCAATACCTTTCTTATATATTTAGACCACTTATTGCTTGCTATTCTTTATAGTAAGAGAAAATATTAACTACAAACTATAGATAATATTTAGGATATGACTATTCTTTGAGAAAGATGGAAACAAGCTTCCTAAAAACTAGTCTATTATTCCAAATACTAATTTTTTTAATTACCATTTCTTTTTTTACATTTTATCGATATTGTTTACTTTACAGTAGTAATTACTTTTACATGCTATAATAACATATTTTATATATTAGAAGAAATTTGTAATTTAATGTTATTTTATGTTCATAGGTGGAGCTATTGGTCGATTAATAGGAGAATGCATGGCTATGATTTTCCCTCAATTTGTTAATATATTTTCTGATGCAAATGTGCAGATTATTCCTGGTGAATATGCTGTCATAGGTAAAAAAAAAAAAAATTAAATGTACTTAAGTGATTACACATGACATATTTTTATATCTCTCTCGTTTGTTTTTTTAAAGGGGCAGCTGCTTTTGCATCAGGAGTTACTCAGGGTTTAGCGACTATTGTAATAGTTTGTGAAATGACTGGACAAATTGTTTTAATACTACCTATCATTGTAAGTACCCTTTGAATAATATAGATTTGTATAAGAAGTTCAATGTGTTCTTTATATACATTATTAATGATCTTTAGAACTTGTATTTCGCAAAGTGATGATATAAGAAGTTTTTTTTTTTTTTGCTTTATACTCACTCAAAAAAA
This sequence comes from Epiperipatus broadwayi, assembly GCA_028023455.1. Lineage (NCBI taxonomy): Eukaryota > Metazoa > Onychophora > Udeonychophora > Euonychophora > Peripatidae > Epiperipatus > Epiperipatus broadwayi. The sequence continues at coordinate 15,289,537 of JAQFVV010006205.1, forward strand.
AAGTAGAACAAAAATCAAAGCTTTCTATAAAATATTATAAAGTTAAACCTTAGGCTTATCATTCATAGAAGTATAATACCTACTACATCAATCGTGAAGCTGCATCATAATAGGCTTATATTTTTATTTTGTTTTTTTATAGCTAGTGTATTGATTCTCATCTGATCAACTAAAATTAACTTGACCTTTAGCTCTTTAGGAAATAATAAGCAGATACCAATTCAGTGACCAGTACTGGGTATCTAGATGAGTTGGCTATAAGAATGCTACCTATAAGAAAAACATTAAGTTTTCATGGATTAATTTTTTTTTTTCCAAAATTCTTTCTAGTCGAGACTTGAGCTCTAGGCTGTGAATTTAGAAGGGAGATTGTTCCCTGAAGCTGTTTTATAGACATTAGATCAATTGAAAATACAAAGAATATTATATAAATTTCTCTTACAAAGGCAAAAAATCAGCCAGTGTGAAGATTAATCTATTATATCATTATACCATCTGGTGCTATTCATTACTCAATCTTAGGTAGAAGGTTTTAGAGTAGTATGAAATGAACTGGTTATAGATTAATTATGCTTAGTAATGATCATATGCTATTGTTTAAAGTTCTATTCCACAAACATTTAAACATATCTTGCAAATAGAAAATTAACTTACAAGAGAACAAGTACATCAGGGGTCCCCAACCTTTTTGCACTTAAGAGCACATTCTATAAATACCGGCCAGTTGGCAGGCACCATTTATTTTTTCAATGTAAATTTATAGTTGGATATTGTTAATAATACACATAATGTACAAAAAAATATTTATTTCAAAAATAAAATTTTAACATAATTAACATTTATATTTTTAAGCTGTAAAAGTATAGTATGCCCTACAATTTGATTACAATATAATACAATAATTTATAAGAAATTTTGAAAATTAAATTTATTTGTATCAGATAAATAATTTTTATCATGTTCGGATAGCGGCGGGCACATGTAAATGATCTGCGGGCGCCATGGTGTCCACAGGCATAGGATTGGGGACCCCTGAAGTACATCAAGTCACTTTGAACAATGGTACAAGTATCAGTAGAGTATTATATCAGATATGTTCTGCATATACATAATTAACAATTATTTAATAAAATGTATTAAATTATGAAAGCAAATCTCAGAAATTAAGAATGAACAAAATGAAACTAATCATTAAAAATATAGGTAAAACATTCTTTAAATGGCCGATGTCTGCAGAAGTCTCTTCTTCAGGCCTCAATGAATAAGGCATTATTCATTTGGCTGGCCATTTTTTAGTTAGTGAGGAATTGAATAAGTCTTTCATCTTGAGAAGATTATATCTATTTATTGACCAATATTGATTAGTTAGTTGGTTGGTTATAAAGGAGATATCTAAGTCCTATTAGAGCCTGAATGATTCTCAAGATTTGTTCCTGTTGTAGACACAGCAGTCAGATATTCTGCCACTGTGATAATAAGATCGCATGCAGAGATGAGAATATACAAAGATAAATATTACAATTTATAATTTGATATTAAATATTTTCATCATTTTCCAAAGAGCAGGCCCTCATTTCTTCCATATACTTCTATTTCCTTCTCTCTTCTTCTAAAGATTTTAGCACAGCCTTTCTTTTTTTCATTTCCAATCATCTCATCTCCAATTCCTTCACTCACTCTCGTTAGTCTAATCACTGAAACAAATTGTAAATATATTTGCAAGTCTTAAATATTTATAGAACTATAGTAATAGTAATAGTGTGTGTGTGTACATATAATTTCATTAGCTTCAATTTAAGATTAAAAATTATACATTGAGAAGCTTTTTTTGAAAGTTGTAGGAAGATGAATAAAAATATATTCTGCTGCAGAAATAGTTAATATTTAAAGTCAACTCTTTGAATAATAAATGTTTTGATAATTTTGTCATATTAAAAATTTATAATAAAGACTAATAATGAAATAAATACTTAAACCATTAGCTATATTCAGGGTGACTTTTTTTAAATGATGAAATTAAAATTTAAATATTGAAAATATATACTTTGTTAACCCTTCCAATTCTTTTACTTTCTTTTTTTTATTTTAAAGAGTAATTTTTTTAAATATATATATACAATTTTTTTACAATTTATATATACTTTCAGCAATAATACAAAAAAAAAAAAAATAAAGTAATAAACCTTTTAAAGTGTTATAGGCAATAGAAAAAATAAATTGTTATACAATTTTTTGATATAAAATAAGTACATTGACTACTAAAAAACTCCATATCTCTGAGACAAAATAATATTATGACTCCATGCTTATCATCACAAATTACATATGAAAAGGTATAAATTCAAACATATGTATTGTCATTTCTACCATAGCACAACCATCTACCAGTGCAGAAATTCAGATTCCCTCTCTCATGATATATGCATTTCATGAATAAGTTTCACTTCTCAGGTAAGCTATAGATATCAAACATCTGAATATCCATGCATGTGTTGATAATTTCATTTTCATGTAATAAATGGACTGATTTTTATCCACTTTATAATCACCTGTAAAGATATTTTTAAGTCCTTTTTTCAGAGCAACCCTCAAGTCAACTCCACCACATTGCAATCATCCATCAGTTCAAAAAACTCAAACATTCTCCTATTTTAACTCATTTCATGAATAACCTTTACTTGTCAGATACCCTTTAAAATATCAAGTCTGCAGTATCATAGACCTAAGATATCAAAATCATAATCTCCATGCTTATAATGTTGTTTTATCATTTTTACACAGGTTAGGTATGGGTTTTATCTGCTTTTAACATCTCTATATGATGAATAATCATGGCACAGTAGGTGTATTTTCAAATTTTTGTATGACTGATGTAATAAAAAAAATATCAAGCTATCAGCAAAGGAATGGACACTCAAATATTTGATGTATCTAGCATATCTGATGAATGGAAGGTGGTCATAAAATGCATATTAGAGAGAGTGGTCTGAATTTTTGTGCTGGACAGTTGCTATATAGCAGAGTTAAAGGATATAATGATAAAAAAAATGATAATTAAAATATATCTTAATATTTATGTATTACAGTTTTAAATAATAAAAAATCAAAAATTACTTACTTTTCTAGCTTATTTTATATATAATGGCTTACCCTGAAGTAGCAGTCTTTCTGTATATATTCACTTTTGCTAGTTGAAAATGCATTATTTGAAACACAAGATGTTTCATCTATTGACCAAAACTGTAACTAAAGTATATTATTTTTTGTAATTTGTGAGCTACAAAAATTAGAAACAAAACAAATGCTTTATGTATATGTATGGGAAAAGCAATAGAAAAGTATAGGAGCAGTTCTATGGAGGCATTAGCAAGTCACAAAGGATTGCTTAAATGGTTTAACTGCTGAATTAATATTTTAAAGATTATATAAGACTGTATAGACAGACAGCTCTCTATCATACTATTTTTAATACATCTCATTCTCAAAAATTAAAATTTTTGTCTAATTTGCTGCATCTTTCATTCTATGTATTTGGTAATGTGTGATGATGAAAGTTATAAAATATATCTAATCAGATATTGGAATGAGCATATGATATATGTGAATATGTAACTAAATTAGCATTGATTATTTTTCTCTTTAAGTTTTATTGTCACCCACTTAGATTATTATAGAGCACAGTTGTTATGAGTCTTTCATGCCATCAGTCATCTACTTGCATTAACTGTGACAATAAAATTATGTATTTGTTCAACTATATTTTTTATCTTTAATTCCATGCATCGCAATTCTGACTTCAATGTTTCTTTTTATCTGGATTGAAGTAAATATGAGGTTAAAAGGATAGTATTGGCAAAGGAGGTATTTACTAAGAGAAAGAAAATATTTTGTAAACTTTTAAAGAGAGAATTATGAAAAATGTATTATTGTATGGTTGTCAAACATGAGCATTGAGTAATAAAATTATGAACAGGTTGGTAGCCTTTGAAATGTGGTCATAAAGAAGAATGATAAAAATCAGTTGGATGAATGAAATAACAAATGATATTTTGAAAAGAGTAAATGAAAAAAGAAGATTGATTGAGAAAATTAGAAAGAGAAACTGGATTGGACATGTGTTAAAAATGAAAATATAGTTTAATGAAAGATGTTTTGGAGAGAATGGTGAAATGAACAAAGGATGGAACAGATTGATATTTCTGGATGATATAAGAGATGGGAAGAGTTACATGAAATTGAAGAATTGGGCAATTAGGAGAATGGAATGGCAAAATGGATGAATTGATGATGTGATTACTCTCAGGATCTGTCCATGGAACAAAATACTATTGGATTGATTGATTGATTAGTGCTTATTTGTGTATAATTAGTAATCATAATGATATATATTTCATCAATTGGTTTGTATAATTTTTGCAAAATTCACTTCCATGTTTTTTTTCTGAAGTTAACAGATGTCATACTCAATTTAGCTGTTACTGCTAATACATAATAAATGAAATATATCCAATCATAGTATGGATGATATGATAATTTGTAGAAACATCAGAGATGAGAGGTAATTAATACTCAACATACAAATTATTTAAATACTTTAAAATATATTATAAATAAAACTTTTCACCGATTTGAAAACTTGTATTTAGTGGTTTCACTTTTTTGTAACAAAACATTCTATTAACTTAAAAACATTTTAGCAAAAATTTTTTTTGACACGATATTGCCACCTAGTATACGTTCTAATTATCAATAAATACTAGATGGTTGAGTATTTCAATCTCCATCCAGCAGTCCTTTTCATTCAATATCCTCAGACTAGTTTTTAGCTTATGGCTTTCGTCAATGAAGAGCTTTGGATCTGGAAGCATAGTGAAATAGTGATCATTTGTCGTTCTAATGTTTTTGAAAGTATTTTATTAGATGAGTTGAGACTTTTTTTATATGCGTTTTTAAGTTGTGTTGTATGTAGTGAGTGTATGTCCTGGTCTCTTAATAATTTATGAGTATTGCTATTATTAAAAGTCTTCTTTTGATTTTTGCAATTGGTGTTCTTTAATTGCTTTAATTTGCATAATAAGTTATATTTTGTTATATGACAGAATGTGTTATCTATTATGATTTCTACAGCCACTTTTTTCTTTAGCATTGATTTACTGCTTTTATCATTTTTTTAATCCAATAACTTCTATTGAGAATTGTCAGTATTAAAAAATATATTCTTTTGCTGAATTTTATTTAACAAGACATTTGATTAGTCAAAAATAATCAATCACAAATTTGCATAATTGACAAATCATGGTATCGTTCTCTATAGCTACAATGATTATTGTTTTTTGAAAATTTAGACTAAGTCCGCTTTAGAAGACAATGGGAAGGAGGGAGACAGTAATACCTTTTCATAAATAGAAAGTCTTTTACAAATAATTAATAGCTGTTTTTATAACATTTTTTTTTAACTAATTTTTTTTTTTTAAATTAATAGAACTGCCTCCCCCCCACAAATGGAAATTATTTATTTGTGTTGAACTTTTTTAATTTTCTAAATTTGCTATTGAAACTGTTTGTAAAATAAAGAGTATTATAAATTTCTGTTATAAAATATAGAATTATTTTTTCACAGTACATTACATAGCTATTTGAGTTGGATAGCTGGGTTTGAAGACATGTAGATGTCTGAAAATTTCAGATTTTCCACTCAATAGATAACTTTTAGATAAGTGCTTGGCTTTGGGTTGGTATTTTTACATCTAGGGTCTGAACCTACCCTGACACCTCTCTGAGGAGTGCCAAAGCATGAAACCATGGTCAGGGGTTTGGGGAGGGGTTCCTGACAGAGATATTTTAAGTGCTGGCTCTGGCTAAGCATTTATCATAAAGCTTGTGGAGGAATTGGCATTCCTCACTGTTTACATTACATATCTTTCATAAATATATATACTTTTGTATGTAAAAGTGAAAGCTTTTCCTTACCATTCTCCAAATGTTTCTTATATAGTGTTGCAGCAAGAATATCATTATTAAAGAACAAGCTAAGTATTATGTATAGAAAGGAATAAGATAATGTAAAATAACATTAAATAGTCTATTTTAAGTCTCTTAAATAGCAATCCATAAAGAAACATTAAAAACATTTATAAAGATTGCCAAATGCTAGGTGAAGATAGTTTTGAGTCTTACTTTATATTCTAATAACTCATTTCCTAACAAATATTGGATGATTATCTAGATAGACATTTTAAATCTGACTGGGAATTTTTAAAAATAAATAAATTTGAATATGTGCTGAGGCTTATAAACATGTTCATTTGACTATATTACATATGTAAACCATACAAAACAATAACTTTACATTAGAATACTAAAATGTATTTTTGTGCAAATGAAATAAAAATTTGATTACCAAGTAGCATTTTTTAAATATAGCTTTAGATATTTATATACTCAATGTGCATTCATTTAATAATTTCCTAATAAAAAGAAATTTGAATAATATTGGGAATGTATATTAAATTTTCTCCTGAAGGCTGGTGAAATATTTGTAAAATAGAGTACTATGACCATGCAATAACCCTCAATCATTATCATCAGTGTTAAACAATTCTTATTTATACTTCATATATTAATCATAAACTACTGTGTATGTGGATAGTTTATAACTAAGACAAAGGTTAGCTAAACAATTAATTTGATACATGATACTTTATAGTTTAAAGACCTACTAAACATTTAACAAATTGAAAAAAAAAAAAAAATTCAGAAGTTTTTAAGCTATAAATATAGAAAGAAATTATAAACAAAAATATTAGAAATTTATGATTAAAAATTTTGTAGAATTTTAAAAAATAAAATATCTATTATTGGAGTATAGGGACTGAAAACATGAGATGTTGTGTGGGATTGTATGCAGTGAAAGGAAGAGATTCAAGTGAAAGATACTATTAGATAATTTCAAAAGGACATTAATTATGTTAATATAAAATAAAAGTAGGAAATAAATAAAATCTCAAAAATGTTAATGTGAAAAGATATGTGAAATGTGTTTTGTTGAAGAAAATATTTGATGATTTACCATATAATATAAAATACCCTTTCAATACACTGCTGCAGTAAATGTCTTTCCAACAGTTTTTTTCAGAGGTATAGGTTCAGGCTTAATGATTTCCAGATTGTTTGAGCTGATTTCTTTTCTGTTTTACTCTCTTGTTAAATAATCTAAAAATAAAAATATTTCCGACAAGCTTAAAAAGTTAGCAGAAAGGAAGGGGGAAAAAAAACAATTAAAAATTGCAATTAAGTTTAGTAACAAATAATTTTAATCTTTATTTTCTAGATAAGTGTCTTATTGGCTAATGCCATCAGCAGAAGTTTACAACCATCTATTTATGATAGTATGATCAAATTAAAAAAATTACCCTACCTGCCCCATTTTGTTGGATCTTCTCACACGTAAGTCTTCATTTATATTTAATTAATTTTATTTTTATTTTTATGTAAACTTATGAACATCATTCATATTTCACAGACTCTACACAACTTTAGTTGAAGACATTATGGTCCATGATGTTGTTTATATATCCTTTGATGGTACTTATGCTGACATTAAGTATGCTTTAGAAAAAGTTCCTAAAGTCCGAGCATTTCCTGTAGTTGAAAATTCAGGTCAGTTTGAACGGCTTATATTATTTATCATAATTAATTATTGTAAACAAATTTCCATATCCATCATAAATTCAATAAATTTTATAATATATGTGTGTACTAATTGTAAGGTTTATTATTTTTATTATTTTGCAGAAAATATGATTTTATTAGGTTCAATAGATCGCACTGAATTACTTTATTTAATTAATCACAAATTAAAAAAACGTTTTAATCGTAAATCTACTAAAAGAGGTCATCCTTCGTCGCATCCCTCTGGAGATCCAGAAGAAACAACTATTGTGTCTCGCTTTCAAGTAACTAAAATAGCAGATCCTGTATTGGCCATTACTGGTTTTCCAGGATTGGGATCGCTAAAGATTCCAGAAAAGAAAGATCAAGAACTGGAAGAAAATAAAGTGAGTAATGAAACTAAAATAAAATTAAAATATTTTTTTTCAATTTTAAATATAATTGATTTAGAGTTTAGTCATAAGTAAATTATAATTAAGAAACTTTTAGTAATCATTAAACTAAAGTTTTCAGGTCAGTTTTTTTGTATGTGTATATATAAATGCTGTTAAAAAAGAAAAAAATGATCACTATTAAAAATGCATAGAACCAGCCTGCATTACAATCTAATATTTATTTCTAGTTTAAAACTTTTAGATGAATTATTAAAAAATGAGACATTATCATCAGCTAAAAATTACTAATTTAAAAATATTTACAAAGACCGGATGACCTATGAAAAAAAAAACTTGCATATTAACACAAAATTTATGAAATGGTGTGGATAAAATTCATATCCAGTATAATATATTTTTTTACTAAGGAGAAGATATATATTTATTGTGTAAAAGGAAATTGTCATCATGTTTTTATGCCTGTAAAAAACAATGTCAGTGTTATGAACTTAAAAGATTAATGGTTATTTAGCTTAAACATTAGTGTCCAAAACTATTTAGTTTCAAATTCACCATTATCAGAACTTACTGCATTAAGTAAAATGAAAGTTTAGAGAATCAAGTACAGTTGGAAATTAGTGGATACTGAAATAGTGCAATGAACATTACAAAATATTACAGCTAAAATAATCATGGTGGAATAAATTATTGAGGATTTCAGTGCATACAAATTAAGTGTCTCTAGATTATTCAGATAAGACCCAACTGAAACATCATTATAATAATAAATAAATACCTAAACTGGCAATCTAAAACCTTTATTGACATTTTTTTCCTTGAAAATTTTTATTTTATTATATATATAAAGACATTGTGGGAGAATGGTATTGCATCTTCTTAAATGCCTATGATCTGAGATGAAATTTGGGCATAGTAAATTTAAAAATTTTGTTCAACAGGTTTAGGATTTTTTGCAATAGCTGGTCCAGAAACAACTCATATATCTACTCAAATGGCTATCAAATTATTAGCTAGAGAGCAAAAGAGGGATGAAAAATATTTATTCTGGTAAATACTGCCATTTTTCTGTCTTTTTTTTAATGGAAAGCTGTTGGAGAGGTCCTGCAGTAGACCAATTAAAAATTGTTTTACCACACATACAACAATAGCGTTAAATTCATAATTAAAAATAAATAAATAATATTAGTAAGAAATTTGCAGCAATTAAATTCAACAAAATAATATTATAAAGTAATTAAAATATTTAAAAGTCTATTAACTAATTAAAAATTTTAATGAAGATTTAAATGTAGGATTACATTACAATATTGTCTTAAATTTTATATTCTTAATACTAAATAAATAACATATGGTGAGTATATCTCCCAAATTTAATAAGGAAAAATATTTTTTAGAGACATTAATGAAAAGTTAGGGGAAGTTTAAAAAGTTTTTAAAAACAATAAAGGTATTGTACTAAATAAGTGAGAGGTCAATTTAAATCTCCACAGTTCTTTGCATATTAATTATGATTCATTTTAAAAGAAGTTTAATTGATTAAAAGTTTAAAAAAATTGTAATCTAAATAAAATCAGAAAAGTTGCTTATGAAATTGTTAGTTAAGTGGGCAATTCATAGTTAATTCAGTTAGTTGTGTTTTTGGTTTTAAATGAGTACTTATCCACTTTCTCTTACAAAGCACTAAAATCTTCACCACTTGGAAATTGCATAGCCTATGAGGAATGTCTTTTTATGTTGCTCTGGAAAGTTTTTAAGGTATAGAGAATTTCTTAAGGATTCTTTTTACACATTTATAATGAATGAAATTAAGCATACACTGTATGTGTCAAGGATAAAATTAATCAAAATTAAATATGGATGGAGTGCTTTCAGTGAAAAGAATTTCATAATAAATGCTTACATAAAGAAAGGTTTTTAATAAATATATGATATCATTGATTATTTATGGATCTAAAACCTGAACAATAAATCATGGCAATATATATATATATATATGTATTGAGATGAATAAAGAAAAATTTAAATTCAAATATATGGATGAAAAAAAAAAACTAACACCGAGATAATTTAGAAGCTGAAATAGAATTAAGCTGAACTGTTAGAAGATATAGCAGAAGAACAACTGAAGTTTAGAACAACATCCAAAGAAATTTTAAGAGATCTAGAAAAGGAAAAGTGGAATAGAAGGAACAAATATAAATGTTTATTGGAATAATATAAGAAAGAGTATTTATGAATGAAAAATATTAAAATGAATTCAGAGTCCATCCTACTATGTGTCAATAATAGTTTTAAACAATACTGGTGGTATATAAATATATGCATACATACACAAATATCATCACATATAAATACATATATTTCTCATTTTGGGTTGTAGTTGAATTTTTTTCACAAATGTTTATCTTGTTACTTATTTTAATTTAAATTGTTACATTTTTATTTACAACTGTCAAACTCACTCCATTCGGCAACTTTGACACTCTCCACCTCAGACAAATAAAATAATGATTATTACCAATCATTATAATAATAATAATAATAATAATAATAATAATAATAATGATAATAATGATTATTATCATTACACAATAATGATTATTTTAATTTAACTGAATTTTATTAATAGTAAAAAATGAAATGAAAAAAACAGAAGTAATAATGTCAGGATTATGGAGTCTATTATTAATAAACTGTAAAGAGAATTAGAAAATGTAAACTAAAATGTTTATTTCATTTCTAATTAATTGATAATTAATAACTAAATTTCCAGTCAAAATTGTTTTTCACTAGCGAAAAGTATTGAATTTGAATTCTAGTGTTGTGTCAGACATCTTCATTGATTAGTAAATCTTACAGTAGGCGACTCTGAAGTAAATAATCAAGTGGAAAGCTGATGTTTAATCCAAATATTGGGCAAATAAGCTGGAAAAGTTGTGATATTTTATTAAAAATAATAAAAATATATTACTAATGCTTACATTGATAGCTAATATGTTGTTTGAGGAATAAGTTTAACATTGCTTAAGTGGGGATTTGATTGATAGTATTTTATTTAGATAATTGTATAGCCTGTTATAAAGTAGGATTCATTGATATCATCTTAATAAAAAAATATTGTGGAAATGATTTTGAAAACAGTAAAAGGTGTATTGCTTTATTGTTTTTTAATTAAATAATGCAATTGTTTGCAAAGACCATATTTTATTTGTTCTTTGAAAGATATTATTGTAAACACTTTTTTATTTATTTAGCCACCTCAAACTCCTACAGACAGTTTGGGTGCCACAAGTACTTTTAGATCAATACTAAAAAGGAGCCCTCTTGCCAAGCGACGATTTTTTGAGTTTGGTGGAGGTAAGTCAAATTAATTATCCAGAAATAGCATTCCTTTGAAATATTTTATTATCCTTATAAACAAAAACTAGTATGTATTAAATATAGGTTAAAATATTGTAACAGTGATAGATTGTATTTAATTTTGTTTATTCAATGAACTTTTAGCAATTTTTACCTATAAAGAGTAACCATTGATCTGAACATGAGTTTAGTGACTTGAACAAGCAGTTCCAGAGGTCTCATAATCATGCTGATGGAACAATTCTTTTAGTAATATAGGATCCTTGATAAATTCAAAAGAAATACGTCATAGACATTGCTACTGCTAGCCTAAAAATAAAGAGGTATTAGAAGACTTGGGAGGCGAGGATCTTGAATAAAACTCGTGTTTTCAGACATGATATGGAATATGGAGTTAGTTTCTTTATCAAGATTGTTGAATTGGGCCAATAGCCTACTTATTTGATCTTAACTTATTACAAAAATTGAAATAAATATGGATAATCTTTGATATTAAGAAAATGAAATACGAGTTGTTTTTTTGGAATTTACTGATTATGTGTCAAGTGGGAAATGTAAGAAGATTAGTACAGAGTTTGAATGATTTAAGTTGGAACACATGGGTTTCAAAAAGTGAGAATTAGTGAAAAATATAGTTAAATATATTAGTGATTCCAAAATTGATTGATCTTTTAGAGAAAAAAAAACAAGGAATGGTCTTATTGAATGGATCATGGCATATATCTAAAAAAATATTAGATCTTATTTGTTGAACTGTTTATATTAATATTGATATCAACAGGTAAACTTCAATGTGTTTTTCTTTAAGAAAGATTAAGAACAAAATAAGAAAGTCAGAGCTACAAAATTAACTAGTGTTTATAGATTTATGTAATAAAATAAATAGATTTAGGAAAAATAAGTGAGAATCCACAGCACTATTAGTTTTTATAATAGTAAAAGTTTATATTGTGTAACAAAGATGACAACCAAGAAATATATATATATAAACAAATACAGAGGTGATCAAGGACTTTGTATCTTGGACTATAATGTTGAACTTGATAAGAGATTGTATTTTTAGTTGTATTTTTATATTGGACTATTCCATCTTTTTCTCAAGACATTCAATATGCATATAAGATGATGGAAAGAGTCCAATATAAAAATACAACTGGAACACCATCATCACAAACCTTCAGGAAAACACTTGATAAGAGCTTGTTAGCAGATTTTTTAAGCAGAAAAAGTGACCAGACCTAAATAATGATAAAAATATGCTAAAGAGCAGAGCTCTATGTTTCAACTGAATTACTATTGCTCATTAATCAATATTTAGGGGGAGGGAAGAATTGATAATAGATTGGAAAGAAAAGCATTTTGATGGAATTTCTAAAAAAAGATTTATCAGTGTGGGATGATATTTATACTGTTAAGAATGATTAACACTATCTTGATCTATATCATGTTAGAAAGAATTTAATGTCTAACAATATATAATTTCACATGAGTTAAATTGATCTACAGTTTTTCGTTGAACATTACCTCATATGGAGAGCACTGTGGAGAACTATGAATATGTAACTTGCTTTTTGTTTATTTTGAAAAAAGCATTTGATATTATCAAGAGAAATCAGATATTAAAGATGTTTTGTTTTATCCCCCCAAAAAACTGATAAATTTGACTAATGCAATGATAACATATCTCCAATGGAGATCTAAAGATTGCAATCAAGAATATGATAAAATAAATCAAGAACAGTTTGAGTGATGTTATTTGATTGCTTATAATTGACTAAAATAGTCTATGTTATGAGACTTAATGGAAAGATTGCAAATTATGAGACAAAACATTATAATAGATATCAATAAACAACAATTTTGTCATAATTTAAAATTAATGGTTAGATAATCAAAAAGGTGAACAAGTTCTGTTTGTAGGAAACTTCATTAACAAAAAATAAAAATATCAAGAAAGACATTTAAACAGGATAAATAATTCTAGAGATGTATTTATGAGTTTTCAACAGACGAGGCTAAAACAGAATATCAGATCTTCAGGAGTAATATGAAACTTGTTTTCTATATGATATGAAACTCATCAGCTGATTCCAAAGTTAGAGAAACTAACAGAGGTGTGTATAAAAGAAAATAGGGCTAAATCTTCTTCTTATGAGCTTAGATATGAAAGACAGGAGCAGATAATTATTACATAAATAATGATGTGGGAAAAATCTGATCAACATAGAAAATTGAATGATGAATTAAGAAACTTGTAAAGTTATGTAAAATTAAATAGTGATCAGAAAAGTTGAGTTTAAAAACATTGTATTTAATAAGTTCCTCAATTATAAAACTATACAGAAAAATAAATGTTGTAATAACTTTAATTAATTTTTTAAATTCTAAATTTAAATTAAAGTGATCCTAATTTATCTTGTTAAACATTAATATAGATTTTCACTCATTTATAGAAATGTAAAAAAGTTGATGAAAATTAAAACCAGATGGACAAAATATTGATGAAAGACTGACATACATCTAAATCCAAAATGTTATGTTAAGCTTCTCACTAATAGTTTATGTTTTGCTTTAAAAAAAAGACTTTTTGAAAATATTTCAAACTTATAGAACCTGTGAAAATGATAAGATTATTCTGGAAATTATTTCTTTTCTGAAAAATGACAAATCACATTATATTTAATCTGTTATTTGCTTCATTTTCTTTTTCACTCATTGCTTATAGATTTGTTGCACTTTAAAGGACTGACCCAAAAATCACTCTCTCTGTCTTTTTAAGAATATTCCTGCCCGCAATATAAACTTTGATCATCTAGAAACAGAATGCAGGAAAGTCATTCATGCTAATAATATTGCTTTGACTTCACAAAAGAGATTTTTTCCAGAAATATAAAAATCTCTCAATAAGGATATGAAAAGTTGAAAAATCTTTTTCAAATACTGGGGTATTATTTTTAACCCAACAAAAATATTGTGTTTAATCTTTTAACTAAGCAATAGAGATAACCAGCAACAATTGACTAAAATAAGACCTTTCTCATGTTACATAGGAGTTAGTTAACTTTGGACAGTAAACTATTTTCTTTTCCATCAATTTGTATCTAAAATAAAATAATCTTCTTGAAGGGTGGCTGCTATTATTTGGGTTATGATATAAATACATTTTTTGAATAGCTTTCTTAGCATTGCTATATTTTACTGGTGAATACTGTGGTTCCACATTAAACTTTTGGATAGCATTTAAATATTACGTGAGAATTATTATTGTTTTATTCATTTATTTAATTGACTTCTTGTTCTTATACATATTTCTCTATCAGATGTTAGAAGAGAAGTTTTCTAGCAGAAAATGTATAAAAAGCTAATATATGGATCAGCCTTATCACTGACTTGACATAATTTCACTATCTAAGACTCATCTCAAATTAAGATCCTCTTTTCAGATTCTCAATGAAGATTTTCTCCAAACAACCAAATAATTATGATGTAAGGAAAATAATTTATGAGGTTCCAAATAAATTACTTTTCTATGATCCAAAAGTAAAGTTGTTATAGTCCTTCCTTCTCTCAGAAGTGGACTATTCCAGATTCCTCCTTATCTGATCAGATTAAGCATTGTTTGCCACAGGCCAATAGGCTGATGTATAGATAAAAAAGCCAATGATTATTACAGGCCAATAAGCAATGATGCTTGCTGAATCCAAATGTTTTCAATAAGATCAGGGATCTGGCTATAAATAGTCAGCCTTTTGCGAGAATCAGGGTAGAATATCTGTCTAACCTGAAAGACTGTTTGCATTATCCCAGGGAAACTCTGCTAACTTGAACAACAGCAACTATTCCCATTGATAGCACTATTGGCTCAAGGCAAGCTGTCTTGTACAGTTGGAAGAGTCATACACCCTACCCATTAGGCAAGCTATCAGGCGTAGCTGGAAGTGGTAGGCAGAACCCAGAGTTTACATTAAGCTACAATATTCAACATTGTAAATATTCTCTTGTATATACTGTATATTGTATTATATATATTTGTAGATACAATAAATATATTAATTGTAATACTTGTCTTAGTATTATTTTCTGTAGGTTGGGTCTGTAAACCAGACCAAACATAACATTTTGGCACAGTCGCACAGAAATTTTTTCTCTCACGATTGGAAAAATTAGAATAAACAATGCCAAATGTAATAGATTTGGCACAGTCAGACAAAAGACCCCCCCCCACATCTGGAAAAAGAAAAAACTTAGGAACATAAGTATGCGAGTGCGCATTTATATAGATACTCATAACTTAATAAGAATCTGTGATTATTAAATCACACTTAAATACTGTCCAAGTAAAATACTGTACACGAATACATATTTACTAAACAGTGATTATTAAAATCACTTATTTCTGGCAAAATAAAAAGTAAAATACGTGAATAAGCAAGCATAGACATTCGTTGTATTTACTAAACAGCCATTGCCAAAATCACTTATTTCTGGAAGGAAAAATAAAAGTGATCATAAACACGATTGGTGGTTCATAAATCAATCAAAATTGGCCTTTCTAAAAAAGACAGAAGCTCACCCTAGCAGAGTAAAAAGTCTGTCAAAAATAACTGTATTGAGTGGTTACTCGCAAATATATGAAATAAATATTTTTCTCACGTTATAACAGAGGGAAAAAAAAGGCTAATATAATTGGCTCGATGGAAGCTTTTGACCCAGGGTTCCAGAGAAGTGGTCAAGCTACAAAGAGCACCTGATTTTTTATATGCAGGATAATCAGATTAAAAGGTATGAAATAAAATTAGTGATGCTGATGACCATAATCGGGTCGCAAACGTATGGTAGAAACACTGGCCGACTTGAATTTTGAGAAGGCGTTGTCGATTCTCACAGAATATTTTCCCCCAAAACCACTAACAATATTGCAGAGATATTATTTCAATCTCTGCACTCAAGAAGAGGGCGAACAAGCTAGAGAATTCACAATGTGAATCCGGGAATTATCACTCACATGCGATTTTAAAGAGTTCTTAAATGAAGCACTACGCAATCGTTTCATTTGTGGAATGAACGATCATAATTTAAGACTCAAACTATTAATGATGCCAGATATAGACTTTGAAAAGGTTGTAGCTCAAGCCATGCTGGCAGAATCTATAGCGTGTCAAGCAAGGCCATTAAAAAAAAAAAAAATTTACTAAACAAAAAGTTGAACAGAAGGCTGAGTCTACAAGCATTCAGTTAGTTCAACAACAATGAATGTTAAGCATTGCTATAGGTGTGATGAACCGATGCACGTGCAAACAGAATGCCCACACCTCCATACTGTGTGCTCATTTTGCATGCGAGTTGGTCATATAAGAGTGGCATATCTAAACTTTAAAAGACAACCAATATGAGAATGGAAAAACCCATTCCAAAAACAACAACTATAAGAAATATAAATAAGTTGCCAGTATAAATCACATTAAGGACAATCAGTCTGGATTTATACATAGTATTGTGATTAATGATATGCCAGTGAGAATGGAACTAGACACAGGGTCTGCAGCATCTATTGTTTCAAAAAAAAACTTGTGTTATCATTAATAAAAATAATAAATATAAGCTGCATCCTAGCACTAGGACTATAACAGATTATCAGGATAAAAAAATAAAACTCTTGGGTCAGACAAGAGTTAAAATTACCATGCCTAACAAAACTAGACACCTACCACTGGTAGTGGCAACAGGTGATCACAGCGACTTATTAGGCACTGACTGGTTCAGTCATTTAGACTTTGCAATGACAAAGGTGAACCAGATCACAACATTAACTAAATTAAAACCTGATTACTCAGAAGTCAACAAAAAGCTGATAACAAAAATGGATATGGAAAATTGGAACACCAGGATCGCCAGAACACTACTAGCTTTGTAGACTAAAGTGCTATGCAGGATGTATAGAGGACCCACTAAATGGATACCAGCAGTTGTAATCCATCAAAAAGTACTCCACATTATTATAGTCAAAACAGCAGATGGATGTCAACATCTGTATTATGCTGATGCAACTACAAGGAATGAAGCTCCAGAGACATGCAGTACAAGCAAGGAGAACCAACAAACCGAAGACAGCAGCAAACCAGAACCAGCCCCGAAGTGTATTAGTCATCCTCCAGCACACCTGCATGACTATGTTCTCTAGGACTAAATTTTAGCCAGGGGGAGGGATGTTATAGTTCTTCCTTCTCTCAGAAGTGGACTATTCCAGATGCCTCTTTATCTGATTGGATTAAGCATTGTTTGCCACAGGCCAATAGGCTGATGTATAGATAAAAGCCAATGATTATTACAGGCCAATAAGCAACGATGCTTGTTGAATCTGAATGTTTTCAATAAGGTCAGGGATCTGGCTACAAATAGTCAGCCTTTTGGAAAATCAGGGTAGAATGTCTGTCTAACCTGAAAGACTGTTCGCATTCTCCCAAGGAAGCTCTGCTAACCTGAACAACAGCAAGTATTCCCATTGATAGCACTATGCTATTTAGTCTATGCAGCTAGACAAGTCCCACAGAGACCGGATGCTGCTAAGACCACTGTTGGCTCAAGGCAAGCTGTCTTGTACAGCTGGAAGAGCCATACACTCTACCTGTGAGGCAAGCTATTGGGTGTAGCTGGAAGTCGTAGGCAGAACCCAGAGTTTATGTTAAGCTACAATATTCAACATTGTAAATATTCTCTTGTATACAAATTGTAATACTTGTCTTAGTATTATTTTCTGTAAGTTGGGTCTGTAATCCAGACCCAACATAACAAAAGTGAACTTGGTTTGATCTTCCTAGACATTATTTGAAACTTATCAATGTAATGTGTGAAACCTGAAACACATAGTTAATGATTTTGCAATAGAAAAATAAAGTGAAGTACTTAATAAATTGAATTTACATTTTGGTTAGAATCATTACAAATATCTTTATGATATTTGTTAATAGTTAATCTGTTTTAAAAAATCCTTACTTAAATAAATAAAGTTAAATATTTTTCATTCTCTTAATAATTTTCAAGTTTGGTGTTCTATTATAAAATTATTTGAAAAAATCACAAACCTTTTTTCTTCTGATCTTTGCTCCATCAGTGATAAATTTATCCAGTTCATTTCATTACCTTCTTAAAATTCGTTTTTGCACTATTTCCAGTATTCTATTAATAGATGGCTGCACATATAATCTGCATCCTGATATGATACAGATGTTTTTCAATTATTAATTCTACATTCAGTGTCTCTTTTTAAATCCAGGATTTTATGTATACTTAACACAATGTAAAGATGTTTTTTACCATAGTGCCAACTTTGCTTACTAAATATAAAATAGTAATATTCATTTTATTTAGTATTTTAATAAATAATTTTTAGATTAGACATAACAAAATGGAAATTAGTATGTTAAAAGTATCAGTAAACTTAATGATATCTTCTAACTGCAACAAAATTAGAAAAGAGCAAGAATTTTGCTTCAGAATCCTTTCACATAAAATTATGAATATAGTATTTGAAAATGGATATTGCTTTTTTATATATTGTTATAAATTTTATACATTTAAAAATACACAATTTTAAATAATTAGGTTCTTACGGATAAAGAATAAAGCTAGAAAATATGTGAGAATAAGGAATATATGAGTTAATTTGCATAACTTAAATCTAAAATCTCTGCTTATTATTAATGATGTTCTAACAATGCATAGAATAAAAAAAATATTTTTCAAATAATCAAATATAATTTATTCAGAAGTAGCTGTAGTTAGTGCTTTAAATACAAATATTTATCTATTAATGCATCATATTTTAGGAACCAAAAATAATCATGTAATCTGCACTGAAGTTTTATTTATAAAAGAACTATATATTCATTTATTTTGAAACTCTATTTGAAAGTGATGATATTACTGTGACTTAAAAAATGTGAAAGAGGGAATCTCTAACTGTGCTTAGTCTAAATGCAGAAAATTCTAACTTTGTCTCAGAAGAAATTACTTTATATCATTTTGCACATATTATAAAATAATGTTAAAACATTTTTACTTCCTTCCCATTCTATTTTTTATTTTGGTTATTTTCTGAGAAAATGTTCAAAATAGATAACTTGACTTAGTCAAACTAAGCTGATTTCATTTAGAAACTTCAAGAGAACTTGGATTCATTTGCAATGACTTGTGGCCAAATTAAAATGTTTTACTTAAAAAAAAAAAAATGATTTCATTCAAAGTAATCTTGAATTAAGTATTTCATATTTTCTATAATCAAAATTTTATTAAGAATAAATTGATCTTTCTCAATTGTCTTATAACCTTGTGGTAAAAAAGCTGCCTTAAGAAGCCATGAATGAAAAATGTAGGAGAAAAAACGCCAGTTACGTAATTTTGGTCCTTACAAAAAGTTGAAAATGTTTTAAAGCTATATTTTACTTATATAATATTTATCATATAAAGTGATGTAAAAAGGGCTTTTCTTAAATTAATTAAAAAGTTTAGGTGCACAGACTATATATCCAGAATTCTTATAAGTTTAAATTAAATATTTCCTCTGAAATACTTTTATACTACTATAAATCCATATCAATCTTTCTGCCTATTAATTATTTTTAGTACACCAAATCATTCTTCAGCATGGATGCAGTCTCTTTATTTTTTTTTTAGCATTTTAATAAAAGCGGATACATAAGTTTAATTTTTTATTCTCCATTAAAATCATAAATGCTTTAAAGAAACCTAAAAACTTTTTTATTTCAATCTCATCTTTATGTTTCTATACAACTGATTTTAACACATTTCAAAATCCAGCATTTCCTAAATAAATTAAAAATTTTTTCCCTGCCATTTCCATATAAACTACACTCATGATCGAAATTTTTATTCCATTTTAATTCCATTCTTCGGTATTCAAAGCTACTATTCTATTCCCAAATGATAATAAGCTGTGATATTATATATCCTTTTATAATTTATATAAATTTTTATTTACATATGATTTATATTCACTTTATATAATTACTTCATTTTTTAATGATTTTAAATATTCTCTTTTACTATTCTCCTAATTTGAACATTTATCCCGTTTCTTATATAATACATAGAAATATTTTCATGATGTACTGTCTTTTCATTATAATGCAAAACACTAGATGTCCCATTATATTATCTTCTTCATATAATTCAATTAATCTGATATATATTAATCTATTTTCATTCTCATTTTGTAGTTATCCAAACATTTTAAACTTGCTTTTAATTTTCTTTATTAAAAAAAAATATTCATTCAATTTTCACTGTCCACAAATCATCATCTAATTCATAGAAAATCACTTCATTTGAATTCTATCTGAAAGTTTTTGAATTCCTTGCCATTACAGAATGCATCATTTCCAAAGCAGGTAACATCACTCTTTTAAAAATGTTTAATGTAGGTATTATATGAAAAACATGCCAGATTTTTAATTAGTTTAACTTTTTTTTTTTTACTTTTTGTTTCAATTATAATTTTTTTTCCCATTTAGAAAAATATCTAAATATTTATACTTTTATATATCATACCATGTACACCTTTCTTAAACACTTTATCAATACTTTTATTTATGTCAAACTAGCAGTTTCGACTGTCCTGCAGTCATCATCAGAGCTACAATATTTAAATATATAATTATACAATTAATACACTTATCCACATATTGATATACATTATTAGTACACAATTTAGACAAAAATAAATATAATTTTAATATGACCATTATAATTAATCATTTCCCATTTTATTACTTTATTCTTTAAATAATTCTATTAATATTTATTTTATATCAATTTATTTTATATCACTTTATTTTATTTTTAAAAAAATATTATTTATTATAATAATTATAAACTTTAACATTTATTCTACTATTTAATACATATTATTATCATTTTACTTATATTATAAAATCAACTTCTAATCTTTTCTTATTTTTATTAAATATTTTTATCAATTAACTTTTCCCACATTACAAATTATTTATATTACAAAAATTACCTATCTCTTGTTAATTCTATTTCCAAAACCCAACTGACTTAAAATTCAAATTTTGTACTTGTTTAACACTCCCTCTATTGTCATTTTCTTTAACTTTATTCTTTTAACCTTTTCAAATTCTAACTATTATTAATAATTGTTTATAAAATTATTGTTCTTACACTGAAATCCCTATTAAGATTTGGTTTATATTCTTAATCTCAAAAATAAACTTTCTAGTTAAAAGGTTTGGTGCCTGAGAATTTCATTTTTTAATTTTTTTGTTGAAATGGAAAATTGAATAAAATACTTTTGGGAGAATTTGTACTTATGTTATAAATCATTATCATCATCATCATTTGGTTATTATTATTATATATATATATTTAAATTGAATGGTTTTTTTAAAATTTTATTAACCATTCAACTTTCATCTAATATAAATATTTACTTTGAATCAGGATTTATGGTACATATTTAATATATCATTGGATATCTTTGGTTCCTAGTTCAAACCTATTTACCATTGCATATTCACCATTACAATATATAGATAATGAAAATAATACAGAAAAACCTTTTTTCAGAATTTTTTTTTTGCCTTCTTCAATATGATGGAATTATTTTAAAGCTTCAATTTGCATTACATTAATAGCAACATTTATCTTTTTTATATACAGAATTAACTAGAATCATTTATAAAAAAATAATATAATATGTACAAAAAAATCTGTATAAATGTATATAAGTTTCCATTCACATTTCATTAGTTAATTATTAGTTAAATTAATTGATGTTTGGTATATATTCACACAGCTAAGTTTGTTGGAGTTGATATAATTGGTTTCATGTATTTTCCTTCTATTAGGTTCTTTAATATAATTTAAAGATTTTATATTTTTCACAATCTATTTTATGTCTGTATTTTAAATAATGAATATATCATGCAGATATAGCATCTTCTATTAATTGCATTATTATGTTCTTTTGCTCTTTCATTTAATTGTTTTCCTGTATGTCCATAGTAAATCTTATTGCCATTTCCACAATTAATTTTATATACAATTCCTTTTTTCATATTTCATATCATCTCTTATTTTATAACTACCTACTAATTTGTCTAGATTTTTATTACTTGATCATCTTATGTTGTTTTTATGTATATAATTATTTTTTATTAATGTATTACAAATTTTAGGGAAGCATCTCTAATAAAACAGTAGATAAAACTTTCATACTTCCCTAAAATTTATAATAGATTTATTAAAAAAATAAAAATTATGTAGATGAAAACATCAACATAAGCTGATCAAATAGTAAAAGCCTAGACAAATTAATAAATAATTATAAAATAAGAGATAATATGAAATATAGAAGACAAATTGTATATGAAATTAATTGTGGAAATTGCAATATGATTTACTATGGACGTAGAGAGAAGCAATTAGATGAAAGAAAAAAAGAATAATGCAATTAATAGAAGAAATAATAAAACTATATTATATATTCATTATTTAAAATGTAGACAATAAAATAGATTAAATGTAAATAATTAAGACAGATATAACAATACCTCTTATTGAACAATTATGAAAAGATAGAATGAAAGCATATGTTTTCATAGTTGCTGACATTACATAATTCATTAGGAGGTATAATTATGACTATTTCAATTACATAAAATAGATTGTGTAAAAAGTATAAAACCTTTAAACTATATTAAAGAACTTAATAGAAGGAAAATATAAGAAACATTATATTAATTACAATAAACATAGCTGTGTGAATATATATATATATAAAGCATCAATTAATTTAACAATTAACCAATGAAAAATGAATTCAAACTTATATAATATATATTTATGCAGCTTTTTTGTGCATATTGTATTATTGTTATAAATGATTCTAGTTAATTCTCTATATAAAAAAGACAGATGTCGCTATGCATGCAATGTAAATTGAAGTTTTAAAATAGTTCCATCATGGTGAAAAGGGCAAAATATTAATATTTGCCAAAAAAAGCTTTTCTATATTATTTTCATTATATATATTCAATTATTGTTGTTATATAAAAGTGATTATTTAAATTAATCTTTCAAATACTCTTAATTCTAAAATTGTGAGTACTATGCTCTCTTTCTTCTTAATCAAAAATTTTGATTTTATTATATTCTCCTCAGTTTCTCTTTATTTATTGACACATAATCATTAGTTTACTTCAAATTTTGTCTTGAGCATGTAAACTCTTCATCCTATATTTACTCCAATATTCAATTCACATCTCTTTTCACTCCCCATCAATTTGTTAATATTATTTGTTAATATTTTATCTCTAAAAGCATCTGTATCTTTTTATAAACCTCTGAAAAATTCTTATCCCATTTTTTTATATATCTTCTTTCTACTTCCTATAGCTAAATATAAATTTCACACATCCATTTCTGACTACTGAATTTTAATCCAATTCAGTATTTATTTATTTTTTTTGTAATTTTTTTTTCTAACTTAATAATAACCTCTGTTATCATCATCACATTTTTTTAACAATTTCCATTCATATTTTTGGAAATATAGCACTTCTTTATGTCTAAAATACATCTCAAACTATTGATAATAAATCTAAGTTTTATAAAAAATTTCAACTTTATCCATTTATTCTTATCTCTACTCTTGTGTAATGTCATGTGATTTGGAATGGTTTATCTTTAGATGATATTAATAATTACTATAGTGAAATCATTTCCTTTTTTCTATTAATAATCAAATCATTCTCCCAATACTTCTGAATAACTCATTTTAATAAATGCTGTTTCATTAATTTCAATATTCTATCTTCATATTCCTTGTTCTTACTATAAAGATCTAAACAAAAAATCTCTACATCTTTCATTTATCTCTACATAATTTATCATAATCTTTTAATATCCTACAATTTAAAAATGTTTAATATTTTCTTTCCCATCTCCACATAATTCTTATTCCATTTTTGTTCTTCTGATTATTTAATAACAGTAAACTTTCTTTAATATTATTATATATTCTTCCACATTTTATACACTTTTTTATAATTCAGAACTATTTTTTTATTATATATTTTCCATAATTCTATTTCTTTTTATCAAACTAATAAACCATTGTTTTTTTTTTAAAGCAATGAATTAACTTCTGTTTAACTAATTGTGAAAAAAAAACTATAATAATGAACTTTTCACAGAGGCAAACTCTCCATATAGTAGCACCATTTAGTGCAAGCCAAAGTGATCAGGAAGATTTGTGCATAAAATGCCTATCTAGTGTCTACTCATCCAATATCCCTAGACTAGTTTTTAGCTTTTGGCTTTCATCAGTGAGGAGTCTTGGATCTTAGAGCACTGCACCAAGATCTTAGGATCTAATGCAATCCGGTAATAGCACAGTTGGTGAGAACATTACCTTAAAATTCAAAACTCATGAATCTAAGAACCCAGGTTCGAATACCATACTAGTGCTGTCACTGGTCAGGCCAGCAACATCTGAAGAAGGAGGTACACTAATATCTCTCAAAATATTGTGCATACACTAATGTGTTTGATGTGCTATTACTAACAGTTGAATGTATTTGTAATATTTAAATAAAGTTAAATTTTTCTAAAGACATTCAATACATATTGTAATGGGAATTACCCCTCCTTAGACTTAACTTTGTAAACTTTCTATTATTTATTCTATTTTATAAAAGTCATATGATTTTGTGATAAGATTTTTAAGAGACCCATTACTCAAGCAGGAAAGTAAATATGACTAATCATTACATATCAATCATACCCCTGGTCAGACTGCGATTTAATAAAAATATTAAACTGACAGTCACCATTCCAGACCGAAGTAGCTCCCCAACTGCATGAAATGTGAAACATATCATGGAGATATTGATAATGGGTTTAAACCCAAGGCACCATCCAATACTTACATTGGAACCCATGAAATGTCATTAACATGTTTCATATGCTTGACCCATGGCTAGTTCTTAACATTTACTTAGATGAATGGAGAGAGATATGTAAAACAACATTAATAATTTAAACAAATTTATTAAAAGCTAATAATTATAAGTGTAATAATAAATAATAAAAATAATTAAATATGAAACACATAAGGGATAGTATATACTTAACAAGTATGCATGCTTATAATAACAAATTACTATCCCTTATGAAACACATAAGGGATAGTATACACTTAACAAGTATGCATGCTTATAATAACAAATTCTTATTTCAGATAAAATTTAAAAGTTTTTATAATGACGGCAATGAAATGGTTTTTCTTTGTATGTGGATATGCACAGTTCTTAGTTTTTCTTTGTATATGAGTATGCACAGTTCTTGGCTTTTCTTTGTATGTGGGCATGCACAGTTCTTGGTTTTTCTTTGTGTGTGGGTGATTACCCTTTTTCATGGATCCGGTCAGATTCCTGGTCAGCATATGTTTTATATAAATGATGCTTCTTGGTTTCTTGTTCTATGGCATGCTTGGTTCACTTAATTTTATAGAGCGTTTGAAACATAGGCAGGAGGCAAGTTAGAGTAATTTACCATCACATTTTGCTAATGGCATATGGGAGATGAGCAGAGGAAATGGCCAACCACCAGTGTTCAGTTCTAGCCACTCATTCTCTTTAATATATTTCTTTAACTGAATTGAACTCAAACTCAACTAAAACTGAGAAAACTCTTACTAAAAACTGAAGACATTAGAGGATGTGTGCCTTTTATACTACCCTGACCCCACCCTTGCTATCAATACATTTTATCTCAAAAGAATTTTAATTAAAATTTACATTTCTTTATTTTTTTATTATTATTATTTTAATTACAGGGATTAGAATTAGAGAGATATTGTTTAACTAATCAATCTGGAGTCTTTAATCTCCAGAGCCTGATTAGTTTTGTATAAACTATTTAATTTAATCATAAGAACTTTTTATTTTTTTAATTAAAAATACCTTTTTTAAAGAGTATTTTTGACAGGATTATAAAATAAAAGTATATAAAAGAAAGACAAGTTACAAATATTAACTAATTCCTAACTTATCTCTAAATTTTCTCTCAATTTTTTTAACTTCTACCCTTTCAAACTATTAATTCTTGATATTTTAAATTTTATATTTTTTTAATTAAAAAAAACAAGTGAATTATGTAACACGTATATACACAAACACTTGCGCAACGTGTGTATATACATACTGTTACTATATATTAATTAGATGATGGAAATAGTCCAAGATAAAAATACAACTTAATAGGATATGCTTCAATGCTCTGATTTATATAATTTATATTTTGCTATTAATCCTCTCTCCTTTAAAAATTATATTGAATTATCATTTTTTTAATCCTTTAGATTCAAGTACTGATAATACTATATCTTCTATTGACCAGCTTAGCATGGACAGTAAACCCACCTATACATTTAACAGTGAGGTAAAAATTAACCAGTTTACTGTATATTAGATATTAGTTTATTTTTATGATCACTAAAATACATTTTTATTAGATTAATATATATACATATATATAATTTTTATTATCTAGAAAGCATGTAATATAGATTAATTTAAGATTTTAAATCTGCATATTAGTAAACCTCTCACATTATAATTATGAAAAATTAAGATCTACTGGGCCAATTTATAGATTCCTGGGTATATGAATACATTAACACAACAATCAACTTTTTTATTCTCAATTGTTAAAATTTACTATACATGTCTACTAAATTAGAAAGAGAAAGGACTTTACCTGTTCCACATGCACCTTAAACATTTGTAAAATAGCCAAATGATGTAGTCTTTGCTATAAAGGGACTTCTCAAATATCAATAAAAGATATGGACTTTATAAAGATAAGAGCAGCATCTTATCTTCAACCTAAATTCTTATATATAGACCAATCTGAATCATCTTGATATGAAAGCATGAAGATATTACTTTTTTCCCATTTAAATCCACTATTCCTTTCACAAATTAACTTACATAAAATCTTGTGATTTTCAATTAAGATATTTTTAAAGGAAATATAGAAACTAGTGTAATATTCTGATTATTTATCAAGCACCCAGGAAGTCTGTAATGAAAAAGAGAAAGACTTTAAACTTTTCCACATGTGCCTTAAATATTAATATAACTTCTACGTCCTTGATAAATAATCACAATGTTATATCTACTAAATGTAATTTTTAAATGAAAAAAACAGATTCAGTCATAATAACCATTATCTGATAAGCTCATTGAAAAGTAAAACCACACTAATATCCATCAATAGAGAAGCAGTAAAAATATATATGATAGTTACCAAGTTGGTCACATGCTGAAATATGAGGATACAATTTTTTCTTTTGTTTATCCTCCAGGTTAAAATGATGAGATAATTATCATGGGATTAGCTAATAGAATAATCTCAATTTGCTTTTAACTTGACAAAAGTTTCCGTTTTACCAGATTACTTTGCCACAAAACCTTTATACATGTTAATGTGTGAATACTATTTCTGGATTCTTCTGCATACATAGTTAGTTTTTGTTACAGTCCTATCATTTGGACCTCACTTGCCATTATCTGAATAGCTCAATAACAGATACTGATTCTAGCAATATTGGCAAAAGGAAGTATAAATTATATACTCGTTAAAAATAATGAAATAATCTGTTGCTTGGGAGATCATAAAATATTTTAAGTACCAAAAATGACAGATTGAATCATTCTCAGTAGATTTTTGATTCTTGAATCTTCTAATCTACCACTGCACTAAATTACATAGGGCAGAAACTTGAATGATTTAAGAAGCTCAGGAGTTTATAAAAAGTTCAAACATCAAAAGATGGATTCATAATGTGTGGTCTTTGAGTTTCAAGGCTAAATAAATATCACTGCATCAAACTACGCAGGACTGTATATCCATAAAATGTGATAAAATTATAAATTCAATTATAGTATAAGTTTAAACATGAAACTAATTAGGAGAATTATGTGTATCATTTATAAGTTTCATATGATCAAGAATGTTTAATATGTATTCCGGTATAATAAACAGAAAATCAAAAATAATTATGACAACTGCTTTTCATTTATACAGATAGCAAAGATTTATGGAAATATTGACATGAAAGACTAACGTTTTGCAAAATATTAGTGCTTCTTATAATACATCTTCTTGCAATATATATGCATGATTAGTCAAGAAAATTATTTTTACCTTAATGAATTTTTTTTATTATAACTAATGTACTTCAGTTTGAGTATACATGAGTTAATATCACATGATACAAATATATCTATAAGATAATATATACATATAAACTTATGATAAGATTTACATAAAAAAGAAATTAATTCTCATCTGGGCAGAATATAATTGTGTGCTTTCTGACCTTTGATAACTGCATATATATAATTACTCTTTCAGAGTATCAAATAAGAAAATAAAATCTTTATATACCTACTAGAGTTATTCCTCAATGAGATGAATAGAATATGATTTAATAATTTGGTTTATTTATTTTAATTTACAAATGTAATAAGTTATATAAATTGATTGTGTGTGTGTATAATTTTAGAATCTAATTTAGTTATAATTATTCTAAATAATTTTCATAATTTAGATAATTCTTACTTGATTAATGACTACAAAAATTATTTATTAAATGTTATATCTATTACTACATAAGATTGATGTCTCATTATATATAATCTACACTAAGTTAGGTAATATGCTTATATCTTCGTAGATCACTACCTTTTTTCAACTTTTCATTTGGCATCAACATATCTCCTTTTCCTTTTAAGATTATTATTTATCTTTTTATTTTCTATTTCAGTTTTTTTATTTGGCAAATCTAATTTAATTTTCATAAAATAACTTTGTTTTAATAAAAATTTAGCTTCATTATCAAAGTAACTCTTTAAGTTCCTTCATTTTTACTTATGCAACTTCTTAAATATTTTACATAAATTACAAGTTCATTCTTTATTAAAAAATTATTAGTATCTTAATATTTTTATAACATCTATTTTTTATTAGTTATTTGGTGATATTTATTAAACATTTTCTCAGTATTCGTTATCTTTTATTTAGACTTGCTGTTTGTGAAGACATTTATAATAGCATCTAATTTACATATATATATTAAAGTGCATTTTAGTTGCATGAATAATAAATGTGATGTCACATGTACAAGCATTTTATAAAAATTGCTTTCTAAATAATTTTTATTATTAAAGCAATTGATTTATTAATTGTTTTAACAATTACTGTTTTAAATATAGGTTCTTATTTTTTAGACCATACAAGCTGCCTGATGGCACTTTATACTCTTTAATACACATAAATATAATGTTACCTGGACGGCCTTTCTTTATTGTCTGATTTATGGTAAACAAGTTCTTTTTTGTTTTTGCTTTTAAAAACACACTTTTATTTTAATAACGTTACCATGTCGGATTTTTTTTGTCTTTATTGTCTGATTTTAGGTATTATTTTGAGATTAATTAAAAAAAATACATGTATAAATTAATTGTTGTACTTCTTTTGGATTGAAAACAAAGTATAAATTAATTTATCTACTTATTATTGGAAACTAACAAGTTCTTTTTTGTTTTTGCTTTTAAAAACACTCTATTATTTTGTGCCGGACTTTTTTGTCTTTATTATCAGACTACAGATATTATTTTGAGATTAATTAAAAAAATAAAAAGTATATGTATAAATTAATTGTTGTATTTTTTTTTAATTGAAAACAAAGTATAAATTATTTTATCTACTTATTTATTATTGGAAATGAACAAGTTCTTTTTTGTTTTTGCTTACAAAAACACGCTATTAATTTTAATAACCTTACTGTGCCAGACTTTTTTTATTATTGTGCAATTTCAGGGTCAGAAAGGGGAAATATGTCAGCATGTAGTGATGGAATGTGCAGGGGGTGGGGGGGACCCAATGTTTTTGACTATCCAAAGGATTGTCCAAAAGATGCAGTAGCAATGCAACTTCAGCCATTTGATTTGTCTCGCATGTGTTCTCACACAAAACTGAGTTTTTGCTGAGTTCTCTGCAATGGTGTTTGTCCCTATTCATTTCCAGTTGTTAAAAACCTTGAAAGTTGTGTATGGAAGCATGGCAATCATTTAAAATTATTACTATATAATACTACATCAGATAGGGTGTAAGATCGTTACTTGGAATGTACATTTCAAGAGTTATGGCTAGACATCCTCACATGATATGATAGCAATCTATGAAGTGTGTGCATTTGCAGAGTTTTGCGGAACACATCAGCGGGCCATAAGATTGGTGTGCAAAGACATCTAGGCCTGCTAAGAGCTAATATGAACAGAACTGTTCTAGAGGCCATAAGTTTGGCCACATAAAATGGCATTTTTATGTGTTTTGGCACATAAAAAATGCCTCAGGCGGCTTGTATGGTTTAAAAAATTATGAAAATTGTAAATAAAGATTGTCCGTTATGTTTTTTTTTTATACACATTTATAAAAGTAATATAATATCAATATGCAAAGGTAATTATAAATATATATAATTATATAGAAAAGCTTTTTTAAGCCTATGCCAGGTAACTATTTTTTTTACAATGTTGAAGGTTATTTATTTAAACCATTGTGTGATAATATGGCTACTCCTTTATCGAAGTCAGGAATAACTCAGCCACTATGCCCACAAAAACCTGTTAGCCACCTTACTTTCTCTTTCCATTCCCTGTCCTGACTTTTTTCCATATCCTTCTCTATTCTGCTCCATCTCATTTCCACAACATCATCTTAATCTACTCTATGACCTTTATATCTAGATCCTCCTTATCTTTTTTCAAACCCAGCATAAAGATCAAGAACCCACTTTCTGCATAATCAGTTTATATTTATTCTTCTACAACATTGTTATTTGTACCCTTTATGGTTGTAAGCATTTTCATTCTAATTAGCAGATGCCTAATATTTTCCATGCCTTCCATACATAACTTGCAGAATAAATTGCCCACATTTCTTCATTTATGTGTATATTCCCATGTTGCTAACAATCCTGTTCAAGCTTTAAACAGTAAACTACTTCCTTTACTGTTATTATAAATTAACTCACACCCAATGTTCTGTTTACTGTTATATATATTTATATTCTCTTTACTCTCCATACTAGTTCTCCATCTCTCCAGTTCCCTATTTTTTATTAATCCATCTACTCTCCTATCCCATTCTTTGCCGTTATAACACCCAATAATCCTTTCTAACACAATCATTCAATCTTTTTATATAAGTACACCTGGGTCTGTTTTTATGCGGACTTATTTAACACAATTTTGAAGTTACGTGATTCCTGCTTCACCGGAAGTTGAACTCCGATAATGAGCTATTTCTTTAAATAATAAATTTCGTGCACTTACGTTATATTGAAAGTAATAGCACATTATTGGAATTCTACTTTCATCTTAGTAATTTCAATATTTTCAGTGCTTTATAATAGTAAGATTTTATGCAATAATGAAATTAAAATCATGATTTCCACATTTTATGTATACACACATTAAATTTTACAAGATTATAATGTAAATTTGTTCAAACATTGTGCATGTTAATTTTGCATTTTAAATCACATTCTGTTTTTGCTTTTTAAAAAAGAATGTAATCAATTATTAATCATTTATTGTCCACAAGTTTATTTTTAAAAGGTCAGTAATAGCAGTGGGCACAATTAAATTTGACAATTAAAAATTAAAATCTGATTGTTAATTGTAATTAACAATTTAAAGATTACTTACGACAACTTGAAATTAATATGATGTGAAATTTGATTTTTAAACGGAATTGAAAATTAAAGACAAAAATAAGAATTTGATTTTTAGTTGTTAGTTTCATAAACAATTAATAAAATCATTGTCTCAAAGATTAATTACTAATTATGTTGTCACCAGAAAACCATTGACACAACACGAGTGTGAAGTTGGCGCTAGTTGTTTGCAAACGAACTTGTTTTTCGGCAAATAGCTCTATAATAATTAAAACGTGTATAAAAAAATGTAAATTACTGTACTGTAAATTATGCATAAAAATATATTATTTTGAATAAAATTAAATATTATAGTTAAAAAAAGTTTGTATTGTATCAATTTTTTTCAAATTTGAAATTTTTTATTAGTCATATTTTATTTCCTTATTTTTTTTTTGCGCGAATTTTAAAGTAATTTTACGTTGGTGCTTTGCTTTTACACGAATTTTGAAAAATCACAGACCACACCCACCCTTTTTCAATGTAAGTTATGTCTATTTTTGCGCAATTTCGTTTGCACGTGTTTTCTGAGGAACCTATCTATCGCATAAAACAAGACCCAGGTGTATACTGACCTAAAGTCTTTATCCAAATCTTCTGCATACCATACTACCTTTCTTTTCCAACTTATTTGTTGCCTGTCCTTTACATGTAACCCAATTAAATACTGTTTTGGCTATTCTCTTATTATCCATAAATTGCAATCTATCAAATATTTTCATTTTGCTTTTTGCATCTCTCATATAAAAACTTGACCATCCCATTTCTCCTTGAATTACTTCCTTTGCCATCCATACATCTGCAGCTAACACATGTCTTCCTATTTCTCTTCATATTTTTTCTAAGTATTCTAACACCCCTTTACTAACATATAATGCATCATTATCTTAATTAACCCTGGTATTGCTACTCCCTTCCAAACAATTCTTGCTATATCATATTTATTAAATGAAAACACTTAATTACTTTATCAATCCCTTTTTTTTCCTTTGCTTCATTTATCAGTTTTTCCTCTCATTCATCCAAGCAGTTCCTCTGATTACTTAAGACTATTCCCAAATAGTTATACCTATTGATCACCTTTAACTTTATATCCCCCAAGAAAAATTCTTTCCCTTCTCTTTCCATAACATTTATCATCGTTATTTTTGATTTTTGTTCACTAAATTGGAGCATCATCTATTTACCTACCATTAAATTTGATCCCCAATCTCTTTATCCACCCTTATGCAAGTCTTCAGCACAACTTCCATATCTTTCCTATTTTCTGTGCACAAGAAACTATTATCTGCAAATAAAAGACCTGATAATGAATACATTCCCTTGCCATTTATTAATGGTATCTCTACTCCTCTTCCTAGTTTTTCTATTGCCCTCTCCATTTCTCTCAAATATAATAAAATAAAATAGGTGACATAGGACATCATTGCCTTAGTCCCATCCCATTTTTAACTCTAACTGATTCTATATTTCCTAATTGATACATATAGTAATTATTTTCATACAATCTCATAATAAGATCCACTAAAGCTCCATTCATCCCCAAATTTACTAAACTTACCCATAATTTATTTCTAATTACTTTATCATATGCCTTCTTTATATCTATAAAGACCATATATAACTGCTTATCTATAATCCTACTCACATCTACAAGTTGTGTGATTACAAATAAAGTATCTCCTATATGCCTATCTATTTTAAAATCTCCTTGCATTTCTTCCATTATATTCTTTTCTTCCATCCATTTTGCCACCCTTCCAGCCATCATACATGCAAAAAACTATATATATCACTACCTGTCTATAATAGTTTATCTTTCTATGGTTCTTACACTTTCGTTTAAATAATAGCCCCACTCTTGTATTATTCTAGCTATTTGGAAATTCTGTTTTCTGTGCCATTTTATTTAAACATGATAATAAATTTAATTTTGCTCTATTTCCCAAATTCATCACCATCTCTGCTGACCATCTATTTAAACCTCTTGCCTTTTCACTTCTTAACTTTTTCCCTGCCTCATTCAATTCATTTTCTGTAAACCTAATATTTCCATTACTATGTGCTTTTGAGTTTATTATTGCTCTATCCTTCATATTTAGCATCTTTTCTATATCCATTACATACATTTATAAGATTGTCTCTAATTTTTCTCTAGAGCTACACTATTTCTCCTCATCATTTAGTAATACTATTTCCCTCTCCCCCACATTTCTTCTTTTAATATATTTCCAAAATTTTTTACTCCCATCTCTTCCACTTTTATTAATATCCATCAATAATTTACTATTTAATTTTATTCTCTCACTATAATTATCTATTTTAGCCAACTTCCTTTTATTTAAATAGTTTTCCCATTTAATATTAACATCTTTTTCACTTTCTTTGTTTTTAATAGCACATTTATATTCTCTGAATGTTTTATTCCTCTCTCTTATTATTTTTATTTTTCTGAATATTCTCACCTAAAGTCCTGTTTGTCACTTTTTCTACTTTACCACACCAGACCTTATGTTCATCTCCAACAATTTCTTCTACTTTTATATTTATCTAACTTATTCTTATCATCCCCTCTCCATCCACATCTTTCACTATCCTTTTTACTTTTATTATTATTTTGCATCATATCACTCACTAACCATTTCTATTATAAAGAAATTACGATCACTATTATGTAATCTCTCTTCATTTTCAAACACTTTAATTTTCTGTACTTTATTCATTCCCTTTTTATCTACTAATACATAATCTATTGTGTGAAATATATTATTTCTAGATCATGTGTATTGACTCTCATGAATATTTGATAAATTTTCAATGCTCAAATTCATTCTCTGACAAAAATCTTTCAAAAACTGTCCATCCTAGTTATCAAAGTCATCAATTTCTTCAATGTGTCCATTTATATCCCATATAACCATTATTTTCTTCCTCTTTTTTTTTTGAAACTCTGTGTATCCTTAACTAGGTATTTATATATGTTACTGTTAAACTCTATC
The DNA here is from genome assembly GCA_028023455.1 of Epiperipatus broadwayi. Classification (NCBI taxonomy): domain Eukaryota; kingdom Metazoa; phylum Onychophora; class Udeonychophora; order Euonychophora; family Peripatidae; genus Epiperipatus; species Epiperipatus broadwayi. The sequence continues at coordinate 15,324,792 of JAQFVV010006205.1, forward strand.
ATGGTTTGACTATCTCCAGTGGTCATATACACTGTAGCCACCATCCATTCTTGTCTTCCTAACCTTACCTCAAACCACAAGTTTTCTTGACACTTTATAATATTTAAATATTTTTTTGACATAACTCTTATACTACCACCCCTTTTTTGTTTTCTATTTATATCCTGCTACACCAAATTTTCTAGTGTAGGTTCTTCTTCTTCTCTTAGTTGTTTTCCACTACTGGCAATATCTCAAGCCCTTTGTTCTTAACTGTTTCATTTAATTCCAACCACTTTTTAATTTCCTACCACATTACATATTCAAATATCCATTTTTAACAATTTCTTCCTTTCTTAATATCCTTTTATAAATTGTTCTGACTCTTTTTTCTCTATTATATTTGTAATTAGTTTTACAGACCCATTCCTTCTCCACATCTACATTTATATCTGAAAGACCTACCCTTTGTTTACTTCCTACATCCCATGCATTCTTAACCTTCTTTTAAATAATACTGAAATTTAAAACTGTATCCCCCTTTATAAGTTTCCCAAACTATAATATTTTCTAAATGCAATCCATCTTTACTGTATAACTCCCTCTTACTAATAAAAAATCCCACACATCCACAAACATAACATTATTTCTATCCTATAATTTTTCAATCTCTCATTTATAGAACATGCCCTATCTAACATATACCTATTGTTAAATCTATTACTTTTACTCTTCTTTTAACCTGATTCAAATTACTAATCAATTTTTGTACTCATTCATTACCCTCTCTGATAGCTCTGATAAATTATTTGTCTCCACCATAACATAAACATCTCTACTCCCTTGTTTATTTACCTTATCTGCAACATCCTTAATTCTAACTCCAGGCAAACATTCTTACATACCTATTTCTACTTTCTCTTGCAATTACATCTTCACATCCTCTAATTAGTGAGTCTCCTATCAAGACTGTCTTTTAGTTTACTTTCCCTAATTCATCTATAACATTCTCTTCATTCTTCTGAATTTCCTTTTCATTTCTATTCATTAATTCCTTGATCTACTCACAGTTCATATCTAATGCTTTTAATTTTACTTCTACATCCTTTACCTCTTTCTCTATCTTATTTATTCTTTGCCTAGCTATCCCCATTGCACTATTTATTTTGTCATCCATATCTCTTGTCGCTCTACTAAATACTGTTCTTATCTACATTTTCCTCCATTTCTCCTGAAATTTTGTTTAAACTATCTACACTTAGAAACCATTTTTTCACCGCTTTTTATCACATTTATACATGATCTATACAATCATACATCCTTTATATCCTTCCTAATTTTATTTAAGCACTTTAGATAAAAAAAAAAGCTTATCACATATTATACATGCTACCAAAGTATGCATAGTTTCCTTCTGACTGTGATACATACATTGAGGGATACAAATGCAATCCATATTTCCTTATTTTTCTAATTCCTCTACTCTATATTTAAATTTATGATTTTTCTACCACTCGCCAAACCCGTTTATGCAAAAAAAAATTTTCTTTTTTAAAATGGAGACTGAGAAACATGTGTTTCCCTAATCTCATACTTCAAAGTTACCCTCTTTCTCAAATAAATCATTTTCTCACTTAAACTAAAAAAAAAATTTGATACCAAACCTCCTAAAATCCAACTAATCTTATATATTCCTTAGTTTTAAGCCTCGTACAATAAACAAAAAAAAAACAATTTTTTTAATATTTAAAATGTCGGCGTGTCTCTTCAAACATTTGCAATATATTTCTCAGTCTTTCCAAATCCAATTAAATCTATCTCTTTTTTTTCTCATCCATTCTCTAAACAAATATTCCCCAGCAATATATAAAACTTATCTTGCAGAGCAAAAATCAGTCATGTCAGCACAGCAAAGTAGACAAGAGTGACATCTATTGTTTTAAAACAGAAATAACAATAATAAATAATTAAAACAAAATATGAATAAAATAAAATTATATTACAGCAATCCAGATTTTTAGAAATTCAATAAAGATTGATATAAATTAATTACATAATATAACAAATACACAGAATAGATAAAAAGTTACTTTATGCAACTTTATATATATATATTATCTTTTTATATAATTTTCTGGTCATTTTTAATTTACCAGTTATTAACTAAATTTATTGAAGTTTTATAAATATTTATACATCTATATGTTATGCCTAATATAATAATTTGTTTCACATATTTATCTTCTTTTTGGATCTTTAAATGTAATTTAAAGGATTTATATTTTCTGTAGCATCTATTGTATGCTCATATGTTGAAACAGTAAGATTCGAATCTTAAGTTTCACCTTTTTCTATCGTCTCTCAACCACCACCTTATCCTACCCAAATTTAAACTTTTTGGTATCGAATTGTGTGTGTAGTAATATTAAAAATGTATAAATATCTATAAAATTCACCATAAATGCACACACATTTCAATAACAAATTTAAAGCAATAAATAAAAATAATTGATATAATTTAACTTTCTCTTTTAGTTATATAATTTTATATAACTTTAACTATTTATTTTAAATTATAAATGTTCATTAGTTCATTGTTTTTTTTCTTAAAAAAATCAACTATTTATTTTAAATTATAAATGTTCGTTAGTTTACTGCTTTTCTTAAAGTCGTATTTTAAATAATAATTTTGGAAATTAGATTGTAATTTAAAGCAAAGTAAAAATAATTGTATATTCCCTTTAGTACTTGAAATTTTGCAAGCAATGGTCGGTGAGAGATAATAGATTAATTAAAAAGAAAATTCCCTAAAAGCTTTAATTACAAAAATGTTAAAAGGTAAAAAAAATCTAAACAATAGGAATGCAGCTTTCTGAATTAATTAAACTTATAAAAATGCATTGATTCTCCTCGGGGCAAATGAATGGAGCTAAAAATAAAATAGAATAAAATGTAAAAGATAAGATAAAGAAAAGAGGACATTTTGGATTTCTAAGAACTTTTTAGTTAGACTTTGGCCGTGCTCTTGCTTGGTTGAGAGAATTCAAATCTTAAAATTAATTCGTCCACTACAAGATGATCAAGTAGGAAACACCCAGACTATCCCCCCCCCCAGAGATGGTCGATCATATGCCCGAACCTCTACATGTGTCCTTCACCAATTAAACCAAGAGGATCTGCTGCCCAGACAATCGGAAAGCTGCTGCTATTGAAATGAATTAATAACCTGAATGCTGGAAAGAACTGCTACTGTTTGAATTCATGAACAATCTGCTACTGACCATGAAATCTGAAAGCTTCTTATAAAACAGGTAGAGTACTCTAAATATTAGTCAAGCTATAGCTCACTCTATATATAAATTGCACAATTATTAATTTCAGTATTAATCTATTATGTAAATATTTTTTAATAATCTAGCTTACCTAACTCTGTCTATTTCTTGGGTATTTCTAATTTTACATTTTTTTTATCTAATGATAGCATGCCTATAAGATTTCCGATCGAACTTCGCCAAATTTTAAATATAAATCTTAATCAAAACAGTTGCCATCTTGTACAGCAACCTACTAATATATTTCTTTTATATACTCAGGTTGGCTGATCGGCTCGGAAATCTCCATAATTCTCTAAATACAAATACATGATTGCCTGAAACAGTGGATGCGTGTCCTGCAAATCATATAATTAATATTTACTTCTATAAATTATTTTGTTATTTTCATATAACTGAATCTCAGTCATCCTACATAAGTGGACATAATGAATGTTCCCATAGGGCTTGATGCCCACGCAGTCAGGGAGTAAGCGGCACGAACTCTTTGCACCTGATTATGCTTATGTGACATCTTACCTTTGGGCCTACGGCAAACGCCAGCCCGTTGTTTTAAACTCATCCATTGGCTTCGCAGTTTTAATGTACTGCCACATTCACATTGCAGTTCTAAACATACCATGTGTTTCTTATTATTAATTTTATTATTCAATGTATAACTCCGTCTCTGCATTAATGACATAAATTCACTCTCAAATAAATGTCTGTCTATAATCACTTATAAATATCTTATTTCATTAAATAAAATATGTATCTGCAGCTGCTATTATCAATCCTAATTTAGACTCATGCATTACAAAGATATTAAATCCCCAAAGGCATGTTCTTGAAATACTTGTTCAAGAATTCAGGTAGCTAGATTACATCAGCCAAATAATTGTATGTCTTTGAAAATATAACAGTATCGGAGTAATACCGCTACTGAAAGTATGATATAATCAAATGTTATTAATTGATTTTAGTATAAAATATTCTAATTAAATAATTTCAAACTATATGTCTGCCATCATATATTTATTTATTTGACACATATTCAATATACTATGTTCTCGATTACTTAAAATATAAATGTCTAATATTAATATTATATATAGCTAACTTGAAAATAAAGTCTATGAGTCTCTCTCGCATCTCTCTGATCCCCGTGCCTAAAGAAATGTTTACTAATGTGGCATCAGATGTGTTGTTTCATAAAGTGCATCGTGGAACTGATAAACCGTGTTCAAACTCAGTACTAATGGTAGCTTCCCTACCTATGTGCTGCTTTTCAGTGTGGTGGTCGAATTCTGCTCTATGTTAGCGAAGCATACGAATCTGTTACAATGTTTAAGTAGTGAATGTACAAAGCAGTCTTATTATCTCTCCTATTAATTGCACTGTTATGTTCTTTAGCACCTGCTTCCTGTATATCCATAGAAAGTCATATTACAAATGTCACAATTAGTTTTATATATATATATATTGTAATCAATGTTATATAGTGATATATTATTTTTAAAAAAAATTTTAATGTTTATGTAAATGTGTAAAATTTGCAAATATTTTATAGCATGCTTTTTTATGAATTCAAGAGTGACATTTCATAAGCATGAAAAGACCTTGAATTAAAAAAAAATATCAACTATTTTAAATAAATAAATTTTATTATAATAATAGTTTGAAGAAATGGATCCTTCAGTGATGTTTGAAATAAATAATTTAATGAAATGTATTTCATTGATATAAATGTTTGACTTGTAAAATAATATGATAGACCTGTAAAAAGGCTGCTATGATTAAATGTCTCATGTACATAGAGAAACAATAGTAGTTATATATGATGCATGTAATGACATTTCAGTTAATATCCATATTTGTCACACTTCACATTTTTATTTCAATCGTTTATAGATCCCAGTAATATACATGTTTACTATAGTATAATTAACTACAAATTTAAGAACTAGAATAAATTGTTAAAAGTAAATATAATCATGACCTTATGACAACAACGATTCCAACAGTAATAAAGTTAATTTCATATTGCAATAATATATATTTTTGCAATGAATGCACTAACATATCTAACCAACGCAGATTAATATGGATTTTTTTCCCATCCAGAAATAGCTAGCTACCCATCACCCAATAATTGAATGACTAGTAAGTTTGCCTACTATCTAATAAAAATTCCTAAGTATACTGTCATCTAAAAAAATTTCTGTTGCCTAGCAACCTTAAGTCATAAGTGAGACATCTGATATCCTAAACACTGTATTACAAAACTTCTTATGAGTGTTATATAACAAGCAATGATAAATTATCAACTATGATGATCAATCATTGCACATTATTACCTATCGAAAAATATCAATAGTTATCATTTTGCAATTTATTTGAATTATAATTTAAAAAATATTTTATATACAATATTATGCATCTATTTTTAAAGTTGAATTTTCCAAATCACAATGAAGGATTCATTTGATTCACATATTTTTATGCATGTTTAGTATTGATTTATTAGCAGTGTGAAATATTAATTTTTGTGTGATGGAGCATAAGTCTGCTTGGATGTAAAATTGCATGATTGCTTGTTTTGTGGAACTTAATATTTTTAATAGCTATTTATGCCCCTGCATGCCATGCTTTAGTTGTTTTTTTCATATGTTTTTAATAGCATAAGTATGGTTCGATCTCATCCTTTGTAAGGAAGCAGCTGCGAGTGGTAAGAGACAGCTAGTCATAAGATTAGTTTAAACAATACTTTAACATTTTATATTGGTTGTGGGAAACTTTTTAAAATTTATTATGTATACTGCATATGGAATATATATATAACATTTTAATATGAATATATAACTTACATAGCATGTGAAACTTTTCCCCCCTGATCTTTTTAGTTACAACAAGCTGTCGCAAGAACTGTAGAATTTGTATCAGAAGAGGTACAGTTATTATTTTTAAGTAATTTTTATTATATTATTATTTTGATATTAATCAAATAAATTTAATAATTTAGGAAAAGGCATGGGAAGAGGAACAACTTAAGCAAAAGGTTGATTTTACAGACTGCGTAGTGGATGCTTCACCCCTGCAGCTTGTAGAGAAAACATCTTTATATAAGGTAATAAAAAATAAAATAGAAGAAATTATAAAAATTATGTTGCTATACTTTTAAAATTATTTATTGATTTAATTAGTAGATTAGATATTAATAATAAAACAACCAAATAATTAATTATGGTTTAAAAACCAGAGATGTCTAACATAAAATTATAGAATACAATATATTAATTTATAATACAGTAACTTGCATTGGAAATATGACAATTAAAATGAAATAAATAAAACTTATTCAAAATATTTGAACTATATTGTTTGTTGCTTTATAACAATATGTCAATTTTCCTTTTTTAAAATTATAATAACTATTTTTAGTTTTTTTTTGTGTGTTAAATTTTTTATTATTAATACTTCAACATGTACAAGAATATTTGCTGTATATAGATTTCAAAAATAAGCAACCTTAAATATCCCAGTTCAGGGCATAAAACTCCTTTCTTCTATAGAAATAAAGTACAGTATGCCTCAAACTGGTCAAATGCCAATTGTTAAGGATTTTTATGATTTATCTACTTTGTTACTCAGATTTTTAAATGCATTCATACATTTACTTTAATAAATATGCGTTGGTGTTACACAGATGACTTACGTAATGCATGAATAATGTAAGACAAATAATATTTAATTTCTAATTAATCGCATTCAGTAACTAAATTGAATATATTGATATCAAAAGATATTCAAATCATTCAATTATTTAAAACTTTCTAAATAATCTGATCCATCAACTGTCACATAGGCAGTGAAGGTCAGAAAATAACTTTACATCCTATACACTCAGCTATTCTATTTAAATAGTAAATTCATATCAATATCATGCAACAGATGAGATCCATTCTAAGATATTACCTTAGAAAAATCTAGTTCTGCTATTGTATCATTTGTAATGAAATATCAATGTGCTTAAATTTTTATATTTTGCATTTTGTTTCATTAGTCCACCACCATTCTTCTTATCTATTTCTAAATGATCTTCATTCTAAAATCTAAACATTTGTAACTCATTAATCTTATGTAATAAATATATTAAGTAAACAAAATGTTAAATAATCAGTTTAATACTAAAGGTCCTCTTTAATAGCAGATAGCATTTTTTATTATGATGTTTTAATTGTTTAATAGTGCTTTCTTTTTTCAGAAAGTCTATCAGTCATGGACAACTTAAGACCTACACCAGCTCTTTATAACTTTCCAAGTAACCTTCATGATTTACTGTGATATCTGTTTAATTCATAAATTTTAAATTTAACACAACTCAATCTATATGTAAACAAAGGGAGTAAATTATCCTATCGTAGGTTATGAATTATAAGCACCCTAAATGTTGAACAAAGGATCAAGAATAGAATGACTCCAATAAAATGAATCCACCTCTTATTGTTGCTCTATTGTTTATAAGTATATCTTTGTCAACATTATTGCTAATTCAGAGTAAAATTAATTTATCAACCAGATGGAATATGACGCTTAAGAACTATTAAACTCGTAATCAATTATGTAAGTCTGGAAATAGAATCTCACTTTTAACACCTTGATTGTAATAATTAAATAAGATTTAATATATAAACTTTAAATTAAGCAGACATTCTATTCTTGAGCTTTTGTTCAGCATTTAGAGTGCTTTTAATTCATAGCCTGCAGAGAGTGATTTACTCCCGGTTTATGTATATATTGAACCATATTCAACATAATGTTTACATTATTTGTGATAAACCAAGATAGCAGCCCATATTTTTGATAAATCAACAGTTTTGGGGGCCCCCAAAAATATTTACAAAAAAAAATGTTTGCTAAGAAATATCATATTTTATAATTATATTTTATTACTGTTATTTTAAAAAAAAAATGACTGTAGAAAAATTAATTACAATATTTACAGTTTATTTATTTTTGGATTAACTTATCAACACAAGAAAAAAAAAGCACAATATTTATACTTTATTTATGTTGGCGTTATGCAATCAACACACACTTTTTGAGAGGACATGATCTTGCATCTTTAGAAGTAATCTACTGCATCACATTCTATGACAGAAAAGTCCCAAATTTTTATCATTTTAACTATTTACCAAAAAAAAAATAGTACACAGAAAAGTACCCAAGATTTTATTCATTGTCACTGTCTGATAATAAATACATGTTTGTGCATGATTTGAATACCATTGCTATCACTAAAATAGATACAATTTTTTTTTTTAGTTTTGTGACATAATCACGATGAATGCAATCTCAGAAACCTGTAAATAAACATTGAATTAAAAACATTTACAGTCTTCTAAAAAGGAAAATAAATTATTTTATATTACTTTGAGAATGTAAGATATTTTTTAAGCCTTCGAGAGAATAACGTTCACTTTTTCATTCCAATCATGAATATGTCACAGCAGCTCTAATCCCAAAGTAGTTTTTTTTTTTTTTACAGGTCATGTTATTTTAAAACAACTGTTGTAGAAAGTCATGCCATAAAAAATCACGTAAAAAGAAAATTAGATGTATTAAGTTTTTTGTTTCCTAGATATTTTTAACAAACTATCAACTTTTGTTTATTTCATCTTTATATTTAGACATTTTAATTGTGCATTCTTCTTGATGGTTTACCCAACTATAATTTTTGTATCATTAGATTTAATATCTTGATTTAAGCTTGACTTTAAACACAAATATAGTTTATCTTATAGAAGCATTTCAAATAAAAATTTTCTGTTTACTTTTTATTTCAATGTATGATTATCAAAGAATATTTGTGTGATGATACGATTCTATGTTCACCATAATTAAAATACTACAGCACTTCACAATATGATTATTTGGAAATCTCACTATAAAAAAATTCATTTTGAATAAATAGTTCTGTCTAACACAATTGCAGATAGTAAAAAACTACTTTAAGTTATTATTACTAAAAAAATATAAAAGTTATTTTATCATACTATTTTATTAATACACTTATATGTTATTAATTATTGTATTAACCCAATCAATTAAACATTTATAAACAAAATAACTTAAAAAACAGAATATTACAATAAAGAAATTACATAACAAATCTATCTGACAACTTTTTGTATTATCCAATTATGTATAATTTGTAAAAGTATATATATTGTTTTACTATGATATATATATTTTGAGTGATCATATTTACAAGACGATATTATATTTGAAAAAAGTTTTGTAAAATTTGCATTATTATTCTTAAAATAAAAAAAAAAGTATGTATATATTATTTGAAACACATCTCAAATGGATTTAAAATAAAGGATTTCCTGTAATTAACAATTCTTCCCATTCCTCTTGTGTATTTAATGGACTTAAGGTCCTACATATGAGATCAGAGTGACTTATGATCAACATGGTTATGACAACAAAATTGGGAAAAAAGGCTTTGTATTATCATCAGATTTTTAATGATATGGATGGCTGAAGAGTTGGAAAATGGAGAAGATTGAAACCTGTCCATTAAAGTTAGATTTGCTATCTTAATATAAATTGAGCACTGATTATATATATATGAAAGATGATGATCCAAATAAACTGACGAGTGTTGGTTCAGCATGAAATACATATATTGGAGATGATTTATGTTTTTCACATATATGTGGTTATGTGTATTAGTTGTATAAGATGGAGTGGATGATTATGTCTGGGTTCAAATACTCTCTAATTTATAGAGTTAATATTTTTTTTTATAAAAGGGCAAACATCTTTTTTTATACAATAAAATTATTATTCAAGTTTGAAAAATAAATAATAAAAAGAACAAATTATTTTTTTGCAATGAAAAATTATTCTCATCCCATTTTTTTTTTTTAAACAAATAGGATAAAGAAGTAAAATTAGTTAAATTAGTTTGCTACTAAAATAAAATAAAGAAAATATGTGATTAATAAAAATTACTTTTTCTTTTTGTTAAACTGAATTATTATTCAGTTCGGAAGGATTAAAATTTTTTGGAATGTTTGTGCAGTTTCTATATCTCATATATATATTATAACAGTCGGGGTGATTGAGTCTTATTGTGTCTGCTGTACAAGTGCACCATCAGGCTATTGGAACCTGGAAAATTTATATAGTAGGCAGATACGTACTGTTAAGATCCAATTTTGTTTTATTATGACCGTTAGCCCTTGCCACAAGCTCAAGGAGACACAGAGATTTATAATAAATACTTCTTAAAAATATATTTTTAATATTAAAAATAAAATAAGCCACTGCCAGTAATAACACACAAAAAACATTTATTAATGCACATATATAAATATTTAAAATTGAGGAATAATTTAGATATTATTAATTTTACATTATTATTTTAGAAAGTCCACACAGATGGACCATTTATAGAAGTTTGTTTTATAATGTTGAGTATAGATTGCTACATAGATTACTCATTTAAAAACTTTTCAAAACAATCATTCAATCTCAGACTAAAAGTTTGCAGCCAACCCAACGCCTGCTTCCGGATATACAGACGCAACCAATGCAATATGAAGATGCTAACATAAAACCACGCTGTCAGGAATGTGCATCTGCAGCGTGATAGACCTGATCTTCATCCAGTACAGGAATGTGCGTCTGTCTGGCAAAAAAATCATGTATATAATATTTGAGAGAAATGATATATAGGGGAGAGTGGCCTATCTGCTGACTTATAGTCCCTATCCATAGAGCTAAGGAAGTCAATGTCACAGGAAATACATCTGCGTACATTGCAATGCAATGACTACACCTTTGGGTCATGCATTCAGTTGGGCTTTGCCCTGTATGCTAAACACGCTTCACATTACATTGATATAGACACCCATATATCCCTCCACCAGCATCGACCTAACTACGAAACAAATAGACTGAAATTAAAACCCTTTAAAATAAACATAAATGAATTTAAATATAACGTTATTAATTGAACAATTGCTAAGGGAAATTTACAATAAAGTAAACCCAATGGCACTCATCATAAGGTGCCGCATTGACAACAACTTAAAATATATATAACAGTAAATACGTTTAGACACTCAGCATGAGGTGTCGTATTTACTAACATATATACATTTTCACGAATAAAAAAAATATTAAAACATAGTCAACATAATGAATCCATGCAGCTATCTACACCCAATTTAAAATTCAATACATTTTTTTGATTTCATTAATAAATATTAATAAAGAAAATGGAAATAATTGAATTGGCAAACATATATATATAAAACAATAAATATTAATAACTGATTTAATCTTCCATGTTGGTCAGATAAGAGTTTATGGTTTAAACTTAGTTAGGCCTTAATTATTTAAGAAATTATTCAAAGTTTATTTAGCAAAAGTTTATAATGATTTGAGTTCATAATTATACTTTACATTAGAGGAGCTCCCGGTTCCTTGTGCCAATTCCCGCAAAGTCTTTATTATTCAATATTTCAGAAAAAACCGGTCTGTTGTTCATACCGTAATCAATCTGGAGGCTGCCATAGCTGGTTGATCCTGGAAGTATTTTATTGTAGGATCCATATGATTCGGATCTACAATAGTGCCATTCATATTTCAAGAATCACTTCATATGAAATTAGTAAGAGGGTGAAAAGTGCGTCTTTTCACCCTCCTCCTCAAAAATTAAGCTAGAACTGTTCTTAATTTGAATTGTTTTCTTTTTATACAAATCCTCCGAATTCACCTAACATAATTTCCTGTTCCGGTGGGTTTCATTAGGGTCCGAGTGTTGGTTGACCTTCCACAAGCTGGTAATGCAAAATTTTTATATCTCTTATCTGATCTTTAATTATAAATCTGCCCTAAGGGCTCATTTACTTTGGATTAATTAAAACCAACAATCATTTCCATTTTGAGTTTTAACACAATAGACAGTAATTTAATTATTGTACATTTTTTTATCTTTAAGTTTTTGCTTAAAATTTAATTTTAAAATACCCCCTTTTTTTTTTAATATAAAGTTTTCTTTTAATAATTTACCCATCTGTGCGAGATATATATATAAATACGTTTTTGCAAACTTTTAGTTTTCATTTTTTAATTCTAACTTTTATTTGCGAACATTTATACTTTAACTTTTTTTTAAAAAAATAATGTAATGGCATATGTGCCCGTTACAATATAATCAAATAATGCAACTGTTACAAAAATTATATATTTTTATAATATTACCATATCATAATGAAAAAAAAGAGTAATATATGCCATAATTTGCTATGCATGTACAATGTAATGGGATGCATCCATGTCAAAGTGATGGTTTATACATAAATAAAATATATATACACAAGACAAAATAAGGATTATGGCATACATATATTGAATCTATATTTATATTAACACTTTATGATAACCATTTAATAGTTGATTGACCAAAATTAATAATTTTCCTAAATTATAATCCAGACTTACTAATCCTTGGCCATTCACAGTATAGGTAGCTTTAAAGTATGTGTCTGTACTTGAGTTACACAATTTCTCTTGGTATAAACACATTTAAAAATTATCTTAAAAATTGTCAAATTCTGAAGTAATATCTCTATTTTAAAGTTTTATTCTTTAAACCCAAGAAATTGTATCATTTTGTTTATAGCTCTGTAGAATAATTACCATGATTTGTTATTTATTATACAATAGGTTTATGGCAATGATGAACTAATCTAAAAACCAAAGTAAAATATTAGAAAATCAAAATAAAGAGATGGCCAAAAAGACAGTCATAAGCTTTGAGAATTAAAAAAAAGAAATATTAGAAAAATATAAAGTCGAAACAAAGAGACAACTATAAAATTAAAAGGTGATATGAACAGATGAGAGAAGAAAGTATAAAAGAGTTATAGAGAGATTTAACCCAGAGTGAAAATAAAGTTGAAGAGGCACGTAAGGAAATACAGCAAAATAAAATAGAAGGGGTAAAAACTATTGTTGAAAGTAGAAATAGAATATTCCAGAAATATAGTAGAAATAAAGGGTATAAAAGGGCAATAAAGCTTAGATATGAAGCTTCCAAATGTTGAACAATTACAACAAAGTAAGGAAGTAAATTCAACTGATAGTCAAGAAGCATAAATGAAGTATACTTGAAAAATAAAATTATTTCCAAAGAAATGGAAATGTTAGAGAGTAAAATTTATGATAATATAGAAGGAATAGAAATTTAAAAATTCAAGTGATTAATTATAAGCATGTAACACACGTTTAGAAAACCATACCTTGTAGAATAAGTGAAAAGTTGAGAGTAAAGGTTAAAAAGCTCACATTTTGTAATGGCAAAGAAAAAGGGGAATAGAATTCCTAGAAAACTAAGTAAATATCTGCTCCAGTGAAAGATTCATATTAAGGATGATCATATGATAAATGATTGCATAGATAGAAATTTTTTATTTCATTTGAAAATGCAGAAAGTATTTGAAAAATACATGGAGGGAAAGCTTAATCCAGCTGTTATAAATTTGGATGGCTTTATCTCATCAAAGACCCTGGATGTAATTAATGAGCTTTTGTATGAATGGAAAATAAAATATAATTTACAGAAACTTTAAAAAAAAAAAAAAACTATGTTGAACCTTCATTATAATTGTTAAAAAAAAACAAAACATGAGACAAATAATAATTTTGGGACATAAATGTAAAATTACCAGTAAAAAGAAATTTTTATAGTTAAAATACTTTTAAAACTTTAATTATATATTATGCATACAATATTTGCTGTTATACTATATGAAGAATTATGGCTTCCCCTTCCAAAAAATGGAAGCTGTAATTTACATAAATTTGAATATCATCGACTGGATATATATATCCCTCCATTTTCTTTTTTCATATTCTGATATTACTATGATTATGAAAAAACAATAAGTTCTCAAAAGCACTCAGCTATTTTATTATTACTTTATCAGCTTCTCTATTACTGTGCTTCAGTGCACTCAACACACATTTTCCAATGTTTAATGTTTTAAATTATCAATAATATCTATTAATTGCTTTCCTCTAATGTACAGTTCAAGATTAATAAATATATAAAAAAATTATTGTAGTAACTGAACTAATTGGAAATCTTCATTTCAGGTTCACTCAATGTTTCTGATGCTGAATCTTGCTTATGCATATGTGACTCAAACAGGTCGACTAATTGGTGTTGTAGGATTAAAAGAAGTAAGATTATAATAATAATTAGCATTAAAATGATTAATAATATTTATTTATACATGTAATACTTAGCAATATGCAACATATAATAATGAAGCACCATTAAACATGAAAATTAATATCAATTATTGTAAATTAACATTAATAGGATTTGATGGTCACAAAATAGATCTGGAATAATATTAAGTTTCCTGAAACACTGGTTGGAGATCATTACGAGATGATTTTGATTATGAATGATGGTAGAGTAACTCAGGTATTCTAAGTTATTTGAAAGTTTCACTATTCCACAGAATTATACTAATTTTATGTGCTGGTGAAAATATCAAATATCATTTGGGAGTTAAACCCAAATCAAAATAGTAAACTGAATGAAATCTGTGCTATGCTAACATTATAAAAATTCATTGAAATCTGAAGAGTAGAATAATTTGATTTAAAATTATCAGGTTCTGATCTTTAAATCTACATTAAACTTTTTTTTTTCCAGATATTTTTTTAAAAAAATGCTTGTTTACATTGTTAAATTAAATACTTTAAGCTGCAAACAATATGCAAACACAATTATGGATTTTATGGGTTTAAAAAGATCATATTTAAATGTCAAGCTCAATCAAATAATTTATAATTGTTTGGTGAAAAAATATGAATTGTCCATATGTTCAACGATAATTTTCATTACAATAATAATAAAAATGACATTAGGTTGATGGACAAAATGCATCACTAAAAATCATTTAGTTTACTGGAAATATAAAAAATTAAATATATGATTGAAAAGTCAGATTTAAAACTGTACAAAGTAATGATTTCATTTTGATTTTACTTTATGATGTGATATGTATAAAATCATTAATGATAGATTGATTAACAGTTGTGATTTCTTTATAAACTTTGGAGATTTAAAATTATTTATTGAACTAGCAAAAAGTAAAATGTTAATCCTTTGCGATATAATGGAAAATACATCCATCTGTTTAAGCCATAAAATATTTTAAGATGGATGAAAAAAATGTGATTAGCTCAAGAATCAGATTAAATGTTGGTGCAAGCACTTTCCACTATAAATACTTAATTGAAAGTGATAAATTTAGTGTATCAGATCCATTTAATTGATGAAACTGAGATTAGTTTTTTTTTTACTCGAGTATTAATCAATTCAGGATTCTTTAACTCGAGCCTGTGATTTTATCATAGCATGAATTTAGGGTTCTTGTAGAATAGACCGAGGTATATTATTTAAAGATTTATTAAGTAACCACAGAGCAGATTAACTTTGTCCAAAAGATTAATACATACTCCTTTTAGTGAAAATATTAGCATTCTTCATCTTTGATTTGATAATTCATTTAGTAGTGATATCAGAACTAATTTTTCTAGATTTTGAGCTTTTAATGACCAGTTCAACTAAGAATTTGCAAATAGCTTTACTAAGAGAAAAAATTTCAACATTTGTTGTTGAAATTTTAATTTATTTTATATTTTAATTATTCGTAAACTTGCTAATATATTCAAATTATTGTTATTGTTTTTTTGAAGGTTCGGAGAGCTTTAGAAGGTACCTTAAATTCTCAGGTATTTAAAACAGTAGATGGAAAAAAGTGCAGATTTGAAGTTCCCGTTATTAAAGTTACAGCTCCAGAAGAGATCCCCATGGAATCTCCTAAATGTGAAGATGATTATGAAAGTATAAGTGAAGAATGCAGACTCACTGATCACCCTTCTTGATCATATAAATAATGATTGATTCTTGTATGTAAAAAAGCATAGCAACTCAGGGATTGTTATTGTATTATTCTTCTAGAGAGGGATACTGAACTATAGCTTATCTACATGAGCAAATATTTTCTTTTACAATTTTTTTTGTAAATCATCAATGATGAAAATCATAAAAGATCTTCTTGTAAAACTGTGATACGTGAAGAAGCTTATAAAACTAGATTCAAATCATTGAATTTTTTGTCACCGTTTACTTACAGGGTTGTTAAAAAAATTTTGTTCCTCTGCTATCCCGGTGAATAGTTTTATGTTAAAAAATTTTTAGAAAGAGAAAAGAACATATTTTTACAAAGTTTATGTTTTACCCTTCCATTTTTTTTTGTCTGGGGAAAATGAAAAAAAAAAAATCTGTAAATTAAAATATTTTTTATTTATTAAAACACACACACACTTGTAAATCCCATTTTTTGACCATGTTTTATAATTGCTGAAAACAAATTAGTGTTTTAGAATATTTTTCAGTTCTTTGTATCATTAGAAAAAAAAACACATAATACTGTAAATTATTTTGGAAATGATATAAATAGTTTTAATGGAGAATAACAAAATTTACTGTAAATATTTTAATGTGTCCATTTTTAAAAATAAAAAAGAATTGACATATATATTTGGTGTAATTTGATTTGTTTTTTAATGTGGAAAAGTTCAAATGTGTGTTTTGTCACTATTTTAAATATTAATTTGTACTGCTATGCACTCACAAAAATCAATCAAAATCATACAACTTATGATTAATTAATTAGCAATATCTTTTAACAAAAAACTGATAAAGTAATTAGTATTCTGACAGATTTTTTCAAATTAGTAAAAACTTTCCTATTTTGTATTCTTTTTCTTTATACATAATTCCTTCATCTTCATTATTTTGAAAAAATCCTAAACTTGCTTGAAAATCTTGAGTGTCTCATAAAAATTTCTTCAATTCACTTGAATTCAAAACTCCACTATGGTGTGACAGATAAATATTATAATTACTAAACAATGAGCTATTAATTACTTATGCATTTATTAATTCTTTAAATTTTACCAAAATATTATATGCAGACAAAGATAATATACACAATTTCTTTTTTATCTATTTCAGGGTTATATTTCTTACCCTACATATTTTTAAGGGGAATTATATAAAATTTTTAAACCAAAATTATTTATGGATAATGCAAATGCATTATTTATAGGTGCAATGTAAGTGAAACCATAAATTTATTCAAGACTACAATTTAAATGAATATAAATTATTATTGTGTAATGCATATATTGATAAGTATTATAATATAATGCACATTTTGCTAAGAAGTTTTACTGATACCAAGCTGTAGTTTGTGATGATTAAATGTTTAACAACATATATAAATAATACTTATAGTACTTCTTTTTCCTTATACCAAATAACTATATATAAACAGAATATTAACATTATATCTGACATCCCATAGATTCTGTATTACACTTTCTAAAATGAAAAATATCTGCCATTTTATAGCAATTTCCCACTTTCAATATTTGATAACAGAGTCTGTAAAATCCATTACAATCCTAGTCCCTTTAGCCTTTCAAAATAAAGTTGTTTCTCAGATGAAAATACAAACAGTAATTCTAATTATCATTCTAGCAAAATTTAGTTGACAAAGTCTATCAAATTGTTCTGAAATGTAAATTATCACATATCCTGCAATAGAAATTCTACAGTCAATTGCTCAGGGAAAGGAATCAAAGCATTTATTTGAGCAACCAAATAGACGCTGAGAACAAGAGTCATTCATTTAATCAAATAACTTTCTTTCCTTGGTTAGGCATTGATCTAGAGACCTCCAGTTTCTTAATCTGGTACTCTACCACAATATTAAAACACAGAGGAAACATATCTGATGATATTTAAATATTCAACAATTCTTTCAGTACTTTCATTAACTCACAGAACAAATTCCAAGTTAAGTTTTAATAAATCTTAGAACTATCATTTTTAGCATTATTCATTTTAATATTTTATTTTTTCAAATCAGTTGTACTTGGCAAAAATTATGAGAAAGGAAAAAAGTAAAAACTATATTTATGTATCCAATATTGCTTTAATCAAATATGCATACATACAAAAGACAAAGAGCATGATATACTTAGTAGAGAATTTTAAATACAAAGTAAGTTTTTTATTATCAGGTACTAAAAAAAATTGTAAAATAAGTCCTAAATGATTTGATGAATAATGATTATAAAAACAAACAAACATGCAATTCTGAGTAAATCAAATAAATTTTCTACTTTGGAGAAATATATATATTCTAGTTTGCTTGTGTGTGTAGCGCAATTGTCCTTAAAGCTGTATATTGCTACAATTGCAAGCGAACTAGAATTCTGAATAAAACAATATATCAAAAGAGATAACTGCTAAGAGTAATTTTTTATCTCACTTTATCAATCTAGATTTTATTTAACTATCATCTGCTTTTATAATAATTTTCTTAAGCAAATATTTAATATTTGTTATTGATTATATTTTTTTACTTCTCCAAGGATGCTTATTCCTCATGGTGACCAAACTATTGGATTAAATGAAGTCCTCAGCATATTATTACACTGTATTAACTCTTTTTGATTAAGACTATTAATTAAAAAAGAAATATATTAAATATTCATAATCTTGCTACACTCTTTTCACTACCTACACAAAAATGTCTACATACTCTGAAAAATAAAATATATACAAGTATAAATAATTCTCATTCGTACAATAATTCATAGTATTAATATGTACAATGACAAATATTCAAAAGTATTTTTTAACTTCCATTTTATATGGTAAATATAGTTATTGTCTTTAAAAAAAAAAAGAAATATATATATATAAATTTTATTAAAAAACAATTTATTATCATTATTATTTACAAAAGATCCTGTGATTGAAAAAAAAAAAACCCTGTTGGTCAAGAATAATAATAAATATCTGTACAACAGTTTCTGATCACTTCCATGCTGCTTTCAATGCTTTCCTGGCGGCAAATCTTTTGCTGATGTAAGAGGCAATTATTAATCCACTTAGTACTGCCAAAATGAACATGTGATCAAAATCATCTTTTAAAACATCAAACTGTCGGGAAGGACAAACTCTAGTATAAAATAAATCTGCAATAAAAAAAACAACAACTTGAAAATTAAGTCATTTTATATACACACATACAATATTAACTCTTATATAACTCGTATATCTTCACAATGACTTTTCCATGAGCTCTTTAATATACTTTATATAACTAACTTCATACATTTAATTCAATTAATGAGTTTTATAAAGAAATGGAAATGATTAAAATATATTTGTACATATGCTTATTAATATAAAGTAATACATTACATATTAATATATTTCATCTGACACTGGTAAAAACTATTCCCTATCTGCCTTGATAGTAGTAGGATAAAAGCTAATCCATGAAACAGAAAGAATAGTGAGAGGGTGCTCGAGTTTCTGTGCTAGTGGATTGTTGCTATATAGTTGGGTTGAAATGAGAGATGCACTGATAAAAACAAAAAAATTTGAAAATGTATCTACAAATGCAATGACTGTTCATTCTTCCCAAAGGTATTAAAAAGTTGACAGAAACTAATACTTATTTTGTGTGATGAAAGTTATTAATCTTTTTACATGGATACAGAGATTTTTGATACATCCAGCTCACATGAGAGCGAAGGTTGTTTGTAAACCGTAAGAAGATGGTCTTAGTTTCTGTGCTGGTGGAGGGATTATATGTGAAATTAAAATGAGAGATGCACTGATAAAAAAAATAAATAATAGCTTCCTTATATCTAACTCTACATATATATATATATACCCATCGTAATAAAAGTTATTAATTAATTAACTGGCCTGAGATAACTGAAGATTGAAATTAGAAAATGCTACTATCAGATTCAAATAACACATTTCACAAGTAATTGCTTCAGAGAAAAAATAAATAAATAAAAGGAAATAATATTACATGAAAAAGATAAACAACAAAAAAATACAGAATAGGATGAACAAACAGATTTAGAAAAGAACAATAAATGAAGTTGTTTTTGTGAACTTTTGCAGATCTTTTTCTTTAAAAAATATATATTATTAAATAGAATAATATATTCAAACAATTATAAAAGCATAGAATGGTGGGGGCTATAAAATGAATAAATAAATACACAATGATCACAACTATTATAAGTTGAATAATTCATACTCAAATACATTTAAAAAAACAATTTTAGAATATAATTCAATAGTTATATGCTCAGGAAATCGATTTTCAAGCATTGGTAATGACATAGGAATCTTTAATCAAAGAGTCTGTCACCATCACTATTTTAAACTGCACAGGATAAAATGAAGATGTTGAAGAGCGCTAAATAATATTTTAATAAGATTCAAAATGTAAGCGAAATATAGTAAAAATAACTACTAAACAACATAATAAAAACATTATATTTCTTAACTATCCAATCATTGAAAGTTATAAAAATTTTAAAAATGTCTGAAAAAGTTTCATGGTGGATTATAAATAGAAAAACAACTGCTTATGAAATAAAACTTTTTTTTTTTTAAAAAAAGCATGTGATCTTATTTCACTTACTATATGCAGAAAGGCCAAAAAGCACAATTTATCAATTCAATTAGAAAAAGTGAAAGAAAAAATATTAATCACTTCACAAAATGAACTAATTTCTAATTATTTTTATCTTAAAATATATATTTTGGTAGCCTCTAAGAGTAATTTGATTTATGACCTAAAAAGAAGATACTAACCAAATTTTTGATTCATTTTCTCGAGTTAAAGAAATGAGTATTCACTATTGCATATTATTTAAATTAAACTATAAAGAGAGTCATATGGCATATACTATCATGCTAAAAGTAAAAAATGGCAGACAAAAAAATTCTTATAGTCAATAAATATATTTCAATCATATCTTTTCCAAATAAACTTATAGATATATTAGGATATTTAAGCAAATAATGAATATCATCACTGTTTTGTGGTTATTGTTTTTCAACTTGATAAACTTAATAAAATGTTTATGTACAGGACTAGTAATGATAAAAGTGTTTTTTTTTTTTTTTAAAAAAATGAACAGACGAAATGTAATCTGCAAGAGCAATATTATAAATACATGTTTTCTTGTAAAAAATATAAACAGTACAGAAAACATAAAATATGAGAAGAAAAAAAAATTAACTGAATTTGTCCTTACATGATCACCCCCCCCCCCCAAGAAATAATTATGGACTTTTGAAAATGTTTTGCTAAATGCACATTTGTACACTATGTTTAAAGATTATATTAAATACAATGAACCATGCTGTTTAGCACAATGATGGATAGATTGATAGAGGTTAGTATTATTTTTTATTAAACATAATAATTTTCACAGAATAGCAAATGGTTGATAGTATTAAAGATTTAAATTTTTTAAATATAAATGTGTAAAAATAATAATCTGTTTATGTATTTATTTATAGTTATACAGCAATATTTATTAAACACTGGGTTAAAACTTACCAAGACCATATGCAAGAATTAATACAGTTGATTCCAAACCAGACGGAGCTGCATGAATGCCTCTTACATTTAATACAGTTTGATTGTAATTTATGATTCTTTCACCATGAATAGCTATCTCTGGAATATAGGGTAATAATCCTTCTTCCCTTTAAAAGAATAATAATAAAAAAAGTACAATAAATATATAATATTAAGAGAGAATATTAAATATGGAAGGAATTATTTACCATAGAGATAAATAATATTCACACTACAGTATTTATTTGAAATAAAAAATGCAAAAAAACTTAACAGAATATCAATATTGGATCACTACAAATATATATATATAGTATTCTCCAGCACCCATGATTCCAAAAACTGCAATTTCAGTTATCACCAGTTCAAAAAAAAAATAATAATAAAACATTCAAAAATTAGAAATTAAAAAAAATTTTTTTTTTTTTTTCATTTCTTTATAGTGCATGTACACCAGACCTATACATAGATAAAACTATTCTTAGATGATAAAACAAAAAAAGAATTATTAAAACTCTTAGTCAGTTAACAAGTCTTATGGATAATGCTTTCTGTTGTATTACATATTTAAAAACTGTTTTACATTTAGTAATGTGTGTGTGATTATCAAACTGAATCATCTCTTAAAAAAACCTAAACAATATGGCATTGCTAGTTTAATAAAATACTTTTATTTTGCACAACTAAATATTTCCACAAACCTATTGTTAAAAAATATGAACAAAACAGAAATTCTATTTTTAATTAAACAATAATGTGATTTTTTGTGTGCTAAACTTTAGTGTATTAGAATAATTATAAAAATCATTACATTATATTCTCCAAATATATTGATAATAATTTCAAACAGGAATTAAATTATAAATAAAAACCTAGCTTAAACCATGGCACATGCGCTTTACAGATGGAACACTATTAAAACAATTCAAAGCATTTATCTGTGGTTAAACACTATCTAAAAATTTACATATAAATGCAATACTATTAACCAACACAGATGGTTTCCAAGTTTTCCTCTTCGTGAATTATTGCACTAGATTAAAAATAATCAATAATACCCCCTCCCCCCAATCTTCATAAATGACTTGGAAAATTTTCAAGCATTTTGAATTCTTGTTTGATGGCAAAGTAAAATAATAAAAATAGAGAAATAATGAGCAGTTTTGACTATCTAATTAAAAAAAAAGGTCATTTTTTGAAATGCTTTTAAAAATTTGTAATTGTGTGAAAAAGAATTTCTATATGACATTGTAATTTCATATTTGAAATAATTTTATAGTCTCACGATCTTTATAATGAAATTAATATTAACAGCCTTATTAATGTTTTTATATTTATTTCATTTTTAAGTTATAAATTCAAATAATAATTTTTTTTCCCAATAAAACTATTTTCTTTTGGTAATTTAAACTTTATTGCATATAATAAAAATAACAACACTATATGAATTATTATTAGGTGCATTCAAGTAGATATCTACTCCTAGTGAGCATATGGATAGATTTTTTTTGATCATTCATAAAATTTTCAATATAATATATAGAAGAATACTTTATGATTTCTTTCTACTAAGCAAGTTGAGATGATGGTTTTACAATTCACATAACTATAAATAATTAATAACATCCTATATCAACTCTTTGATAATATAAATATTAGAGATATTGCTAAAAAAAGCTAACAAAATAAATATGGAACATAAGACAAAACAGAAAATAATAAAATATCGAAAAAAATAATATGGATACTCAGGAAAGATTGTTAAAAAAGACAAACAATTTTAATTTAAGATCAAATGTATAATGATGAAGTAATTATACCTAGCTATGGAACTAGTGAAACAGAACTTATAAGGATAAAAATGTATAAGAATTAATATGTAAAAAAGTTAGTACAACAAATAATAAATTATTATAATGATATTTTAATAAATACAAAAACAAAAAATTTACAACAATTTTGAATATACATCACATGTATATTGGATGAGTAGGCACTAGATAGGGATTTTATGCACAAGCCTTCTGGCATCCATTGATTGCTCTTGTTAGCACAAGATGGCACTACTATATGGAGAGTTTTGCTGTATTTTGAATTTTGAATATAGAAAGAAGGGAACAGTTTTGTATATTTATCAATTACATCAAAACATCTTATAACTTCTGGCTAATACACAACAACTAATCAGAGGAACTGATTGGTAATGATTGCTCTTCTTCTAGAACAAAGAAATCAATTAAATATTCTTACATAAGTGGCTCAAGCAAAATAGATTTGATAATCCAAACATGTCAAATACAATTTTCTTATCATTTAACACTTTATAAAAGTTTATATATTATCAGTTTTAAATGTAGTTTATTATATCAGGTATTATCTCACTAACTAAAGATCTTTTACTTTTTATATACTTTCATAATCTATTGTCTAAGATGAAGTTTAATTTAATAAAAATAGCAGATAAATTAAAGGAAAGTCAAATACTATGATTCTTCGTATGCCATCTAATAATAAGATCAATGATAAAGTCAATAGAAAGATAACAAATAATGATAGATTCATAAGAATATTAGCATAACTTAAGTGATAAATCCAATCCTTATCATAAACAAAGTATGGCCATGAAAAAATATATGGTTTTAAAATTAAAATGTGTTATGAGGTAAAAAGATTACAAATATTATAAAGATTCAGTCCTATAATAAATTCTTAAATTCTGAGAATAAATTATGAATACTGAAATCTACTAGATATTGTTAAAATAATAAGATTAAGTCTTTGAGTTAGAGAGAATCAAAAAGAGTAGAGAAAATTTTATCTTTAAAACCTAATCGTACAAATAAGTTTCTCCCAAAGTGAGACGCAATAGAATTACGTCATAAATATTTTATATGTATTGTAATGTTCATTTAAAGTGGAAAAAATTGAAAATACTAACCACATTACAGGCTTAATATTATGAATAATAAGTTGGCATGGATATTGATACGTGAGCTTATTTTACAGCTGTAATAGTAATTATTCCACTTTCAATTGGAAGATAAATATTTAAAAAAGTTGCCATATACCTAAGATTAAAATGATAAATGAGCCTAGTTTAATATGGGAAAGAGGTTTTTTATTATTATTTATAACTGCAGGAATAACCGAAATTATCATTTTGAATAATTCTTCATTAGATATTATTTTTCATAATACATATTATGCTGGTGCCTATTTCATTGTGCTATAGAGCTATTTTTGCTATTTTAGAAGGAATAATTTATTGATTCCTTTTATTTATAGAGATTTCTGTAAATCCAAATTGATTCAAAATTCATTTTTTCCCCTATGCTTTTAAGTATAAATTTGACATTTTTCCCTCAACATTTTTTTAATTTGGCTGGTATACCTTGAGGTATTCAGATTATCCTATCTTTTATTTATTGTGAAATACTGTTTCAGCCATCTCAATATATATTATAACGGTCGGGGAGAAAAGAGGTCTTACCGTATCTGCACTACAGGATGCCACCAGGCTATTTGAACCTGGAAAATTTATATAGTAGGCAGATACGCGCTGTTAAAGATCCAATTTTTATTATATATTTTATTCCGACCGTCAACCCATGTCACTAACTCATGGAGACGCAGCAATATATTATATATACTTATTATATATCTTAATAAAGAAAAAAATTTAATGTACAACTTCTTAAAATATATCTCTAGTATATATAAAATTTTTTATATAAGCCACTGCCAGTAATAACACACACACAAAAAAAAAAAACATTTATTAATGCACATATATAAATATTTAAAATTGAGGAATAAAATTTATCTTGCTTAGATTTTAATATTAATTTTAATTTGGTTATTATTATTATTTTTAAATTTAAATTACTAAGAAAGTCTGCACATATGGACATTTTAATAAATTTTACTTAAGAATGTTGAGTATAGATAGGCTACATAGATTTCTCAGCTAAAAACTTTTCAAAACAATCATTTAATCTCAGACTAAAAGTTCACAGCCAAACCAATGCCTGCTTCCAGATATATAGTTGTAACCAATGCAATATGAAGATGCTAGCATAAAACCACGCTGACAGGAATGAACATCTGACAGCGTGATATTATTGAAGGACATGATCCTCGTCCAGTACAGGAATGTGCGTCTGTCTGGCGAAGGAATCATGTATATAAAATAAAGAGAAATGCTATGTATGGGGAAGAGTGGTCTATCTGCCAACTTATAATCCCTATCCATAGAGCTAAAAAGTGGTCAATGGCGCAGGAAATACGTCTGCGTCCATTGCAATGCAATGACTACATCTTTGGGTCATGCATTCAATTGGGCACATTGCACTGTATGCTAAACACGCTTCACATTACATTGATATAAACATCCATATATCCCTCCACCAGCATCGACCTAACTATGAAACAAATAGCCTGAAATAAAAGCCCTTTAAAATAAACATAAACGATCAAAATATAAAGTTATTGATGGAATTGTAGAGGGAAATTTACAAGAAACCCAATGGCATTCATCATAAGATGCCGCATTGACACCAATAACTTAAAAGATATACAAATAAATACGTTTACACACTCAGCATAAGGTGTCATATTTACCGCTATCTATATATTTTAATCAATATGAAAATAAAAAAATAATTAAACGTTAAATCTATGCAGCCATCTACACCCAACTTAAATTTAATACATTTAAATAATTTAGTCACTAAATATTAATAATAAAAAAAATGAAAATGATTAAATTAGCAAACTCAAATATATAAAGTTAAACATTATTAATTGATTTTGAAGGCTTAAAAGTCAGATTAAAGTTCATTTTAAAAATAAGATTAGCTGATTATTAAAAGTTTGTTAAATCTCGACGAAAGTTCTTAATTACTTTTTTTTTTATTATGTATAGTTCATACTTTACAGTAGAAGGGCTCCTGATTTCTTGGGCCAATTCCCGTGAAGACTTTATTAGTCATAATTTCATGGAAGACTGGTCTGTTAATCATACCATAGTTCTCAATCAGGAGGCTGCCTTAGCTGGTTCAATCCTGGTACTATTTTATTGCAGGACCCATATGATTTGGATCTACAATAGTGCCATTCATAAATTCAACAGTCATTTCATTTGAAATAAGTGAGAGAGGATGATACATGCGTCTTATCACCCTTCTCAAAAAAATCAAACTGGAGCTGTTTTAATTTGAATATTATTTCCTTTTATACCAATCGTCTGGATTCACTGAACATGGTTTCCTGTTCCAAATTTTCGTTAAGGTCTGAGCATTGGTTGCTGCTTCTATTGGACATCTAATTTTTTTTTGTTCTCTTATCTATATATTTCATCTGACTTTTTTATATAAGAGCCCCAAGGGCTAGTCTGCTTTTCATTTAATTTATAAAACAATCATTTCCATTTACTGAGATTACATAGGAATCTTTTAACAAAAAATATTTTATCTTTAGATCTTGTAGTTTTTTTATAAAAAAGTACGTTCAAATAATTTTTTTTTATTTTAAAACGAAAAAATACTTTCAAAGTTTCCATCTGTGCGATATATTATATGTGTTAAACAACTCTTTTTAATTTTAACTTTTAGTTTTTAATAAATTTGTTTTTATTTACGAATTTAAGTTTTTATTTTAATTTTAAATTAATGTAATGGCATATTGTATACCTTTACAATATACAATGAAATTTCATTAACACTAGTTTAACACTTTTAATGTTGAGGGAGGAAGAAAAAGTAGATAAGAACTATATATGAAATATATATACAATGAATTATTATTATTAATTTATTAGTAAATGGTAAGATGATATGATTTAAGATTTCAGAATGCATCTTCTCCATTAATAGAATAATTAATTTTTTTTCATGATTATTTAATATTAGTTTTAATTTTGATTACAATTTTAATTGGATACGGCATTTTATTAGAGTGAGGAATTCAGTTAGTTTGAACAATTTAACCAATATTTGTATTGGTATTTAGTGATTTTCTTTTGTTACATTTGTCATATATGTTAAACTTATTCATGGTTCAATTATTCTCATTGTTGCATATTTAATACCAGTGATTTATGAGCTTATTAAAATTATTATCTATGTTGGAATTAATAACAAATAAGATAATTAGATATTAAGAGCTGAGTTTGATATATATATTTCGATTGGTAGATTTAAAAAAGGGTAATTTTCTATGAATTGATGTGAATAACGATCTAGTTCTTTCATTTCAAAGTCGGATTCAGGGTTTGATTAGAGCAATGTATTATACTCGTGAGCAATTTAATTTTTAGAGTGAAAATTGATGCAGTGTCTAGATATTTGAATCAAGTTATATGTGATTTGTTTTGAGTTATTTTTATCAGAATTCAGAAATTTGAGGGACTAATTATAGTTTTATACCTGTGGTGATTAAACAAATTCCAATAAATTATTTATAAATTAGATTAAATAGTTTAGGATGTGACTAATAATGTTGGATTTGGATGTTACTTATATTTTCATAGCAACATTAACACTTTGTTTGTGATTTAAATTTATGGATAACTAAATAGGACAAGAGTTAGCTTTGTCCAACTAATTCCATAGAGCACCTTTCATGTTAATCCATTTTATGGTTTGTAATAAATCATTCATGAATATAAATTCACCATACACTTTATCATTTCATTTAATAGCAAATATAACTGAAGGTCATTTATTAATAAGATTGATTGGTAAACAAAGATATTTAGTCAATACTTTAATATTAGGGATATTATTGTTTAGTCAAACATTTTTTGATTATTCTACAAAATGTGCAGGTTTTTAATTTAATCATATATTTGTTGTTATGAGGAAGTAGTAATCAAGAAAAATATACAAAAGATCAGACCATGATCAATTATTGGAGCATGTGAAGTTTCGATTTTATTAGTAGAATTTTCAAATTGAATCCATAATTATGTATTAAGATTAATAGTCATAGGGATAATTAGTTATTCTCTAACAATATATCAGTGATGGCAGAAAATTAATAGTGAGAGAATTCCAAGGAATACACACTTCTAACATTGAAACTGGACTTCTTTAAGAGACTATCACACTGATTCCCAGATGGCTCAAATCTATTTCAGGTTTAGTTATTGAACATGAATGGATTATTAACATCAGGAGTTGGAATAAACAGAGTGTATCATAGATTATTAGAAAAAATTATAGACTTGATTTATCTATAACATTGGGATTATATTGTTAACTTCTTTATAAAATAGATATTTATAATTACCATTTTCAATAAGGGATTAAATTTATGCAATAATCTTTTTTGTGTGGTTATAGAATTTCATATTACATATAATGGTTGGAAGATTGTTGTTTACTTATTTTTCTTTTTTTTTTTTTTGGGGTGGGGGTGGGGAGAATGGGAGAAGATACAATACCAATAATCAAAAATTAATAAATTTGGATTCTTGAAGTATCAGGTTGATATTGGCATGCTTATGTTGTTTATTATTTTTGTTCATTTAAAGTTATTGGTTGGATCATAAATGTTATTACTGGTACTTCAAGTATTTTTAATTATATATATAAAAAAAAAATAATGAAAAGCATCTTGAGAAAGAATCAATTTGTGAGTCTTGATTTAATACATTTAATTCAAGATGATTATTATACAAATCAATAAAGAAGCATTGGCTATTGTATTTGCACTTAAAAAAATTTCACCAATATTATATAGGGGAGAAATTTTGAAATATTTACTGATCATAAGCCATTATTAGGTATTTTTTTGACTATAATAAATTAGCGCCCAAATACATGAGTCCGAGGATGTTATACTGGTGGAATATTTTGGCCGCCTATGATTATCAGTTACATTACAAAAAAGAGAAAGATATTATGCATGCAGATGCTTTATCTAGATGCCCAGATAGACTAGAACCTATAAATTCAGAAACAGGGGTGAATTATATAGATAGTATGATATCTAGTATGATAAACAGTGAAACAGTAGAAAAATGGACAAAGGACAATCAGAGATACCAGATATTAACTAAATGGATAAGTGAAGGATGGCCTAAAACAAAACTGAGTTATTTAGATCAAGGGTTTTGGGTAAACAGGGAAAGGTTGTCAGTATATAAGGGATATATAATAATGGGGGATAAACACTAATACCATCTGCAGGTTGAAGTCGTGTACTACAATTGTTGCACAAGTCATCCAGGAGTAGTGAGAGCAAAAGTGTTGGCTTGCACCTATGTTTGGTGGCCAAAAATAAATGCTGACATTGAAAAATACATAAAGATGTGCGATATTTGAGTCAGAGATGGCACTTCTGGCAAAGAATTATATAGCATGGCCTAAGACAACTAGACCATGGGAGAGACTGCATAGTGACTAATATGCAGAGGACAGAATGTCACAAAGTAAAAAAATATGAGTGCAGAGGCAACAATAAAGTGTTTTGACAACGTTTTCTCAATACAGGGATTACTAAAAATCATAGTGTCAGATAATGTGAATGGTTTCACGAGTCATATCATGCAAAAATATTTAAAAGAGAATGGAATTCGACATAATTAGTACTTCTCCATACCATCCTGAATCAAATGGCATGGCTGAAAAAGCAGTGCAACAAATTAAAAAGAGCTTAACAAAAAGTAATTATGTACATTTAAAAAATACTCTGCAGGAAATAATGATTTGGCAACCTTCAACGCCTTTCACGGTAACTGGAGTTACTCCTGCAGAACTACTACTGGAAAGAAGATTAAGAATGAAATTGTCATTAGTCCATCCAAAGAAAAACAGAGTGAGCCAAAGAAATTATGATAATTCGAAGTTCAAAACTGGAGCCGCCAGTATGGATTCGTGATGTGTTGAGTAAAGCGTAGCTTAAAGGGACAGTAAAAAAATTTTTGTAGAATCATATATTAATGATTAGGCATGAAAATAATGTAATATGTAGATGCCATGAAACCCATGTTAGACAGTGGGAAATAACAGACACATGAAAATAAAATGTGCAAACCAAAGGCAGAGATTCATAAAAACCAAAATGATAATACCATTAGAGAAGAAAGTATCAGAAAAAAACGAAAGTTCGCAAACGCTTATAGAACAGGAAGAAGCGGAAAGTATACTGTTAGAAAAAAAATCATCCAGACCTATTCGGAAAAAATGGAAACCGAATAAATTTCAAGATTATGAATAATAAAGTAAATGGGGCACTTTCTGGAGTGGGGGAGGTGTTATCTTTTATAAAAAATATTGCTTTAGTAACTATAATTTGTATAAGTCATAAAGCTAGGATTTGTGATTTGAGAAAAAAATAGAAAGAAAAGAATATTAAATATAGAAAAATATTGTAGTTAAAAGCAATGAAAAAAGATTGCTGATAGATTAAAAAAATGTGAATAATAATGCCAGAAAAGCTTAATGGAGTTAAGTATAGAAAAGCTAGTATTGTTTAATTAGAGCATTAAGCTATTTTAAACTAATTAAACAAAAGACTACAGAGGAAGGGCCAGTTTAAGCAATATTTGAAAGACTAATTGCAGGTGAAAGGAATGTACACTGACGCAATTAAAAGCTGGATGACAATTTGAGGAATAACGCATTACTGGGGTGGGGGGTGGGATAGCTTAATGTAAACAGCTATTTCCTTTTATAATAATTAATACTGGATATTAAACTGTGAAAAGGTATAAATAATGTGGGCGTAAAAGAGCAACAGATTTTTTCTTACACTTTGTGAATGGTGGCATCGTGGGATGTTAGAAGAAAGACCCCAGAGAAAAAGCTGTTGGAAAAAGTTCTAATGACTTTTCTGCCAAGCAAGAGGGATATCATCCCAGAGACCGAACCTTTGTAAGTGCAAATGGTCAAATATGGAACTTAAATAGACTGCACACGGTCTTATTTTTATTTGTATACACCTAATAAGACTTCATGAGGACTGTGTAGAGTCGGACTATGAGTATAAACAATTTGTAGTTATTTACTCAGGTCTAAGAATAGTTTGAGACTGTGGTTAGTTTTTAACTATGGAGAATATTAGCATTTATTGAGAAATAGTCCTTCAATCCAAAAACGTATATAATTACATTAGTAAATGCAGAACTAAAGTAAGAGATATGAGCATGGATAATTACCGGCTGGTCAGTTGTCGATAGTCATCGTAATTGCTGAAGTCGCAACCAAGTCTGCCAAAGTATAAGCTGGCATAGTAAAGTTGCAACACCGAAGTATAAGCTCGCATAGTTTGCAAGCGCCTGCAAAACAGGAATAGTGAACAAAGCAGGTGTGATCACCAAATTGTATATAATGTGTTATGTATGCTAATGTAAATAAATATATTGTCATTTTTATTTTGATAATTTTTTTTAAACTTATAGTCTATGATTTTTGTTATTTTGTTGGCAATCAGCAGTTTCATTATTGAATAGACACCATAAACAAATAAAGAAAAAGAAAACTCCATTTCTATATGAAAAACATAAGAATCAGCCAAAGCTTAAATTTCGTGATATATGAATGAGAGATCTAAATGAAAAGTTTTTGTGGCCAGAAAATGTATAATTAATATAATTCCTATATGACTTTGAGCGAAAAAGAGAACTTAGGAATGAACCAAAATGCCACGATATAAAAATATTTAATAAAGTGAAGTAAGTCAATTAATGTTTTTAAAAATGCTTATGAATGAATAAGTTTTTGAGTTGTGTTTTGCATCAGTTATTATCGTATTTATAAAATCTTAAATACTTAAGATAATTAATAAAATTTCTTATAATTAGAAGAAAAAATTTTCAAATAAAATATATTAATGTATTATAAAGAAATTTTGAATTGAACCTTTGAACTCAAATAAAAAACAATGAAATAATTCTAGTTTTTATGATAAGAAAAGTGTTTCAAAAAAGCTTGATTAAAAAAAAAAGTCTAGAAATTAAAGTTATAATCAGAATTCTAGAATATTCTGCCATAAATAATTATAGCAATTCATTCTATTCTATATTCTGTATTAAAGCAACTAATTTTTTTTTCTTTCTGCAAAATCAAAAAAGATTCTGTTTATTTTGGATAATTCTAAATGACATCAACAGGTAAATAGAGGGGAAATTTTCAAACATAAAATTGCACATAATAAAAAATTATAAGGCAAAAGAATTATAATTAAAGTAATAAGAACAAAGCTCACTTCATAAGAAATTGATTGATGGCTGAGAGAATATTGATCACTTATTCTAGGACAATGGATCATAATGAATAACTTTGATTTAAACTTCCTACTTTGTGGATCAATTAATTGCCAATAATATCCCATGGTTTTTAAAGATTATATTCAAAACTAAACTATCAAGTATCTATTTTTTTCTGTTTTCCTTCACTGAGTAATTATATATATTAAGCTGTTAATGTTGTTCATTGGATATGGTTTCTACTATTTTTTAATTTCTCTCTGTGGAGTTTATCTCCAAGTTTTCTTTTTTCATTTTTGAATATTAATTATTAAATAGATAAGTACTATGGACATTAATTTCTTCTTAAAGGTTTACATTCACTAAAGTAAATGAGAGAATATACTATTATTAGTCCTATGGCACAACTAACATTATTATGAGATTCAGCCGTGATATGATTTTACTATTTTATAATTATCTTATTTAATGGTTTTGTCACAGATTAGCCAAATTCATTATCCAGCTCATCATTCTGTAAGATCAAATCATCTCCAAATTAAATAATTTTGTTACTTCATTGTTTTTCTTGCTCATTCTGGTCTCACAAACTGCTGTCTTAATAGAATCTAATATTAGTTTTAAATAGATATACTTCTCACCCTTTTCACTGGTATAATCCAGCTAGAATCAACTGATGCCAAGTGGTTTTCTGCCAAGGCTCCATAAGGAAGTCCATTAATAATTAATAATATACTCTACTAGGATTAAAAACTTGTGCAAGAAAAATAAAGAAGTTGTAGTAAAATTATCTACCTTGAAGATATTACTAAATTCACCACTTCCTTTATTTTGCTGTAATATCTTATATAAATGCAATTTATCCATTCTACTTTGAACACTTTTTAGCAAAAAAAACTTTTATTGTACATATATGCATACACAAGACTGCAGGATAGTCGAAATGTAAGATCGAGTATGCATATATGTACAATAAAATATTTTTTGCTAAAAAGTGTTCAAAGTAGAATGGATAAATTGCATTTATACCTTATAGATAACTGGATCTTGTGGAAGAATAACCTGGACAAAAAATTAGGCTCATCTGAGTCAAAAACATAAAATAAAATAATTAAAAACTATAAAATCATATCTTAAATCAAGTAAAATCATAAGAGCACTAAAAAATATTAGCAATAGTAAAAACATTAAGAAATAACAATGTTTTTTATTCTACCTGTGTTCAGCTGTTGGCATGTTAGGCCTGCGAGGATCCAAAATTGCCCTTTCAACTTCTAAAATACCCCCAGATGGCATTGCAACTATAAAATTAGGAAAGTATGCACACATTACATTGCTATAAAAATAATTCTGTTTAAAAGAAAAAAAAAATTCTTTTGCTTACTAAGAACATGTTTATTTGTTATTCCTTTTTCTGTAATTGTCTCTGTCATAGCACTAACTGAGGCTGAAAAAATGTATGCCTGTCTTTCTACTAATGGAGGTGGTGGTGGATGAAGAGATGAAAAGGCAGTTGTATTACTTTGTGTAGTTCCTTCAAATAGTTCTAAGACTGTTAACTCGGTACGGCGAGATTTCTCATTGAAATAACTGTACTGAAAAATGATAAAAAATATTTAATATTCATTTACATAACTATATTTAGTTATTTATACATATAAAAAAAATGTGTGTGTGTGACAGGTAAAATAACTGTAGAATGTGAAAGTGGGACAGTTTTTTTTAATGAAATTTTTATTAAATGTTAAATTAACTATGTCAATTATGATGAAGGAAAAAATATCCTATCAAACAATATTTTTTTTATTTACTTAAAAACAGAAATTAACATTATTTTGAAAGATTTTATTCAAATAAGACTTTATGAAAATAATATAAATAGTAAAATTGGTTAAAAAATAAATATACAATGAATTTATCCTTCTAGTTATAGGAACATCATAGTCTTCATTAATACTATACTCAGAATTGGTGAATGCTTAAAGTAATGTTTGAATGAGGAAATGGTTATGCTGAAAAATTATGTTAATGCAAATTTATTTCAACTATTTTGAATTTATTTTATCAATAGGATTCATTAGCTACTGCCTGTTTGATGATAGAATGAAGGGAGTTTCAAATGTTTGGTTAGCATAGAAGGCTAAAAAAAAAAAGAAACTCCTTACTGATTGACTGAACCAACAAATAATTATATTAACAATTATCTTCTACTATTATTATCATAAGCATAATAATTTTTTTAAAATGTATTAACAATGCTATAAATTAAAAAAATAGCATTATTAACAAAACTACACTTATTTGTGCTGATTTTTTAAGATATGTAGTAATTTATATTAGTTTATAACCATCTATTTTTCTAGATGTCACTATACCATTTACGAAAAACATAAAAAATTCATTACAAGTTATCTTCATATTATCAGAAATTATGGGTTTAACATCAATAGATATATAATGGCTTTTCCCCATCTCTCTCCTCTTTTGTAAACAAGCAGAGGAAATGCACATTAGCTCTAGAACATCAGTCCACCATTTATCAAATCTTCTCCTTGTATTTGGAAAAAAAAAAAGAGTTTTTAATCTTCATTCTTTTCCATTTTCTGGTATAATTTTTCATCTTTCTTTTGCTAAAGCACATACTAATTTAAGAATTAATATAAAAAATAATTGCAATAATAGCAATAATTCTGCTGAATGATACTTCTTAAGAGCATATTTCCATAAAATGTTTTATATTTGTCTGTTCCTTGATCAAATGTTTATTTCAATGCTGATAAACATGTCAATTTTATTCAATGATAATGTAATATGTATGAGAGGATTAAATTGATATGGTATATTTTTAGGTCTGTAAAGGAACATTTTATGTAAAAATATTTATGCTAATGAATTTTTAAAATCATTCTTTATTTTTTTTATGTTTTACAAAATGATTTATTTTTTCTTTCATCGTAAAAAACTGATATTGAAACACATAAGATAATTAGTTGTTCTTTACTAATGATTAATTAATATGACCATTAAAAAAAAACAGCTCACTAGCTAGATGTTTATTTCATATTTAACAGATTAATATTAATTCAAATTAATTTTTAATAAAACAATTTCTGTTGTACAATTTTCTTAATTTTTTTTTTGGCTACTTTAATTGCAAATAAAAAAATAGTCAAAACAATAAAAAATTACTGAACTGGAGAAGTGAAATGGGATTCTCAGTAGAAGAAAGTGAGAATCAGTGGTGTTGATGATGTAATAAATCACTACCCAGAAGAAATATAATTTTCATTGAATAATACTAACTAAATAATTAGCCAACAAGGAAGTTTTTATTTATCAAAAACAAGAATATAACTTTACAATGCTATATTTCAAAAATAAAATAAAAATTCCAAAAGACTGGCAAGAAAAATTAATTTTATGTTTTAGATAATTTATACAATTTGTAAACTATATGCAAGCAAAATCTTAGTCTATTACAATTTTTGAGATAATAATTTACATTTCTATTGTAAAAGTAAAAAAGTTTTGAGGAATAACAAATATAATCAGAGTATAAATGAATTTGCATATTAAAAGTTAAATTATATTTCCAATTAAAATTATGTTTTTAATATTATGAAGTTAATAATTTTCAAATATATGATAAAAATTTTAAATACTTTAAATAACCATTGTTTTAAATTTTGAATAAATAACTATGTATTCCAATTATTATATAATGTACAAGAATAATTAGATAATATTATATCAATCTAAGTACATAACACATATTAGTGTCTAATAGTAAATGTAAATTGTTTTATAACTAGGCATATGTAAATCTAGATGCTTTCTTTTATTATATACTATCTTTAAGTATATTTCTTTTCACCATTATTTATGTTTATGAATAAAGTTTTGAACTCTATATATCTGTTTTCTTAAGCTGAATATATTTGAATTAAGCTTGATGTTATGTGTGTGCGGTATTTATTATAGATGATTGGTGTAAGTTGTAAGTAAAAAAATAAAATAGGAAATGCATGAATGAATAAAAAATCATAAATCTGTGTAACTCAGATCTTAAATTAAAAATATAAAATGGTCATCAAAATGGCAAAATAATGGAAAATTACATTCGAGCTTTTACTTTTATAACTAAAATTAATTTAATATGAAAATATTTAAACTTTTATATGATATTGAAAATGGTCTGTCTGCAATAGGGAAATGACATAATATTTAACTGTAAAAAAACAAAAACAAAGTGCTTTAATATTGTTGAAAAAATCCAAATGTGTGATTATGAACAAATATAAGTTTTAGACTGCAGTTAATTGATTTAATTAAGTATTAATTTAATTGCTACATTTTATTTTTATTAGCTATCATTTTAAATCTCTCTTATTAATAGGGTTTATTAAATTTAGCATTTTTTTATGAGAGTAAAGACAACCATATCATATTTCATGACTACTATATTTATATATTATTAGAATAGTATGTAAGGCCAGATTACAATTTAGAGTTTAATATTAACATCATATGCAACTGCTATGCACACAGAGATGGCTTATTTCAACATTAAGAATTAAGGAAATAATATATTTTGCCTAAGCAATAAAATGAAAGATATTGTTTGGTGGACAATAAGTCATTGTTATAAATACATTTTATTTTTTTCAGTATTATTAAGACCTGGAATATCATATAGTGGGTTGGTTCACTTGTGGTATTCTTCAGTTCACTAACGAGTGGCTATGAAACTTTATGTGATGAAATATTGGAGCTCAGGATGAAAAAGAAAATCACAAAGCAACCATAAGTTCATAAAAATATTTTCTTTAGATTCAATAATAGCAAATTTAAAAACATAAACTCTGACTAACAAATGGGGGTTTGGCAAATAGACTTTTAAAAAGGGAAAGATTATCTTGTGATTAACTGAAATAAAAAAAAAGAATTGTGAAATGTTTGTTAGCAGTATTATTTGACATGGAAAATATAAACAGTCAATAACAAAATAAAAGAATTGAGGCTTTAGAAAATGAGGATTTGGGGAAATAATAAAAAAGTTAGAAGAATAACATTAGCAATGCTAAAGTGTTGAAATGAATAAGCAAAAAGATTATTTTTATAAAATTATAATTAGAAAGAGAATATTGGACTAAACATATGTTTAGAGGAAGAAAAATTATGAAAAAAAAAAATACAAAGGAAAAGGTTTTGTGGAAAGTATGGAGAAAATATGTAGGAAGAGAGAATTTAACAAACAGAGCAAAAGATATAAAGATTATAAAAAAAAAAAAATGCTGTTTGGTGTGTAAAACTTGCCTTTTTGCTATTACTTTAATCCAAAATCAAAAACAAATAATGACTAGACAAAATCTTCAGATTGCACTACTAAAATAACAACAATGTTGCACTTTTCTAACAGGACTAGTATCTGATGATCATAGACTAAGATATGTTGGATTAGCAGTTAATAGAATATTAGTGTTCTATCTATGTGTATGTGTACATGAATATATTTATATAAGTAAATCTGCTAAATAGTCCCATAAAATACAAAGCTATTCCAGCATCTCTGTAAATAATAATAATAATAATAATGATAATGATAATAATAATAATAATAATAATAATAATAATAATAATAATAATAATAATAATAATAATAATAATAATAATAATAATAATAATAATAATAATAATAATAATAATAATAATAATAATAATAATAATAATAATAATAATAATAATAATAATAATAATAATAATAATAATAATAATAATAATAATAATAATAATAATAATAATAATAATAATAATAATAATAATAATAATAATAATAATAATAATAATAATAATAATAATAATAATAATAATAATAATAATAATAATAATAATAATAATAATAATAATAATAATAATAATAATAATAATAATAATAATAATAATAATAATAATAATAATAATAATAATAATAATAATAATAATAATAATAATAATAATAATAATAATAATAATAATAATAATAATAATAATAATAATAATAATAATAATAATAATAATAATAATAATAATAATAATAATAATAATAATAATAATAATAATAATAATAATAATAATAATAATAATAATAATAATAATAATAATAATAATAATAATAATAATAATAATAATAATAATAATAATAATAATAATAATAATAATAATAATAATAATAATAATAATAATAATAATAATAATAATAATAATAATAATAATAATAATAATAATGTTCTCAAAAATTAATAAAGAATGACAGATGGTGAGAGATTTTAATAATATTTTACCATGATTTGGTTCTTGAGGTAAAAATAACTAGTCAGGCATTTAGACTACACTATGAGATCCATATACATATTATACAAATTTACTCTATAATGTACCATTTTTTAGCAAGCACTTATTTACAATAATCACTCTTTCAATATAATCATTCCAATAGTATAAATCATTTAACTTGGGTATGGATTTCGTAGAATTATGTTAGTTTTGTCCCTTCTCCTAATATCTGTATTGACAAGAGTAGACTGATAATTTCAAAGATATTTATTAAAGTTTAAATATGAATCTTTGCTTATATATATATATATAAATAACTATAACCATTAAATGTCTATATTTTTAAATCATATAATAATAATTCAAACAAATTTATTTAACACAGTATTCAAAATTAAATAATATATTCTTTACCAGAAGTACTTTCAATTGTTTCACTGACAATCTTTATCAAACTGATAAAGATTGTCAGTGAAACAATTGAAAGTACTTCTGGTAAAGAATATATTATTTAATTTTGAATACTGTGTTAAATAAATTTGTTTGAATTATTATTATATATATATAATATTTCATAAATTGAAAAGATTTTGCAGGCAATTATCACTTATGGAAAACATATTAATATTTTTTGTATGCTATTATTATATATATATTTTAAATTTAATTTTAGAAAGAACAGATTCGTTATTTAAAGAATGATATTAAACTCTCTATTATAAATTGAAATGTCAATGATATTTTTTTTGATAAAAAATATGATTAAAAGCATTATGAAAGTTTAGTATCTATATGACTAAAATTAGCTCTATTGATTCTTCTGCAGATTCAATATTTTAAAAATAGATCACAGTTATCAAATAATTTATATTAAGTGTTGAAACATATATGGATAATATGATTCTCTCTCCATAAATCACACAATTTATAAGTTTACCAAAACAATAATTACAACAAACATAAATTTAATATTTTTTATTTTGAAAATAATATTGCAGATATTCATTTTTGATAACTATTGTTTTCTGGTAGTTTCAAATAAAAATGAGAGATAGCAAATTATAATTTATTTTACATTATCATAAAAAATTATTATTGACTTTTTTAAAAATATATTTTAGTAAATATATATATATTGAAAAGATATAAACATTTCAGATGATTATATCCATCAATCACTTCACAATAGTCATAGAAGGGAGGGTGCAATAACAAAGGGCGTTCATTCTTTAGAGACAAGCTAGGAAAAACAAAGGGATGTTAAAGTTATTTAAATACAATAATAAATATAAATTTTAGAAATAACTGATAATATTAACTTAGAGGTATATACTATGTTACATATATATATATAATAATTACCATTTATTCATACATATAAGTCCAATAATGATTTCTTGAAATATTATATGAGGTAATCTTATGTTTAATTAATTAAAAAAATATAGTATTAATAATAACAATATAGGATTAATGTTTTAAAGCACATAAAATACATAACAAAAGATTAATTCCTGAATGCCCGTGTGAATGTCTTGTTATAACTGGCATTGTATTAAAAGAACAAAGAATATAAATAATCATCTCCAAGGAACTCAATAGATTCAGCATTGTAAAACAGCTATTGCTAAAAACATACTTTAACAAAATTAGCATCCTTACAAACTTAAAAACCAAAATGACAGGCTAACGGGTATGATCTCTCTTCGACAGGGGAACCAATTTTGTATGGACAATAATAAAAATACTATGGAATACTGCATTTCATTTAAAAGAATATATCATACATAAAACTCTGAGAAAATAATGGATAAAGGAACCGCTGTCAATACCTAGGAAATGTTTATTAGAACTCTTAAAAAATAAATAACAAAAGGAAGCTTTATGTTTTTGGTTATGAATATGATTAAATTTATACAAAAGCCGGACACTATATCAACATTTCTATTTATACCTAAGCCATTCATAAATTGTTAAAAAAAAAACAAAAAACTGTAATATAAACTGTTTAATGTTACAGATGAACTTTTAGTGTAGAAATTATTATATATTGATTACTGTTATTTCATGTATTCCTAATGTATTTTATAAGACTTATATATATATTTAGTAATAAGTTAATATTTTAAGTATTTAAGGTTTCAAATTATATTTTAATTTTATGCTCAAACAATGAAATCCTTACATCAGTTTATTTATGGATAACATTACTGAAAGAATAAACTATTAAGTAATAAAATTTCTCAGAATCCAAGTTAGAAAATATAAACAATCCTATTTTGAGAGTCATAATAATATTACCTAAATTCATGACAGGACAATGAAGTACGAGAATAGACTAACTGTTCATATCATTAGAGGGCATAAATGACCTGAACTTAAAAAATCCTTTTAAGTTCATTCTTATACATGTTAAATGATTAAATGTTTTCTTTACTTTTTGGAATTTTGTTATAAAATATCAATGCAATTTAAGTAATTCAAATGAGTGGATTCATCTATTTATTTAAGAAGCTGATGGATTTGAAATATCTATGTATTTAATATTATTTTTATATTTAGTCAATATTAAGGACAGGGATAAATATTTAAGTTAATAAAACTTTAAAATAAAGATTCTGCCGATAATTGTGTTTATACTGTTCTGACTGAGGATATAAATAATGAGGTAATACGTCTGATTTTATGCTAAATAATGATATGCATACCCACTGTTTTATTATTAATATATTCTGCATATTAAAGAAGTCTGACATATGATAATTGGTTCATTATTTATTTTAGTGTTTATTGACATAATGATATTTTATAAACATAATTATTTATGCATGCATCTGACTGGCAGACAGATTTATTAGAGATTCATATCACTGATGTGGCCTATTGATAATAAGAATCCAAATCATATTCGCCAGATCATAATTTAAATGTTGTAATTAATATATGTTTTCTCACACAAGTTTTCTTTTTACTTCTTTATAAAGAATACAGTGGGTGATATAAGATAAAGAATTAGAGTGTTATTGTTGATAGTAAAGTTAATATTCTTGCAAATAACACTTTTAATATTACAAAATATTCTTTATACATGGTTCTCGATTCTATGCATACTAGGTCATTGATTTTAATACTTGCCTAAAGCTTTAATTCTTTGTAAATGTTCACATGATGCATTTAACTAATAGTTTTATAGAGATTAAAGAACTAATAAGCAACAATGTCATGATATAGAATAGGCTCATTCTTGATAATGAAATTCGTTCAAATGCTAGTATGAAATCACCATAGCAAGATAGAAATATAGTTTATCATAAAATTTTATTTTTATAATCAAATAGAAATTTGGGATATTTAGTTTTATAGTCTATGAGATGCAACATAAGCACTTATCCCATTTGTCAGTTTATTTTTTTTAAATTTTAGTATTGCTATACCTTTTTAGTTTTGAAGTCATTGTAATATATTGCTTGATTTACATGTTAATATATATGATATTTGATTGACTTGTTAACAAATATGTTAATTGATTTACTTGTTAATAAAAGTATTTATTTGATTTATTTATAATAAATATCAAGTGGTTTACTTTATTTTCCTAACTTTGGTGCTACCAATATGAAGTAAGATTAAACATAATTAGATACGGATGGATTCTCACATTTCTTCCTGATCCAGTCGGCATTAAAGAAATATACTCATAGTAGTGGAAGTGGTTATGAAGCTCCAGAAATAGGATATCTTCCAGGTAAATTTCATAAGACTTATAAATAAAATATATAAAGAGCCTTTGAGTATAACATAGGAGTCAAATCAAGAATTAAAGTCGTTGATTCATGAATGTTGCCTAGTAGGAGTTCCATGTATATACTGGATCCTCACTCACTGACTATTATAAAATATACAGTTACTCGAGAGATCATTTCACATTCATGATTTAAATGACAGGACAGATTTAACAAACCTAACCAATAAACAAAATTGAGATTCCTCTTTTATTTTATTAAATTGTTTGGTCCTGAATCTATCTATTATTTTATAATCTAAAAACAGTTTATTTTATGAAAGTGAATTATTCAACTCATTCTTATTCATAGTTAAAATAAATATTATCCTGAGAACAGTCATAAATTCTTTAAGTGACTACTTGGCATTTTTAACTTATAAAAATAATTAAAAACAAATGTAAAGTGACCTATGGATCTATTGGTTATAAAAGTATAATTTTGTAATCTATTGGCTTGTGAACTTTCATTTGACCTTGGCACAAAATTTGCCACATGAATTTTTTTTTCATTTAAAAAGCACCATTAAGTTATTTATTATTAACTAATATTAGGATAATTAAATTTACACAAGTTTCTTTTATTTTAGGAATTAAGTATTTATTATCAAAAACTACCCAGGTACACTTTTTTTAATCATTCTGGATTCCCAGTTCATCACCATTTGTAAGTCAAAATTAAGTAAAATTATTTTTGAAAATGCATAATAAAAAAAAATAAGGTGCATTACAAATAGAAAAAATTTTTTTTCCCCACAGAACATTAAAAAATGATGATATAACTTATATATATTTTTTTAAAGTTATATTTTTTAAAAAAAATCTGTTTTATAAAAAAAAAACCCACAAAGAATTAATATATGAGGATTTTAAAATAAGTTGATAGATGCTTTTAAGTATGTAAAATACTAAAATTACATTTTTATATTATATCAAAATAAATTGTCTGAATATAACACTACTTTTAATTATATAACAAATGTAAGTTTATTAGTACAATATTAATTACAATTTTTAACATTAGTTTATAAAACAAAATAATAATACATAGATTGCTGCATATGTTTTTGTGTGCAATGTATGTGGTTGTGCATATATTTATAATTTGACAAATTTGGTTAAGAATATATTTTTCTTTCCCATAATTGTTAATAATTATTATTAAATAAATACTTGAAAACAAATTATTGTACACTTTAATATTTATTCTATTAGAAAAGAAAGATGTCTTAAATGAATATCTTCTATCTATGACTTTGATCTTGTTGAAAGCTTGAAGAAGTCTGATTTGTTAAAAAAGTAATTACTATAAGTACATTTACATATCACTTTAATTAAAATTCTATGGAGAATAATTTATAATTAATAACATGAAAAATGCTTAATTCTTTATTTTATAATAATTATAATATAGAATGTTAATTTTGTGAAACATTTAATATTTAAT
Organism: Epiperipatus broadwayi; assembly: GCA_028023455.1. Lineage (NCBI taxonomy): Eukaryota > Metazoa > Onychophora > Udeonychophora > Euonychophora > Peripatidae > Epiperipatus > Epiperipatus broadwayi. The sequence continues at coordinate 15,369,418 of JAQFVV010006205.1, forward strand.
GTTTTTTATTACCCAATATAATGTTGTGTAAATTGCATCTTCAACTAAATGCATAAACAAAAGTATATATGACACAGTAATCAATATGATACAGCATTGGTTGAAAAACATCTAATGCTTTAATTATTTGAAATTCTTCCAGATTGAAACAGTTAAAAAGATTTTTTAAATGAAATAAAAACAGATTTATTAAAAAAAAAAATTCTATTTGTAACTAGTCAGTATAATTTATATTAACTCAGATTTTTAAACATATGTAATAACCATGCTATTAAGACTATGCATATATACAAAAAGTTTTTACAAATAGCGGGTGTGGATTGTTTTGAATTATAAAAACTGAATTATACTTTATATATATTTTAGTTAAATATTATTAAATTATTATCTATAATTTTTAATATTTTAATAAGATTATCATTTTTCCATATCTATTGTTATTTTCTCCAGTCCCTTCGAAAACAATGGATAATGAGTTCAATATAGTCTAAAACTTGAATTTTTGATAAATAATATTTTTTATATAATTAATATTTTTTTAAAATTAAATATCTAAATATTATGTAAATAGTTAAAAAAAAAAAAAACCTGCATTAGTTGAATCTTTATTTATTGACTATTGAAAAATTAATTATTTTAATGACCAAAAATTTAAAGGAAAAAAAAATTATTGAAATATTCTTGAATAAGTTAAACATACTAATTTCAGTTGAAGATATAAAATAAATGCATGGTATCTCTTAATGTACAAACATTACATGATTATTATAATGTTCAAAATATTATTAGCTTCAATAATTTATACTATTACAAGTTTTATAAATCATGATAGATGATTCAAAAGACTTCATAATTAAATTGACTTTAATGAATAGCTTAAAAAAATTACAGAATCAATGACTATAAAAGTGATTTTAGGCAGAGAAGACTCAAACCTGCCATTAATTGCCTTCACACATGCTATATCCATTTCTGATATTCTTAATAATAAATTACTAAACAACACATGATCACCATTTCATATGCTAACACATTACTGTTATTAAAACAGGCAAAACTCTCGGTGCAGTGCTCTCAGATCCAAAGCTCCTCACTGATGAAGGCCACAAGCCAGAAACTAGTCTGGGGATATTGGCTGAGCAGGCACTAGATAGGGATTTTATGCACAAGCCTTCTGGCATCCATTGATTACTCTGGTTGGCACTGAGTGGCACTACTGTATGGAGAGTTTTGCCGGTTTTAATAATAAATTAATTAAGAAAAATTATGAAATCAAGTTTTATAACAGACATATCTTTTTTTCAAAAGCAAAATGAATTTCTTTAAAAAAGTGTTACATTTTTCTATCTTAATAATTCACTTACATGGAATTCCATTCATTTATCAAAATAAAATTTTTACATTTTCTTCAGCTGCAAATTAATACAGGCATTTTTAGTTTTTGATTCCGGCACTCTACTACGCTCATGTGCTATTTTTATTTTCATATTATAACATTAACTATAAGTAATTAAATTAAAACATTTTTGTAAGTATCTCTTAATTAGTGTGATTTTTATGCTTTTATTATTGGCTTTTATGCCTATTGTTATGATTATTCATTTTATATATTTCATTAAAAAATAGATTTGTAAATTTATAACTTACCACAACCCAATTTTCAGAGTGCACAATATGGACTTGTCCTTTGGATCTTTTATGATTAGCACTAAATAAAATGTTGCCACTCACAGTATCAATTAAATAAATATTGAGGAATGCTGGAAAAAAATAAATAAATATATATGCATTTTTATTTATGTATAAAATCTCAAAACTTTAACAAAACTAAAAATTTAATATAATTCTAAATAATTTGCATCTTCGAAAAAAAAAAAACTCTTAATGTTGTGGGCCAAATAAAAGTTTAAAAAACATATAATTTTTTTTTTTTTTAATGTAAGTGAACGTATTTCTAACAAAACAATGACGTTGAAGAATTAAGAAAAAAAAAGCAAATATTATAATAATTATCATTATTATTATTTATACAAATGAAAAAATAATAAATACAATCATATATCACAAAAGTGAGAAATAAAGATAAACAATATCAAACAGACTGCAATAAAAATCAGAGTAGTTGCAAATTTGAAAAAATATTAGTAATGCTAATAAAAGTGCCACAAAATAAAAATAAACCTTAGTATTGCAAAATTAATGTATTAAGAGTGATATATCAATATTAATTACAATTGTAAAATTATTAGATAACAAACAATAATATAAGAACAAAATATTTAGAACAAATTAGGCACCATTACATTCTTATCAAATCCTGACTTTGGCATATAATTATATAATATTTCTGTATAATAAATTTTAAAATACCGTATGCATAATTTACTCTCAATTTTTCCAAGTATTGTAAACTTTTCATAATGTGATTTATTAAACGTCAATTTCAAATCTAGTTTGACCAAAAATTCGTTTTTTTTTTTATCAACAGGACTTTAAAAAGTCTTCATCAATATAAGTGAAAAATATTCAAAGGATTATACAAAAAAAAAAAAAAAATCCATTATCTAAATAATTCTTAAGATTTATTCTTAAAGTTAGTCTTGATTTTATGATCTTCTCTGGTTTCTACTAAGAATCAATTTGTGATAAATCTCAGAAATGGATAATTTATGAATAATTCAATTCCAAAACTTTTTATAATATCTCTATCAATTTTAAAATCATCTGCTACATTTACATTTAACTAATATTATTCTCCAATTGCATAATAAGGATCTTCAGATTTTCTCTATATTTTCAACTATCTGGTTTTTTTCATTAGATGTAAAGTTTGCTATATTAAGAAAATGGAATCTATGACAACTACCACTGACAATCAGATGTTACTGTTAGATCATATAATTTAAAATACAAGTTAAAAATAAATATAATGATAGTACATTATAATTATAATTTTCAACCATTACAAATACCCCGCAGTTTGATCAACTTTATTTCTCACATCACTTCAAAGAACTTTATCTCATTCATCCCTCTTATATATGTCTATTTCTATGTTTTTTATAATCTCTTGAATCCAGATTAATATTCTAGTCATTCATTTATAAAACGCTTTCCAATCAACATGTCATTTCAGCTCCATTCAGTTTCATTATTCTTTCAATCAACAACAACAAAAAAACCTAACTTATGCAATGCTTTTCAGGAACAAACTTTGATTATTTTACTCCAGTTCTGCCAGCTATTGTAAGAACTTGAGTAATTAAAAGATATTAAATGATAATGTTTATTAAACCTATATCCAATGCTATTGTATACATATTCCCAATGTAATTTTTATCTCATGGTCTTCACCAATGAAAAATTAAGGACTAAGACTTAATGATCTGCTTCATTTGGACAATCAAATGGATACCTTTGGTTCTTTTTCAACTATCCAATCAGCAGTTTGAAAGTCAAAAACCGCTAAATGTTTTGAATTCAAATCTACTTGCTTGCATAGTTATATAATTTTGCCAAATGGTCAGTAACTATTTATTTTGATATTCTTATATTAAAATTACACTATAGATGGATTTAATAAACATTACAATCTAGATTAGGGGTCCCCAACCTATGCCCGCACGCAGGCACCATGGTGCCCACAGCTATCTGAACATGATAAAAAATTATTTATCTGAAACAAATAAATTTAATTTTTAAAATTTCTTATAAATTATTGTATTATATTGTAATCAAATTGTAGGGCATACTATGCTTTTACAGCGTAAAAATATAAACATTAATTATATGTTAAAATTTTATTTTTGAAATAAATATTTTTTGTACATTATGTGTATTATTAACAATATCCAACTATAAATTTACATTGAAAAAATAAATGGTGCCCGCCACCTGGTCTGTATAATAGAATGTGCTCTTAAGTGCAAAAAAATTGGGGACCCCTGATCTAGATCTACTGATTACTCAAGCTTATAATAGATTGAAAAATTGGTGTAGAATAAACAGATTATTTTCAATAGTATCTAAATATCTTTTTGTTATCTAACCATGAAATAACATGTAGGTACACTTTGTTTTAATAATAATTCTGATTTCTATATTAAAAAAATTAATATAAAATACTGAAAAAGCAAAAAATACTATTTTTAAATCATCATCTATTTGTTATTAGAACTGCAAAGTGTCTTAAAAATTAAATCTCAAAAAGTCCAACATTATAGGCAAAAAATTGTTTAACACAATGACATGAAAAATATAAACAATTTTTATTCAGTCTACTTGTATTATATTCATTATCATTATACAATGGAAAACAATTATTAGGAGGAAAAATACATAAGAAAAATAACAGAACAAGTAATTGAGAATTAGCAACACATAAAACATTAAGAATATAAATTAGAAGTTTAGCATAAGTGAAAACTGATAATGAATTTTGTAAGAGTAATACTAAAAAAAAAAAAAACTATTAAAAAATACAATTAGTCAAAATGTCACAATACTCTAGAGTAAATAGTTAATTATGAAACAAGTTACCACCCTTATCCTCAGACTAGTTTCTGCCTATTAGCCTTTTTCAATGAGGGGCATTAGATTGTAATTATCCATCAAACAGCTATTATGCTATTAAAAAAAAAATGACTTAAATATTTCAAGTGACTTAAGCCAAACCTTAAGTTACATGAAATGTTTCTTATCTAATTATATAGGTCACTATTAGATTAGCAATTAAACAATTTAGTAATCTCAGTTTTATGCTAACTGTAATCCAGTGCTCCTTAATGATAAAGGTTAATAAATAGAAATTAGTCAAGAATCTGTTCATTGTACTATATGATGTCCACTGATTACTCGTACTTACATAGATGAGCCCCAGGTAGAACAATGTAGACTCAATTACTGCTTTTAATGCAGGTATTAAATATAATCTAGAATACTCAATATAATGATTTTGATATAACATAAATATGGTACTTTAACTATAGTAGTATATATATATATATATTGACATAATAGTTATTGAAAAATGAACTACATTAAGTAAATTTCTTAGAACTAAGCAGTTAAATAATTCATAAAAATTAAAGTGCATTAGTATTATATTAGAACAAATTATTAAAAAATAAATTATATGAAAAAAGATAGATTAACACAGTCACTATAAAAAATGTGTGCAATATATGAAATAATCACATTTTATATAAGTAATAAAATCATTTTACATATGTTAAGGACGATTAAAATGACAATTATATACATATTCAGATATAACTATGGAATATAATCTGAACAAATGATGGAATCAAATAGTATATAACAGTAAGCAAAAAAAAAAAAAATACTAATAGATAAGAAATAAAATGAAAGTATTTATTATTGAATTTACAGCAATAAGTGTATTAAATAAATACTGTACATGATTTAGAATTTATGGATAGTTTTTTTTTTTTTCGAATTAACATTAAAAAATATTAAAAACATCATATTTTTCCTTTTTAATTCTTATAATTCAGACATAACAATCATTTTTTAAAAAATTTTTCTCCTTCTAAATTTTTCAGTTTACTTCAAGTTTAAAAATAAATTTTTATTTTTATGTAACTGATTATTATGTTTGTAAAATTTTGCTTAATTAAAACATTTTCTGAGATAATAGAAACAGTAAAAATTTGTTATATAAACAAATAAATTTCAAATTATTTTTTTTCTTTTTATAATAAAATTAATGATTAGGTAAGGTTATTTATTTAATAAAAAAATTAATGACCATATATAATTAATAATTTTAAATTTTTTTCATGCAATTATGTAATACATTTATTGCCATAAATTCAATAATAAATGCATATACTGTATTTTATTTCTTATCAATGCAAAATATAAACAAAACATATTGATTTTGTATTTGATTTGGTTGCTAAATATATTATTTACTTGCTAAATAAATTGTTTTCATTGTTAAAGATATTGTTTTCTAGTATTTGTTTAATGCATTCACTGTTTTACAATCAATAATAAATACATATATTTTATTTCTTATTGATTAGTCTTCTAAAGTCAATAGTATCTATACTGTGTGATTCTATTTGCTTGATAAACTACATATTATAGAAGCAACAAATTTTATAAGTATGTTAACATTTACTGAAACTTATAAAATAAGCAAATATTGAATCACAAACATACATACATATAATTTATTTTCCAAATAAAAAGTTTGTAATTTAAATTGATATTAATAATTACTCATATGTTTTAAATCAGGGGTCCCCAACCCTATGCCTGTGGGCACCATGGCGCCCGCAGACCATTTTATGTGTGTCCGCCGCTATCCGAACAAACTAAAAAATTATTTATCTGATACAAATAAATTTAATTTTTAAAATTTCTTATAAATTATTGTATTATATTGTAATCAAATTGTAGGGCATACTATACTTTTACAGCGTAAAAATATAAACGTTAATTATATGTTAAAATTTTATTTTGAAATAAATATTTTTTTGTACATTATGTGTATTATTAATAATATCCAACTCTAAATTTACATTGAAAAAATAAATGGTGCCCGCCACCTGGCCAGTATTAAAATGTGTTCTCAAGTGCAAAAAGGTTGGGGACCCCTGTTTTAAATGAATATTATTTCAATGAGTTATAGAAATATATATGCATGTTCTTTTAATGCTTCATGGAAATACAAGCTCAAATTATATATTTCAAATGTTAAGAGTTAGTTTTCTGATGCAGCCCTTTAAAGAACTTGCCATTTAAAATTGTACAAATAAGACATCACATACAGACAAAAAATCACATTGAGATTAAATGTGGGTGTATATATATAAATGATATGTCCAATTTAATCTTTCAAAGCTACTCTTATATAATTCTAATATGGGGCTTCATATGAAATATTAATTAACACAAAAATATGTAAACAAATATTTTACATACTGCATTATCAATTGTATTTGTAGTATTTGTTATACATTTAACTTTTATTCTAGTGTCAGAGAAATGATATGTAATTATAAATTATTTCTATTAATTTACACATATAGTAATGGGTAAAATAAAATTAGTATATAAAGATTATATCAAATCTTAGATCTAACATTAAGTCAAATAATTTACATAAAATCTTAACAACCTTTATATTAAATTGTTATTAAGAATATCAAATTATTCTAATATGAAAAATGTAGCTTGAGAAAGTATGCTTATAAATCAACATAAATAACAGATAGAGAACACTAGTTGATAATAATACAATTACAAACATGAGTTATATTATTTATACATTTTTATAATATATATAAATAAAACAGCCTTCAAATATCTCACATTGAGTAAAGGTCTCTCGATACTTCTTCAAAGAATGGTGGAGAAGGAGATACTCATCAGGAAAATTATCTACTGGAGTGTGAAAGTTCATCCTTTTTTGTTTTTATTCTGCTAGCAATAGTTAGAAATTCAGTTATTGACTAATAATTAATGATTAGATATTTCATTAAGGGCTTTCTACATGAAAAAAAAAAAAAATTCTATGCCTACAATTATTCTGAAAAATTGCCAAATTTCACCTTCTCTGAATTAAAATCTAGACTGCAGACATAGTATGCAAATGCATAACATTATAAAGCCATTCTTATAATATATGAAGATGTTAAAAAATTTTATTCTTAAATTTCATTAAGCAAATTTACTAAAATACTTAAATATCCAAAACTAAAAATTATATAAAAGTAGTTGAATCAAATTCCTTATACTGAGTCATTTTAACTAATTCTTTTGGAATAAGTTACTTTTTAAAAAAATAAAGAAGCAATACTATTAAAGAAATTTCCTTGATTTCCAAGTCAATCCCCTATAAAGTCAGCTTCACATCGTTAAAGCAGATAAAAGCTATTGGAAAATTAAACAAATATTAAATATAAATAATAATTAATTTTATTATGGTTTATAAAAGAGAAATTTATGTTGACTGATTCTCATCTAAAGAAAGTAAATAAGTTTTGTTTAGCACATTATAAATGTGATCAAATGTTATATGATATCCTGAGCAATAGACTACACAATTCTTTATTTTTCCTGCACAAATTTTTCAATTGGTTATATACTATATTAGACAATATTTTTTAAAGAAAAAATAAATAATAATAAAAAAAGATAAACTAGAAACACTGTACTCACATCAATTAGTCTGATAAATTTAAAAGGTATTTAATTAAATATGATTTCATTTGATTTATAATTATTATTTTTTTATATGTATTCAATATTAAATAAAAATTTTTTTAAGGTAATAGTAAATTCTAGTAGTTGTAAGTATTTAAATATCCCCTCATAGTTTTATATAGATAATGGAAATTGTGAAATATATAAATATATATTAGCAATATTTTGTGCTACAAAAAAAAAAAAATCAGTTGTTTTATTTAACAATCATTTGATTATCTGTAAACAAATATGTCCATTCTTACTCTAAATAAAATCAAATAAATCAAAAAGTTAAAGCTGAATTTTATGTGATTATGCAAATCAATCTATGAAGATTAATATGTACACCTTCATCAAATACTATTCCCAGTGCTGCTTATTTTTTACATCTTATGATGCTGACTTCTGATTAATTTTTTTTTTTTTTTTAAAAACTTCAAAACATTTCCTAGTTGTAACTTTAATTGGTATTCTATATGCAGTCATAACTTTCTAATGAAAATGACATGTCTCACTAATAAAAATCATATGTTCATCATAAAAAATTATTTAGATACATCTGTTACTGTTCATTAACTTGATGTAATATCCAACAAAGATATGCCTTAGTAAGTACATTCAATATCATAACATACTAATTAGTCTTTTGATCATTCCAGTTTGATAATCTTACAACTGTAGGGATTATTTCAACACAATTAAATATAGCAGAATAATAGTTCTATATGCAAGTGAATTAAGTGAAGTAATTTATATCACTATAATGAAAGATAATGTTTTAATTTGCTAAATGCAGCAGCAACATACTGTAGTATGTGTTATAGCTAAATATTCAAACTGTTTTAGTATTTAAAAAGCTATCAAGAAATTTAAATTGATTCATAATCACAATAGAAAATGATGCAAGCTAAAAGTTACTGATGACTTTCTTCTTATTTACTAGCTGATAAAATATCTGACTTTTTTTTTAGTTACTAAACCAAAGCTTTTTTAGGGTATATTCAAAATATTAAATAACATTAAGTAAATCATTTTCTGAATTGGCAAGAATAGCATAATCATCAATTCAATATAAATTTAATGGCTAAAATGAAATTCCTATTTTGATTTTAATCAGTTCAAATTAAAAATTCCAATATTAAAATTGTCCAGCAAAGAAAATTTTCAAATCTTATTTCTAAGACTATGACTAATTTTTTTTTCTTTACTCAGTAAACTAATCTAAATACTATTCTAGCTGATAATTTACCAGAAAACTATATTTTATTAATAAATTTATTTAAATCGTTTTTTTTAAAAAGATAAAATTTTAGTTTATGTAATGAAAATATAAATTGACAAAGAAAAAATATAAAAAATAAATGTTTATTTAATTAGTTTTTTTTTTCCCTTAAAAAAAAGTTTGAAAGAAATGAAGTGTAAATGAAAAACTATGAATTTATTTTATAACTGTTTAACCAAAATTGAAACAGTCAGTGCAAACAAAGTGCTGACTATGAAACAAGATAAAAACAATAAAAAAAAAAACATACATGGATTTTGAGGTTTGCCAAATATATTCCGAAAATTTCTGACTGCATTAAAAATATATATATAAAAAAGTGATTAATCAGAATTGTAAAAAAAATATATTAAAAAAAGTAGTAAATATATATATACATACACATTTATATGCATGTAAAAGATGAGAAAGATTTGAAATGAAAGTAACAATAGGAGAAATACATATGATGTAAAAGATCAAGGATTGCTGCAATATTATTAGTAAATAGGAAAACAACAATAACAACAACAAAATATTAATGTATGAATGGATTTTTGTTATACATGCAATGCTCAAAAAATTTACTCCCACTGAAGAAAAGTATGTAAGTTTGTGGAACAACTAGCATGGGAGGTGTAGGATATTAAGCAGGTAATATTCTTTATTGATACAAATAAGATTGAACAGTGAATTTTGAAGAGGAAAATATTTGGACCACATTTACATGAGTGCAGAAAATGATTTACACTGAAACATAAACACAATAAATAAAACTATTATAAAAATAAAAAGAATGTAATTTCATTTTTAATTTAAAAAATATATTAATTAAAAAACTACAGACAATAGTAAAAACAGTTTTAAAAATAAATAACTTACGCTTTGGAGTATTATCTTCACCTTCTGTAGAAACCACAATAAGATTGGGATTGAGATATTTATATAAAACACTCCGATCACCTAAGACTCTCCCCTGAGAATGAACATGTTCTATAAATAAATAAAAAAACTTTTCATTTCTAAATATTATTCCTTAATTTGCTTAAAAAAAAGAAATAAATAAAAAATATATATTTAAATACTTTGTAATTGTCTGAGAAATTTTGTTAAAGGCATTTTATTTTTAGCTATATGAAGAACTATATCTATGATTTAGTTGAATTATTAACTGAGTTTAGAAAAATTCAAATTTTATTTATATTTTCAAATATTTAATTATTAATACTCCAAAAACTTGAGCTGAGTCAAGACATTATGAAAAGGTATTTTTAAACCACATATATATATATGTTTTAACTCAATAGCACTGAGTTAACTTTTGGTGACTTCTCGCCAGAATCATAGTGTAAAATTAATTAACTAAGAATTCTGGGAGCACGCTGAATATATAGTTTATAAAATATGCAAATTATTGCAATGAGAAATGTAAATTATAAAAATCAGATCTTCATTTCTTTGATAAAGGGATACAAGACTCAGTAATAAAATATGATTATGATGTCAAATAATGCCATAAGTTCATCTACTATGATAATCCATAGTGTTTGGTAATCACTCACTAAACAGCCTGCCCTTGTCAGAATAGGTTAGTTAGTTAGAATATCACTTTAAATTCAGTATTCACAGATTTAAAGGTTTTCACTCAATTACCAGCTATACTGCCACTGGTCAGACTAACAACACCTAAAAATGAGAAAAGAAAAATACCACTCTAAACAAAGTGTTTATATTAACCTGCAAATGGCTTCGGAAAAATATAAATAAAGTTTGAATTTTTCTAAAAACATTTGATAAATCAAATTTACTATTTTAAATTTAACAAAAATTTTCTTAAAAAACAAACAAACAATAACAACACAATTACAGAATTAAGTGAATGTAGAATCTTAGAGAATGTACAAATACCATACTGATTTATCAATTGACGGGATTTTCGGATATTGTAATGGCATGATAATTGTGTCTATTTTTATTAGTTGCTTTATTTTCTTTTATCTTCAACTTTTCCAAAATATTGTACACTTTTCTAAGTAATCAGTGTCTTATACTCTTTAGGTAAAAATTCAAGTTAATTCAATTAAATATCTGCTTATTTGTTTTCCTCTTTAAAAGTCCATTTCAAACATTAAAATATCATAACTTAAATAGATATAATTCCAGTTTCATTGATAAGTTTTTATAACTGAAGATCTTTTCTAGGCTTTCATTGCAATTAAATAGCAAAGTGAACTGGATCTAGATTATTGGTGAATGATTAATGAATAGTGAAAGTATTATAACTTCTATATTTTGACCTTCAATTTTTGAATTACATATGTTTCTCTTTTTTTGCTAGATTGTATGCAATTAAATACCTTTATTTTTTAACTAAGCATAATTGTTAGCAAAAATAAAATGAAAATCATAATATATGTATATATGCACATACATATAATTAAAACCAATACTAAGACAAATTTTTCATTCTATGAAAAATACACAAATCTGTGCATAAAGACCAAAGTTATACATAAAGATATTACGTGCAGCCATTGATAATATTATCATATGATCAATTTCTTTTCAAACTAAGAATCTAGAAGATATTATATTTAAATTTGAAATACAATAATTATCTTCAACAAAGGGGAATAACAAATTTATGATCCATTATACCATTTTTATATGCATAATCCAAAAAGTATTAGAACAATCAGATTAAATAATAATACATGATTTTATTCTATTAAAATCAAAAGTATTTTTTGATGGTCATTAGAATCTCCTCAGAAAAGGCTAAAAATAAATCTTAAATACACAAATTTAGAAATATTCTCCATATAAGTCTGTATATTATCCCCCAAAGTTTAATTTAACTTCACTTTTTTTAACCATGACCACCTTCACTACAACTTATAAATTCATTATATACAAGTATTTATGCATTCGTATAATCAAGATTTAAATCAAGAATTAACTTTTTTTATTATTACTTTATTATTTTAAATGTATATATCTTCTTGGTTCTTTCTATTTATAACAATATATTTATATGTAACGTATAAATCCAAAAAATTCAATCAAAATATGAATTCAGATATTTATATTGACAGTTATACACATGCATGTATATAAATTTTATCACAAATACTTCAGCATATTTCATATTTCAATGACCAATCATGAGTTAATTACAGTGATATTTTTGAGTGTGTGCAAAAGTATTTATAATTCTTTTCATTGTTATAGATAATGTAACGGTTTCACACATTTTCTATGTTACTACTGACTATTTATTTTAAGATCATAGCTAAATAAAGCTCATATGATGCTGATTTATTAACTTTCCTAATAATTCTGTCATAATGTTTTCTCTTTTTCTTCTACATTTATTTCTATTTTGTTATGGCTTTATATATTAATGATGATTTATCTTTCCTTTTCTAACAATCTTCATAAAATTGTTACCTTTATTATTTTACTTTTCTCTGTTTGTTTTGTTGTTTGTTAATATCCTGTGAATGATGTTGATAAGTTTTATCACAATGTTGTCAACAAAAATGAATTTCAAACTGCTAAGTAAAAAACTAACTACAACTATTTCTATACACTTTGTTAAAAAGCATGAATAGTATACTATTCATATAGTCCTGAGGAGATTATGTTGATTGGATGACACTTAATAAGCCCTTTCAATACTTCTAACCTTACAAGCATAAAATTATGACCATTGCTACATCTTTATTTTTCTTCAATCAATCATTTTATTTTTGTCTTTACTAATTATCTACTAACAAAAAAACACCAGCTGCTGTGATCCTGTAAACTCCTGATCAAATGTTTTTTCTAAATTTCCATATTCTATCCACTTTTCTCACACAACCTTTTTAATAATGCTCGATTCAGTATTCTCCACTACATCTATTTCATTAATAAGACTACTCATATGATAATCAATATTTTTTAATTATTCTTTTTAAACTCATTTACATCACTATGTAAACATCTAAAATACTCTCATTTCATTCTTTCACACTCCCTCCAATTCCAGTGGCTAAATATACTATTTAACATATCCATTTCACTTTAACAAATTTCAATCTAATCCACATTTTACATTTTTTTTTAATGTTTTCCTTAACAATAACCTCTTTTCTAATCCTCAACACACCTATTAATTCCTCCACATTCACATTTTTGAAGGAGTGGTTTCAAACTTCAAATAAGTCTCTACCACTGCCAAGTCTAATTTTCTTCTATAAAAACTTCCAAATCTGTTCATTTATTTATTTCTCCTTGCATATTTATAAAAACAAGTTTTAACTTTTAAATATTCTTTTTTTAAAAATATAATTATTTCCAGGCATTTCCTATATAAAAAAAATATTTTCTATACTTACATCCTCTATCATTCTAACTTCACTTACATTATTATTATTTTTATCTTATTCACATTCTTTTTGTATTTATTATCAACACTGCACCTTCAGTCTTATGATCCTTCTTTAATTTACTGAACATTTTTTTTTTTTTTTTTTAAGTGTCATAGCATCGGCCGGGACGCGAACCCGCAACCCGGGCAACTGCCTGCATGTGCAAGGCAGTCACGCTGACCTCTCGACCACCAATGCAAGACTAATAACATTTATTATAAATTAAATCATGCAATATTTTAGTCTCTCTTTTTAATAAAAATAAAATATCTATCCTAAATAAATCTGTATTTCTAATGAATACATTCTATGCATCTAAAAAACAAATATTAACTATTCTTACATAAATATTTTAGAATAAAATTAACTTTAAATAATATTTAAATTTATTCTACTACCAAACCTTGATTATAATCCCTCACTGCTTATTATCTTCTTTCAAAGTGATAATATTTTCAAAATATCTTATTGTTTTTTCAATACCCATACTTTTAATATTATCTAAAACCAAAACTTTTAAGATTTTAACCTAACCTTTTTAGCTAATGCATTCTTACATAACGGAATCACCCACTAAGACATTCCCTCTATTTTTATTTTCCATTCACATTCTTCCTTTTTAGCATATCTGCACCATTCTGTAAATCAACATTCACTAATAGTATATTCCCCTGAAATCTGTTGTTTCCACAAGTAGTCCTTTAAATTAATAAGGTCATCTGTTAAAAATATTTTAGTAGACTGTGATTCTCAATATACATTTTCAAAATATAATGTAATTCAAAGAGTTTTTATCAGTCACATGCTTGATAACTGAAGACTTTGTATTGAGTCCTTAAGTTTCAATCGTTATTTTTTCAGAGAGAAACAATATAAGTTTCATTTTGAACTAAATAGAAGGTACTTTAGAATTTTTTATATCATGTTCCTCAAAGTCTGTTTTAATTTCATATAAATATAAACATTTAATAATAAAAATGTGTTTTATCTCAAATAATTAATTTCCTTACTCTGAAAGCTTTAAATGTGAAAATCAATACACTCATTTAAAACATAAATGAATTAATTCAAAAAATTCTTACCATTGACATGTTTAGCAACAACATTGGTAATTAACTGTGTTTCACGAGAAAGAAGTACTGTCCACACATTGTCAGCCAGCAATGTCTAAAATGCGATCAACATTACATATAAAAAAATATTAAAATGAGTTTCACAAATTATTTTTGAAAAACAAAGTGGTATATTTTTATAAGTTATGAATAATATTCAAATCCTCCCTTCCCCAAAGATTATGGCAGGTTTATTGTTTTTTTTTTTTTCTTAATGAAAAAACAATAAACCTGCCATAATCTTTGGGGAAGGCAGGATTGTAAAAAATATAAATTATACTGAAGCTAATTCAGAATAATACAATATTAATGCCATCAAATAGAATAAAACAATTTAATTACCAATGATACTAGATATGATATTTAACATTCAAATATAATATTTTGTATTTTTGATTAGTATAATGCAAAAACATAATAATTTTCTAGAATGATGCACACTTTTAAAATATCAATTAACAGCGAGTTCTGAAAATTTTTATATAATATTTGTGGGTGTGAAACATGGTCAGTGTACATATATATTCAATTCTATTTTTAAATGATATTTTCATTCTGTTACTATAAGAAATAGGATGCTACTGGATCATCATTTTAATGGTAGCTTACCATTATTTATAATGCTCTCAATTTTGATAGAATGAATTTTAATTAAGAAATATGGTTTTGTGATGTGAACTGATTGTAATTTTGTTATATTGAACATCTTAAGTTATTTTAACAAATTAATTTACATAAAAAAAAAAAACACAAAACATTTCTCTTATAATTAATTTTATAATCATTACATTTTAATATAACTTTTAAAGAAATGCAGGATTTGGAGATAAAACAATGAGACTACAAATCTTTGTTCCAAATATAAATTTCAAAACTTAGCAATTTTTTTTATCAACTAAAATTAATTGTAGCTACCTAAAAGCTAGACTTTAATAAATTAATGAATTTACAAGTTGAAACGTGGTTAGTTAATGTTAATCCCATAAATATTATTCATAAGTGACAAATTAGCAAGCTCTTCTAATGGAAACTTTTTAATTAATCAATTAAATAAATAATCAGAACATTAGTTTGTATTCAATCTAGATTATAGATGACCAATTTCAATATCATTATTGAGGGTATGAGAATCCAACCTTGTTATATGTGCTATTCTATAATAAGAGTTTTATAATGTCATATTCAAAAGCTTTTCTAATGTCAATAAGAGATTAATTATTCAATTACTCAAAATATATTTATATGTGAATAACAAATCTTTTCATTAGAACACAAACATTAATATGTTAAGAATTTAATTGAAATCATAAACATAAAACACCTTTTAAATCTAGAAGCAAAAATATAAAAACTGAGTAAAACCAATTACTACTAGATGACTTTGAAACCAGATCTTAAGGATCAAATTCTGACTAGTTCTGATAGAGGGTGCTCATTTTTAATGTATCTATTCAGTGGACACTTTTTACTATTATCTGCTTTCCAAGTTAATGACTTCGAATTTCAAACAGTATAATGATTTGAATCTAAATTAATCTTGTGTGTATAGTTGTATACATCTGACATTAAGTAGCAATTATTTATCTCAATTATAAGTTAACACTAAATATACTTCATCTTCTCTGAATTTTCCTAATGCATCAGTAACATTAGAATTTATATTTTGCTAGAGCATATTTAAATACAAATCCATCTTATCGATACTATAATGCTTTTTTTAATGTTTGAAACCTTTAAAACTATCCAATCAATATATTCAATTCTGATTAGTACAGCACTTTTGTGAATGCTTCAAGAACTATTAAAGAATTTCTGTATTAAATTTTTTATACTGATGTGAGCTTAAATCTGAACAAACATTTGTAAAGTCAAGCACATCATGCTGAAGGATACTTTTTTAATATGTCATATATATAACATATTTGAAAAACAATCTGCATCTTTTGCTATGATATGTTTTTTTTATGTCTGTAATATTTTTGAAATTTTTGTCAATATTTAGTAATATAAAAACAACAAAAATGCCTACTAATGCAGAAAGAACTACAATTTTTTTTTTTTTTAAAAAAATCACTTTGTTTAAAGGCCAAATGAAAAATTCTATATGCTATTTCTCCACACCAAAATAAAAGTAATAAACAGAACAAAATTTCCATTAAAAACAGAGAGCTAGTAAGTTTTTATTATATAAGCATTTTGAGCTAAAAAAAACATTTTAATAATGACAAAAACATTAAAGCAAGTAAAAAAAAAAAAAATCAAATTACATATCACTAAATTTGAATTACATGTTTTCATTAAATTAATAATTGGTTACAGCCATGTTCTCAACCTAGATTTTGCATAAGGGTCAGATAAATCTATGAAATATTTTCAGGTGTTAAATAGGCTTAGGATTTTTTTTTTCCCAGTAGACAGACTAAGCTATAGTCAACTTAATTAGCCACACAATAATGAACAGTAAACAAGTGTCTAGTTATTATTAACAAGAGAGTAAAAATTCCAGATTAATATGGATTGGTAATAAGCACCACAATATTGTGTGTAAAAACAAAAAATATAATTGTAATCTGATGCTGTCTTTATTACTTGGGAGAAAAAAATCATATATTCCTATGAATGTTGTAATGCATTTCTTTATCTTCCACCTTTAACAATATAAAAAATATTAGAGTAAACAACTGTTGATATTATCAACATTCAAATTAGATAAATATATTACATTTATTTGCTTTTACTTTCAATATAGCAAAAAAAAAAAAAAAAAAGTTGAAATATATAAATGTATTTATTGAAAAGTATATCAAAGAATAGTAGAAATTTTAGCAACATGTAGGCTAAAATGCCAAATATGTAAAAATTATAAAAAGTAACAAAAAAAAATAAATAAATATTATTTAAAAATAAAATTAAAAATATTCATGTGAAAGTAATTCCCCATCTTTTTTAATTTATTAAATTTCTATAAATTTTTAAATTTTAACATTTTCATTAAATATTCAAAGAAATATCAAAATTTTCATTAATAAATGACATATATCACATTTTGTATTAATTATTCATGGAGAGTTTTTTCTCTCCATAAAGTTATAATTTACTATTTCCTTAGATAAAATTAAATATTTATAAATTATTAAAAATTCAGACAATTGATACAATGTCAATGATTTTAAAGTTGATAGAAAAAAAATCTTTAAATCAAATAAATATCTTCTCCACAAAATAAATACAGCATTAGTTAACTTACCTTATTTTCAGATTCAACTATTGAATAGCCTTTCAGAATGCCTGTTGTAATATCCACAGTATAGATAAAGTGAGATGGTAATAAATCTATCACAAACTCCATTAAACTTGACGGATACACATGGACCTAATTAAAAATATATAATGATGAAAAACTGATTTTATTAACATACATTATTGCAGAAAAATTTAGAAAGCAAACTAATTTAACTTTAATATCTGAAGTTTAAAAAATTATTTGAAATTAATTTTTATGCAGTTAATTCAAAAATCATTGGTTTATTTATATAAATTCAGTTTACACAAATATATATAGAAGCCCTGTGGTAGAGTGGTTAGTGTGCCTGCCTAATCCAAATTGGATAAACCTGGAATTTTTTTTTGGCTTTTAAATAGGCTTAAGAGTTTTGTTTTAAGTCGTTGGCCTAAAACCAATCTGATTAATGACTCAAAAGTGATGATAAATGGATGTCTAGTTATTCTTGGCTTCAGAAAATCAATATAAACTTTAAACTTAGAAAATCAAAGACAAATACTATAGTAGTATTTTCAATATTTTAATTTATAGTGGAGAAAAATGCAAATAGTATAGCAATAGAAAAAATATTAATGTTGAAACCCAAAGGAAAAAATATTCAATTTTTTAAAAATAAAAAGAAGTGATTATTGTTCAGAAGATTCAGTATTCAAAAACTGGTTATTTTTTAAAAGTAATTTTAAACTCACATGTCATATTTAAGATATTAAAAAAAATCAATTCTATTGCTCAGTTAATATAAGAAACTTTAAGACTAAAACAATACACATATATATATTTACAAAGTGAAAATCTTAAATTTTAAAAACAAACATTCATTATTTAGCAATTAACAATTGAACAGCATTTTTTGAATTTAAAAAAATTTAACAAATAAAATATTGACAAGCTGTGTATATATAAATTAAACTAAAAATTATGATACTATTTCTGAGCATTTAGATCAGAGGTGGGGAACCTATAGCCTATAGAGCTGGTCCTCCAAATATTTTCATAAATATATATAAAATGAAGCTGTATAAAATTTCTATTTAACTAAAATAAATTACTTATTTCCTCAACTACATCTTTTTCTCTCTCCAACTTTTATAATAATTTTACTTCATTCTAACAGAGGTGCAATATACTAACAAATTATCTATAGTGTGTGGTCTATTTATACTACAGATTTAATCTATAATGGACATTGAGGACATTTTGTTTGTATAATGATTTACTAACTAGCAAAAATAAAACTAGAATTTTACTTCATTTTAGTATTATTTTGCATTCCTTTTATTTTTTCAATAGAATGGCTACAATGAATAAGATAAAAAAAATTAGCAAAGAGAATTGTGAATTTGAAAAGAAATGGACCAATGCATATATATTTTTTTTTTATACGAAGAATTAGTAAATTAATGAGCATGATATGCCTGGAAAGTCTTTCAGTTAATAAATAACACATTACTAAGAGACACTATTTATCAGAACATTCTGACTATATTTAAATATTATTGAAGAAGAAAGAAATATTAAAATAGAAAATTTGAAAAAGAGCTTCATCAAGTAGCTGTTATGTTTTATAAAAAGTACAACAAGTCACAAAATTCAGTGAGAGCAAGTTTTTTTTTTTTTTTAAAAAGGCAGAAAATTCAAAACCATTTTCTGAAAGAGATTTTATAAAAGATTGCATTCTAGCTGCTGTAGAATTAACCTGTCCAGAACATACAAAAAAATTTAAAAATATATATCATGAAGATGATAGGTTCAAGGCAAAACAGAAAAATTGTAATTAAATGTGGAACAGTCATTAATAATAATGATGTTAATTCACAAAAAAATCATGACCCTCATTTAAAAGAGGCAAGTTGAAATTGGCCTGTCAATGAAAAGGTTGCCTAGCATTAATGATTAGAGTTAAATTAATTAAATTTTTAATCAGATATAGTAGGCTAATTTTTAAGTCGATAATATTATATAACTCATGAAGATTATAAATACAAAAATGGCTTTTGGCAAAAAAAAAGTTCCCCACTCCAGATTTAAAAAAAAAAAAAAAAAAGATTTACCTTAAGATTTGGATCCAGTAAAAGAACTCCTTTCAAAAACTGTATATCTGGCTGATAAAAAAGTGATGTCTGAATAATAGAATAATCAAGATGAATGGATTCACTATCATCTGGAGCCAGAGACTGACCAGTAATGGGATTAAACACAAATAAAATACCATTTCCTGTTATCTACAGAGAAATACACACTTATATAAACAAAATAAAATACTCAAATTTTATTAAAAAATTGACAAACTATCATTCATAAACAAAATAAATTTTTATATATCTTAACTGGAGCAAGTATGCTATAACTGCTGTTGGATTATTTTTCTGTATTTTCCTTTATGTATGCCCAAATATACAGATATATAAATTGATTAATTATAATAATAAAGAATACTATCAGGACATATATCCCTCCCCTAATCAATCTACTATGATACATTTTCTCTCAACTAGAACCAATAGATAATATTTCATTTTAAATAACAATTTGCTTTGTTCATATATACATAACTACACATATATAGATAACCTATATCTACATCAAAAATATTAACAAGTTTATATGACAAAAAATCCCTTACCAAATAGAGATGTGATCAAATAAAAACATTTGATCATCGTTACTTGTGCTTTCAAATTTATGAATAGTTAGAATGTCATTCATATGACTACTAGAAGCTAAACATGTCAGCATATGATGATAATATAATATTTGGTTAATAAAAATACATGTATATATATAAGTAAAATGAATCCAATAATTAAAAGAAGAACGGTACTTGTTTTTACATTACAATTTTTTAACAGAGTGCTAAATTATAGAAAATGTAGATTGCTTATGCTAAATATATTTTTCTTATAAGATTTCTTTCAGATCAGTATATGATGATGTATACACTTGCAATTAATATATATATATATATATAGTGGATGACTTGTGTGATCAAGTCGAAAGTCGATATATCAATATTTAAATTTTTTTTAGCATAGATGAACCTGCAAAATATGTCTTTTATATATATACTGTTTATTGCTAATTATAAAAAGATAAAAAGGTAAACTATAGACTAAGTATCTGTAAAAGTAAGAGACCTTCACACCAATGGTAAAAATAACATTATAATAGGTAGAATATCATATATCTGGGCAGTTCAAATCCAAAAACTTCTAATATTAAAAAAAAAATTCCATTGTGACATAGCAAAAAAAGTTATTTTCTATAATTAATTGCTACAGATCAACTCAGGAGCAAAAATAAAATTTGTTCAAGTGCAGAAAAAAAGTCTGTTCAATGTAGTTTGTTTTCTTCTTGATTTTAATTATAAAAGACATGGTATGTAATGCAATATAAAAACAAGTAATCATATCAAGCATAATGATATTTTTAACAATTTGAATAAAAATTCACTTGTAAAAAAAAAAAAAAAAAAATCAGAACAAGACTTTTCTATTGGTTCATCAATTACCATCGAAATAAAAAAAAAATTGATACCGCTAATAAATTAATAGTTTTTGGTTAGTTCAAGATGCAACTTAACAAGAATTAATGGACTTTTATTTTAAAAAAGAAAAATTACATTCAGGTGGGAATATCATAAAAGAGCTTCAGTTTGATAATGTGTTTACAAAAATTGAGGAAAAATACAACATTTTTATAAGGCAATGTAAAGGAAGGGGGGATTTACTTTTTTAATTAGTAATCTTTTTTGAACAATATTCATTATCATTTAGTTTGTATAATTAATACTCTACAGGATTATAAGAAAACAAAATTCATCATTAATATAGAAAGCAAAAAAAATAATCTGTATATCCATAAGTTGTAGCAATTATCTGTCACTAGTTTTGTCAATTGTATAAAAAGTGTTTTAAAAAATAATTAAAAAAATGGTATTGTTCACATGCAACATAAGAAATAAATTCATTAATATCTCTCACTTGCTTTTTATTTAGTTAACGTGGTAATATCAATAGCATTTTTTAATATTTCATTTTTATTTCTTCAAATCGAAGTATATATATACTAATTTCAGAAAAGCCACAAATCATCATCAGTACATTTTTTTTATTTATCACTAATACTTATATGCCCAATCCAAATTAATCTGGGATCTATTTTTTTGTTAATATTATCTAGATATCTTAATTCAATGACAATAAAATGTCTAAGTTGTTATGGGCTGATTTTATCCATGCATGGTTTAATGCAGTAACAGGAAAGTCAAACTCCAGAGGGTAGGGTCTTTGAATTGATTCACTTCTGGTACTTACAGTGCTTGAACTTCCTTAAGCACTTACAAGCAATAAAGCCATTTGGTGATTTATTTATTCGAAAAATAAAAATTCCTAATCATTGTTGTGACCTAGAAAAATTGCTACAATTCATCCAATCTGAACAGAGTTCTTAGCAAATTAAAGCAACTAATAAATACTGATCAAGTAAAATAAAAATCAATTATTTATCAAAAAATTTTAACACATAGTTATTAATTCAAACTTGTGAATGACAAATATATTCATAAATGAAGTTTTAAATATTATTATAATAAAATAACTATAATACAAAAATGAAACAAATCAATCACTTCCTTCATCATTATCCTCTGCCAAATGGAGAACTCTTCAAATTAATGAACATTTTCTTAAACATTTATCATATGATATCTCTTGAAATTTTAGATACTTTATAATCTTTTGGGATCCAGTTTAAGATTCTAACTATCCATCTATTTCCATTTCTTTTAGCAACATAGCCATTTTAGCCTCTTAATTTCAGTGGCACTTATTTGTTCACCCAACCATGTATATTAATTTTGATTCCACATTATTATTCCTGATAAATGTCTCTGAATATTTCAATTTGTGGTCCAAAGTATTATCTTGCTATTCTATTAAAAAGATATTGGTTAAAAGAATCTTTCTTTTAAAAAAAAAATAGGCATATTTCTTTTAATATCAAGTTATTACCAAATGCAGCCCAAACAGATTTAACCCTATAATTAATTTTATTCATTATTTTATCACTTATGCTAATAATTCTGGTCAAAATATTTATAGTTGTTGATTTCTTAAGTTTAACTACTATCAAGAGTGATTTCACTTTTTTAAAAAATTAATACATATTGGATTTATAAAATTTACTTTTCATCTATAGCTGGTGTAACATTTCTTGAAGCTATGAAGCGTTATTTGAGCCTTCTTAACCAATCTCCATTTATTTATATTTACTTAGCTTCCCAATTTAATTTAGAAATTATTTTTCACAAAATTGCTGTAAAATTTTTTCAGAGAAATGAAGTGACTTCTCAAAAAACTCTTATCAATGCTAAAATTCTTAGTGTCACCATATGATATAATCAGTGTTATTGCATTTTAAAAAATATTCTTCAGAATTTGGTAATACTCTGGATTAATTTCCTGATGTTTTAAAATTTTGAATATCAAAACATGGAATCAAATATTTCATAATCTATAAATCGGATGTAAAATAACAACTCATACTCACTGGTCCTTTTGATGACTTCTCTTAATATTTCAAGGTGATCTAATATGCTATAATCACTTTTAAACTCAGATAATCTTAGTAAAAGATCTTGTATAAAACTGATAAGACTATGTTTTTCTTCATTTTTCTTTAATATCAATATGGCTACTGCATTTTTCCAAATGTGTAGTATAACTTCATTTCTAAATGCTTTTATTAAAATTGAAAAATGGGTTTGTTTGTTTATTTGTTAAGTCACAAGAGAGAGATATAAAGATTTTTTTATTTCAATTTAATATTTTTTTACCATTTTAAAATTGATATATAACTTGTTGAAATTTTGTACATTTGTTTAAAAGGTCTATGAAAATGATAAAATAACATTAATATTTTACATAGGTTACTTAGTTTCTTAGATAGGAAGAGGGAGGGGAATGTTTCAAATAAGGCTCGCTATCGATTTTATTTGTTACAATTTAAGTAATACTCACGAGAGGGGGGTATAAAGATTTTTTTTCTTTCAATTTAATAACATTTTTTTAACATTTTGTACATTTGTTTAAAAGGTCTATGAAAATGATAAAATAAGATTAATATTTTACATAGGTTTCTTAGCTTCTTAGATAGGAAGAGGGAGGGGAATGTTTCAAATAATGCTCGCTATCGATTTTATTTGTTACAATTTAAGTAATACTCACGAGAGGGAAGTATAAACATTTTTTTTCTTTCAATTTAATAACATTTTTTTAACATTTTAAAATTTTATTTAATATATTCAACTTCAATATAACTTGTTAAAATTTTATGCATTTGTTTAAAATGCTTATGAAATTGATAGGACACTTTTAATTTTTTAAATTGGTGAATTAGTTTCTTAGATAGGAAAATGGGGGAAATGTTTTAAATAATGCTCACTATTGGTTTTGTTTGTTAAGATTTAATTAATAAGAAAGTGGCTTATAATATAGTTTAGTTAAGCTTTTTTTTAAAAATTTTTTTTTTTCAAACTAAAGATAAAATGTCAACAATTTTAAACAGAAGTTACTGATTTCTTATAAATAAACAGTATGCATATTAACTTATTGCAGAAATATGTGTGAAATTGATTTAAAGTAAAATTATACATATTAATAAAGTGAAGTTCATTTACAATATAGTTTTGATAAGCACTTTTTATTTTTTAAAAAATAAAATATTTCCAATGGAAAGTAAAAATGTTAAACACTTTTTACTTAAAAGAACATTCCACATTTTTAATCACTTATATACTCATTATTATGTACCCATACTAAATAGGATATAAACATAAGAGATATTAACTATAAGATTCCAGTGAATTAAAAATACAATATAGTTTTACATTTTCATTTATTATGCGAATACTAAAAACTTATAAAAATAATTTTTTTAAATATGAAGTGCTTTTATTAACCGTGTGTTAAAACGGGGGGGGGGGTTCTTCAACCATAATTGAGATTTTTAGATTTAACTTAAAATAAAAACTTGGGGAAGGTGGTTCAGTAAATTAATTAAGTCTCTATATATTAAAGAGGTAATTATAATTTTTATTTAAATGCACAATGATTACGTAAGTAATATTTACTAAGGCTGTAAACCTCAGGAATATGCGTGTGAAAATACAAAGGTAGGGACCTCTACAGGTCTTAACCACAAGCTTATGCATTGGAAGAAAAGAGGGGAACCCCTTCTTTACTTCAACCTACTGTCTATATGAATAGGATATATATCAACAATCTCTCTATTTCTTCATTTGCTTCTTTTAAGATAATAATAATCCTATCATTTCTTAATTTGATAACTATGAAAATTCGTATAAAATGCGATAGTAGGGACCTCTACAGATCTTAAACCACAAGCTTACTCTTTGGAAGAAAAGAGGGGAACCCTTCTTTACTTCAATCTATTTAAATAGGCGAAGCTGAAGCGGTTCGATCTGAGAGCGTGAATCTATTCAATACTTCACTAATTAAGTCCACATTTCTTATTAAACATTAATACTCATGAAATCTTTTGACTTACAATGACTCAATGGAAAGGTTTTATAGTTAGAAATCTATTACGATAATTTAAAGTTGTAATTATAAATTTATTTAAACGCACATTGATTACATAGGTAATATTTATTAAGGCTGTAGCCTCAAGCACATGCGTACAAAAATGCAATAGTAGGGACCTCTACAGGTCTTAAACCATAAGCTTACTCTTTGGAAGAAAAGAGGGGAACCCTTCTTTACTTCAACCTACTTTCTATTTAAATAGGTGAAGCTGAAGCGGTTCGATCTGAGAGCGTGAATCTATTTAATACTTGACTAATTAAGTCCACAATTCTTATTACACATTAATACTCGTGAAATCTTTCGATTGTGGTTTAAGACCTGTAGAGGTCCCTACTATCGCATTTTATACGCATGTGCTTGAGGCTACAGCCATAATAAATATTACTTACGTAATCAATGTGCGTTTAAATAAATTTATAAATTTTTAACTATAAAATCTTTCCATTGATTCGTTGTAAGCCGAAAGATTTCATGAGTATTAATGTGTAATAAGAAATGTGGACTTAATTAGTGAAGTATTGAATAGATTCACGCTCTCAGATTGAACTGCTTCAGCTTCACCTATTTAAATAGAAAGTAAGTTGAAGTAAAGGATTCCCCTCTTTTCTTCCAAAGAGTAAGCTTGTGGTTTAAGACCTGTAGATGTCCCTACTATCGCATTTTTATACACATGTGCTTGAGGCTACAGCCTTAATAAATATAACTTACGTAATCAATGTGCGTTTAAATAAATTTATAATTACAACTATGACAATTGTTTTTTTTATTTATTAACATACTGAAAAACAATTTTGCTATTATGTTTCAGGAATATTTTAAAGCATCTTAAATTCTTCTATTACATTTATGTTATTTTGGCCAATGATTTACTATACTTCTTTCATATAATAAATTGGGCAGAAAAACCATTTTATATACAACTGAGTTATTTAATCAATTTTTTTATCTTTTAACTAGGAGTCTATGATTCAATTCCACCTTCCTAATCAAAAAATCCTCGATGATATATATGTATATTGTATGAGAAAGTACTGGAAGATAATGAAAGATAATAATGGAAAGAATTATAATAATACAAATTATTAATATATGAAATTTAGTTTTGTTTAAATGCAAATGAATGCTTATTAAGTTTAAGTATTGAGAATTTACATTGATAGATTGTAGTAGTTTTTGTTTAAGTGCAAATGAATAATTATTAAGTTTAAGCATTCAGCATTGATAGATTCGAAATTACTATACAGAAACAGAATCAGAATTAAAAACAATTCTTTTTTTATGTTGCACTTCAAGTATACAATAGTCAAATATATTTAAAAATACATATATACAAGCAACAAAGATTACAAATTATAAAATTATTATATAAAAGCCTTTTTCGGCAAATTATGTTTTTTTGCCCTTTTCAATATGTCTCCACGATTTAAAGCACATACAGCGACATCTATATCAATACATGAGAGAAGATAGATAAACAAATGGATATTTGACATGATCTATTATGTGATTTTTTCCCCCTCAATTCTACTACAAAATTACTCTGTTATATATATTGAATGAATATATATCCACATATATTAATTAATTAACTATCCATTCTTTATCCATTAACCACTTATTATTTAACTTAATGGATGTTTTGTATATATATTCATACAGTTGTTTTTATTATACATGATGTAGTTTGTTTCATATATTTTACGTCTATTAACATTTTTAATATAATCAAGAACACTTATATTATCAATACAATTTATTTTATGTCCATACTGCAAATAATGAACATATAACGCAGATCTATCATCTTTCCTAGCAATAGCATCATTGTGTTCTTTAGCTCTTTCTCCCAATTGCTTTGATGTCTGGCCATAGTAAATCATATTACAAAAATTACATCTAATTTTATAAACCATTCCTCTCTTATATTTTATATCATCTTTCATTCTACAATTAGTTATCAATTTATCCAAATTTTTGCTATTAGCCCATCCCACTGTATGAATATATACAAAACATCCATTAAATAATAAGTGGTTAATGAATAAAGAATGGATAGTTAATTAATTAATATATGTGGATATATATCCATTCAATATATATAACAGAGTAATTTTGTAGTAGAATTGAGGGGGAAAAAATCACATAATAGATCATGTCAAATATCCATTTGTTTATCTATCTTCTCTCATGTATTGATATAGATGTCGCTGTATGTGCTTTAAATCGCGGAGACATATTGAAAAGGGCAAAAAAACATAATTTGCCGAAAAAGGCTTTTATATAATAATTTTATAATTTGTAATCTTTGTTGCTTGTATATATGTATTTTTAAACATATTTGATCATTGATAGATTGTAGTAGACTTCGTGTCATATATACTTTGTTACCATCTACAGTATAATTCCTTGATACATTTTTGCATGGTGATTTGCTGATGCTATTCTCATATGATACAGTCAACAAATGGTGCAATGATAAAATAGGTGTTTCAAAAGAAAATTATAAGACATGCCATTCATGAATATATCATGTTACAAACTGATTAGGTTAGATAGGTGAATTTGTACTAGAATTGGAAATTGTAAATAATTTGCAACAACAATTAATTAGTCACATAAGATTTTTTGAAAAATAAACCTCAAATGAAAAATTTTTTTCTAACAAAAACAAATATGTTCTACATACTGATATTTTTAAAACATACAATAATAGGCCATTAATAATTTTAAAATTATCATAACTATTTATTTAATAAAATATTATATATATAAAAACCAATTAAATACCTTGTGTTTGCCTATAACAATACATTGAGGAGGATGAGGAAAGTGAGCAGTGGTCCGTTGCACATATAATAGAAGTACTTGTCTTCCATAGCGATTAAATGGAATCATATTCTTTATTAACTTTTGCCATACAATTTTTCCACTCATATTATCCAGTGCAATAATCTAATGATACACAAAGAAATAAAATTAAAAAGTTGTAATAAATTATTATAAAAAATAAAAAAGTTTTAATAAATTATTACAATACAATAAATGGTTCTTGTGACTTAGGCCCAATGTGGATTGGGTTGCTTGATAGCATTGTTGCTTGCAAAAATAATGAAATGTAGATTTACCAGGCTGATTTGCTTTCTGTTCTCCAACAATTTTTAAAAGTATTTTTAAAAAATTTGTGAATCAACATTATTTTCTAAATTACATTTTTAAATTACATTATACATTTCAGCGCGTAGCACAAACCAAGCTTTCAGCGCATAGTGCCGGAATGCGCCAGGAGTCTCCAATGGTTTTGACGATCCGAAGGATTGGCTAATACATGCACTAGTCTGAGCAAACCAAGCTTTCAGCGCATAGTGCCGGATGGTGCATGGAGGGGGGGATGTCTGATGGTTTTGACGATCTGAAGGATCGGTCAATACGTGCAAAAATCTGAGCAATCGAAGATTTCAGCATGTAGCGCTGGAAGGTGGGGAGAATGATGGTTTTGACAATCCAAAGGATCGTCCTATACATACACTAGTCTGAGAAAACAAAGATTATGATTTCCAAAACAACGTACAATGACAGCCATTTCATATTCTCATAGCTGTTCTTCCACAAACGTGCCTTTTCGTGTGAATTATGTGAAATACTTCTGGGACGGGTTTACAATCACGTAAAGTGTAAGATCGTTATTTCCAATGCACATAAAAACATTTATGGTCAGTTGAATTCCAAACACCCTCACATCCTATGGCAATGATCTGTAAAGTGTGCACCATTTCCATAGTGACATGAAGCACAGTGTGCAACACCACGGCTAATATGAACAGAACTGTTCTATAGGCTGTAAGTTGGACTGCATAAACAGCATATTTCTGTGCTTTTGCAGACAACGCCATCAAGCGGTCACCTTGGGAGCAACTCACAACTACCTAATAAATAAATAAAGATATATAAATATTTAAAAATAACTTTTTAAACTACACATAATAGTAAGAAATTACATCTTTGAATACATTATACATTAATTTAAATATTACTGCAAATCCCTTTAATATATATATATATATTAGTTATTTTGGTTAAATTTTATTGTATAAGAGAATATTGATTGTAATTAGTATGTTCTATACTTAAATTATTAAAATTAATTTTTTCTGTGAAATTTCTAATAATGATTTTTAATAATAAAATATATGTATATGTGACTAAAATCTCATATAAATCTCATACATTATTAAATCTTTATATGAGATTTTAATTTTGCACAAATGTATATTCTCTAGCATATTCACATAAAACATTTTTTAGTGATATAGCTGAAAGATCTTTATTAATAATTACTGATTAATAATAAATTAGATATGAGAAAAATCTATTTTCACAGGAGGAATTCTGGAATTAATTGCAGCTGAAAATATAGAGATAAAGATATATATTTTTGTTATAAAATTTTTTCAAGATGTTAAAAAATATATTAAATTTTAATAATACTTTGAGGAATTATAAATGATAAAGATGCTGAAATGTAAATTATTTTTAAAGATAATAATATATAGGACTATTTCTATCATCTATCAGTAAATGTTGAATGTATAAAAAATTTTAAACTTTTCAAATACAAACAACTTGTTAGTAATAACACACAAGCAGACAACAAGACAGTCTTGTTGTCTATTTGTGTGTTATTACTAATAAGTTGTTTGTATTTGAAAAGTTTAAAATTTTCTATATGTTCAAAATTTACTGATAGATGATGACAATAGACATATTATCACATCTAATATACCATCATCACATACCTTCAGGCAAATATTTGCAAAATTATTTAACTGCACTTTTTAATATATATATATAATGGTATTGTGAAATAGTGGTTAGTATATCCACCAATCATGATTATAACTTGGGATTCTAGATCTGGCTGGGCAAACCTTTGAAATTATTGAAAATCATAAGTCTTGGTATCTTTCATTCATGTAGTTAGTGCATAGCTAATTTAATAAACTATACTAGTATTTGATCAGTAAATAGAAATTCAGTTATTATTAATTAGACAATAAAGGTCCAAGGGGCTAATCTGGCTTAATAAGATGAATGTTGATGTGCTGTCTATAAAATCAAAGATAAAATGTATTAAGATGTGGCATTACCAATGTTGGATAACACATCATGCGTCAACAGTATTTCAAAAGTAAAGGTTAATAGTGACTGCAAAGTATTTTGATAATACGGATGGATCATACTAACTCAAGAAAAGATTAAAATCAATATCTGTCATGCAAAATGAGCAAAAAAATTCTGCTTTTATTTGAGATATTCCACGAAAAAAGGGCACGGTCCAACTACATATCCAGGCAGCCTTTGACTCTGTTAGGTTCGACCTGCTCCTTGGTGTCCTCAGAAACCTGAATGTCCCAGAGACCCTTCTGTCCATCCTCCACAATTTCTTGTCCAACAGAGAAATCCTAGTTACCCTGGATGGGAAAGTTACCCGTGGCATCACATCCAACATATCCATCCCTCAGGGCTCTCTGCTGAGCACTTTGTTGTTCACCACATTTCTGAATCCCCTCTTGCTCAGGCTAGAACATGACCTCCCTGGCATCTTCATTCCTCACTGAGCAAAAGCATAAAATGTCTTGCTTATGTAGATGATGTGGTTGTCTTCCTTCCTTCAGTTGATCTCATCCCCAGACTTCAACAGATCCTCACCTGGTACTCCAAAACATACAGGCTGGAATTTAGCAGTGATAAATCAGCGGCTTGGCAACTTTCGACTGGTAAACAAATCTCTTCCACCTTCAATGCCAAGCCACACAACTTCCTCAGATTCCCCCTCATGCTGTGTCCTAGGGACATGAGAGTACGGGTCCAAATCACACTCTACCAAAGCATATCATCCACCCTCAGCGCTATCACAGGCATCTACCTCTCCCTTTATGGGAAAGTCACCCTCCTCAATCCTAGTGTTTCCTAAAATAGCATACTATCTCCCCTTGTTCTACCTACACATTCCTTTATATCCAAAATCAACTCCTTTGCACCTGTTTTCTCTGGGCAGAAAGGTGGTGGCCATCAGCCTAAAAAGAACTTGTTTTCCTAAAAACATTATCTTCACACTCCTAAGTCACTTCCCTGCCAATCTTGTGCATATCATTATCACACCCACTGACAATCCTCCTCCCAGTGGCAGGCCCAGGTCATGGACCTCACTCGTTGCCAACATCCTACAAAAGGCTGGCTTTATTATATCATCCATCAGCAGCAAACTAAAGTACTGGGAGGTTTTGAATCAGACCGCAGACTTCTCCATTGTGTCCCCTTCATTCCTCGAACTTACCAATGCTCAAGTAATCTGCAAATTCAAAAGGTGGTCCCTTGAAGCAAAATTCCTCGATTTCCTTTTCAAAATCAATTCCTTCCCACAAATCAATTTTTGGTCAACTGTAGGGGTTTCATCAAGAACTCTCCCATATGCCAGCTCTGTAAAACTGACAACAAAACCCTCCAGCACTTCCTGCTTAAATGTCCTTTTCGGCTTGACATGAAAAATGTCATCAACTCCTGCCTTTCCTCGCACAATAATACCATCTTCAACCTCCAAGAGTCCATAGAAACAGGGTCTTCGCAGCTATTAGACTATCAGTTTTTCTCATTTATGCTCTCTGGTTGCTCCGATGTGCCATTGTCCTTGACCAGAGAGTACTTCCAGTCAATCAAAAGCTCTTGGACCTAATTCGCATTCTCAAAACCCCAAGATACCAAATTAGCCCCACATCCATTCCTCACAGATATTTGGGCAATCCTCCAACTCCCATCCTCTCAGCCTCTCTCATAGGACTCAATCACGAAGACATGCATTTCTGACCAGCCTGGACTACACACCATTTCCCCTCTCCACTTCCCATTCCCTTTTTACATGTTTCTTTCCCCTCTTACCATATTACTCCTGTGATTTCATTTATTTTACTGTATCTTTTTTTTTTTTTAGATGAATAAACATTTCATCACTGAGGAAAAAAAATAAACATTTTACAAAAACTGATTACTGGACTGCAGAAAATTGTTTCTTTATAGCTTTATATTTTGTCATCATTTTCAATTATCATTCCATTGCAAAATGACAGTCTCTCCAAGTTTAATTAATCTTCTCTGATCGCTACCCTCTCTCCTCCACATCATACCTTCTTACTTCCCTCATTCTGTCACATGTGGTCTCTTTCTAGATCTTTTACAATCTCTTCAAATCCAATTTAAGATTTCAACTGTCCATTTATTCTCATATTTTCTAACTAAATGCCCAGCCCAACTCCACTTCAGTCTCTTAATTCTTTCAATGTTATTAAAACAGGCAAAACTCTCTATACGTATTGCCACTCAGTGCAAGCCAGAGTAATCAATGGATGCCAGAAGGCTTGTGCATAAAATTCCCATCTAGTGCCTACTCATCCAATATCCCCAGACTAGTTTTTGGCTTGTGGTCTTCGTTAGTGAGGAGCCTTGGAATGAGAGCACTGCACCATGATCTTAGGATCTAATGCAACCCTCCAGCAGCCACCTTTTATCTCTACTTAACTACAAAACTATAGTCTTAAATTGAAAACACTATAATATTTTCAATCCAAGCTTCAGTACCCATATATTTTGGTGACTTTGGTTCTTTATTAACCATAGCCACCACTATCCTATTAGGCAGGATTGGTTTTAAGCCAATAAACATCGCATGATCACCATTTCTTATGCTTGCTTATAACTGTTACTAAAAAAGGCAAAAATCTCTATACTTATTGCCACTCAATGCAAACCAGAGTAATCAATGGATGCCAGAAGACTTAAACATACTTATCCAATAACCCCAGTTTCTGGATTGTGGCCTTTGTCAGTGAAGAGCCTTGGATCTGAGAGCACTGCACCTAGATCTTAGGATCTAATGCAACCCTCCAGCAGCCATTTTTATCTCTACTTAATTAAAAAACTATGAGTCTTGAATTGAAAATACTATGCTCTCAGATCAAAGGTTCCTCACTGACGAAGGCTGGGGATATTGGATGAGTAGACACTAGATGGGGATTTTATGTTCAAGCCCTCTGATATACATTGATTACTCTGGCTTGCACTGAGTGGCAATATGTATAGATAGTTTTGCCTATTTTAATAAATTATAAGCAAGCATAAGAAATAATGATCATGTGATGTTTATTGGCTTAAAACCGATCCTGCCCAATAGGATAGTGGTGGCTATGGTTATTAAAGAACCAAAGTCAGCAAAATGAACTGAGTTCAGACCCATATGACTATATAGGCTAATGAGCTTGGATTGCAAATATTATATAGTGTTTTCAATTTAGGATTCATAGTTTTGTAGTTAAATAGAGATAAAAGATGGCTGCTGGAGGGTTGCATTAGATCTTAAGATCTAGGTGCAGTGCTCTCAGATCCAAAGCTATTCACTGATGGCCACAAGCCAAAAACTAGTCTGGGGATATTGAAATGAGTAGGCACTAGATGCGAGTTTTATGCACAAGCCTTCTGGCATCTATTGATTACTCTTGGCTTGCACTGAGTGGCAATATGTATAGAGAGTTTTGCTTGTTTTAATAATAGTTATAAGTAAGCATAAGAAATGGTGATCATGTGATGTTTATTGGCTTCTTTCAAATGTTGTCAATTAACATCTGTTTGTTCTCTCATCCATGCATTTCATTTTTGATCTTTTTAGTTACTCCTAAATGCATATCTCCATACTTCTTTGAGTAGTCTGAAGTCTCTGTATTGCTATTTTGTTGTAAGTAAGAACTGAATAACACACATTTATTAAAAATCTTCACATAGGAATATTTCTTTTTAATATAAAATTATACCTACCAAAAGCACACCAATCAAGTTTAATTCTATAATTAAATTTTATCCATTATGTTTCCATCTGTGGTAATGTTCTGATCAAAATATCTGTAATTGTTTTAATTTCTTCTAACCCATCATTATCAATTTTTATTTTCTTCTTTTCAGAAAATCCATTGAACATTACTTGAATCTTTTACCTTTAATCCTAGTTTCTTACTATCATTTTAATAGCTCTTACAATATTTCCTGAAGGTCTAAAACATTATTTGCAAAAAAAAAACAACTATATCATTTGCAAAAAACTAGATGGTATAAATAATCTCCATTCATTTTTATTCCAATAGCTTCTCATTTTATTTCGCTAAATCTACTTGCAAAATTGTTGTAAAACATTTAGGGAGATATGGAGTCTTGTTATACAACCTTCTCAATATTAATCTCTTTAGTATTATAATGTAATTTAATTAATGCTGTTGCATTTTTATAATATTCTTCAGAATATGACAGTACCCTGGATCTATACCTTGATGATCCAATGCTTTAATCACTGAAGAAATATTTATAGAATCAAATACCTTTTCATAGTCTACAAATCCAAAGCACAATGGCAACATATATTCATTGATCCTTTCTATAACTTCTCTCAATACTTGGATATGATCCATTGCACTAAAATTTTTGAATCCAGCTTATTCTTTTGCTTGGTTAAAACCCAAAGTTCGCTGTAAATGAGTTGTAATTATTTTGGTAAAAATTTTATAAAAGACTAATGGGTCTGTAATTACTGATATTTTATTTTATCTTTTTTAAATATAATAATTAATACTGCATTTTCCCAATCATCTGATAGATCTTTGTCACTTACACATTTGGTATATAACTTGCCAAAAAATTTTGTATTTCTTCACCTGCATTTTTTTAAGATATCGATTACAATTCCATCATTAGCTGGAGCTTTTCCCTTCTTCATAAATTTAATTACATATCTCACTTCTCCATGTAAAATTCTGGGTAATTCAGAACACCATAGTAGTTGTAGGAGGTACTTTTCTTTGTTCTTTATTGCTGTGTAATTCTTGATAAAACTCTCCTACACATTTCATGATGTCATCTCTCTTTTTAGTAATAATTCCATCTTTTTTTCTTATTGCAGAAATAAGTTTTCTATCAATATCAAAATGTTGTTTTACACTCTTGGGAATTGTATTCTCTTCTATAACTTTCCTTACTAGTTCACACATATATTTTCTTATCTCTTTCATACCATTTTAATAAATTCAAGATATTCACTCCTTCTTAATACATCATTTTAATATAATTTCATATTCCTTCTTTTCATCATAAAATTGTCTTGTCTCAGAAGAAATTTTACTGGAAAAGTTGCTGTTTTTTTGTGCCAACTATCTTTGTTGCAGTTTTTGTAAGTGTATCAGTTATCTTCCTATTGATTTCATTCAAATCTGAATCATGTTCAAAATCTGTTAATATTTGAAAATGATTTGCAAGTGCTAATTTAACTTCACAGGAATGTTTCTGAAGATTAGGAATATCAACTGTAAATATTGTTTTCCTTAATAATTTTTTGTCTTTCTAGTTTTGTATTAACATGAATCTTACATCTGACTAATCGATGATCACTTCCTGAGTTGAAGTTATTTAAGAACATAGCAATCTTGAAATACATATTTCCTGTAAGTCAAAATGTATTCCAATTCTGCTGTACTTTCATTTGGATGCTTCCATGTCCATTTCTGTTTAACATTTTTCTCAAAAAAAAAAATTCATAATATAAAGTAAAGTTTCTCTTCTGAAAACTCCACTAGTCTATGTCTTCTCTCATTTCTATCACCATAGTTAAATTTACCTACAGCACTTTCATCTTTCAATTGTTTACCAATTCTAACGTTAGTCGCCCATAATAATTTTAAAATGTTGTTTGGTCTGATTTAAAGTCTTTTGTACAGCCACATACAAATCATGTACTTTTTCATCACAATGAGAACTTGTTGGGGCATAAACCTGAACCATCTGAGTTGATATCTGCTATTAAGTTGAATAACTAACTAATCTTGTCACTGTGATATATCATCAATCTCTACAACATTTTTCTTCCACTTTTTATTTTACAATGAATATCCACTTTTTAAATCAATTGTCTCTTCACCTTTTCTTCTAACTTCACAAAGTCCAATAATGTCCTATTTAATATGAGACAGGTATTCCAATTTTTGCAATCTTCCTTTACTTGAAAGTGATCTGCAACTATAATAATAGATTATCATCAAATGGCAGTCTGGATCCACAATCAGAAGATTCTTAGAACCTTATCTCTTTGGTTGCCACCTATTGCCTTGGCTAGCAACTTTACAACCTTCTAAGAATAAGGGCCATTATTTATTTTTGTCTGTCATAATGGTAAATATCTATTAGAAAAAAAATAACTCATTCACACACATTTATTCTGCCTTCACGAAAACTCCTGATATTTCAGTTGAGCTGAGAAGAAAGACTATGATGTTTCTTGAATCTTAAACTCAGAGATATGCTGGCTAATGCATGTTGGTGAGCAGGCTATCCATATACTATATGAATAAACACATAGTAATAACAGCTGCAATGACAAAGACATGGAATCGTCATTAGAAAATTGCCCTGCTTGATTCCTTTAAGGCTTCCAAGAGGAATCTTCTTTCAGTTAACAGCAAATTCCTTTCTGCAGCCATCTTTACACACACACACACAGCAATTTTTAAGCTATACAACCTATGACCAAATTAAAAATCAGTTACATTTTTTAGAAATTATTTAGTGAAAAATAGGTGTGAAATGCTGTTTCAATTCAAGTCACATTTCAGAATAAAGTGTGTGTGTGTAAATGTACAATATAATAAATGTAATAAAAAATACCCAAGATGTACAGAGGTTATTTTGGTTTCTGTAAGTGAAAGAAATCTGAACAACTAATCCTTATTATTATTATTTTTAAACTTTGTAAGTTATATTGGCTGAGTAGTAACATAATATTATACTTAACAATGTCCATTTGGAGAGTTTTAGTATCCAAAGCGTAACAAACCTAGAAAAATCTTATTTTTAAAAGCATATAGCAAAATGACAAAACCAAGTAATGGCTCCTCTAAGAAACTTACTGAGAATTTAAAATTTTTTAAAAGCATTGGATTCCTGTATTATTATTTGTCAAAATTATATACAAAAAATTGCTAAAATTTAAATTATTTTCTACATTTTGGAGACAGAAGAAAGACTGCTAGCTATACAAAAATAATTTTAACTTTTTCTCTGGAAGACAGGAAGTTCTTCCATGAATAATTTTGAAATACTATCTCTATATAAAAAAAAATTTAAGGTATTTGGAAAATTGTCATTTTAATGATTGCAAATCACACTCAGCAGGGATATTTGCTCAATTTAAAAACAGCAACACCTTCATTTCATTAGCAATCTACATGCAGTGATTACTATCTCTTTAAGTGATTATATTTGATAGCTAATAATTAAGTTTTTCTATTAACAGCAATAATAAATGTCATTTTTTGAATAGTCTCAACCACATTTACTAATTCTGGTTTGATATCTATTTCATTGTCATGTATTATTAATTTGAGGATAAACTAACCACATTTTATTTTTTTTAAATAAAATAATACAAATTATTAGGCAAGAGTCATGTGTACATATATTTATTCTTTCTGCCAATTGCATTATTTTATGTAATTTGTACACTATGTTAACAACTTAATATATTTTAAAAGTTAATGTGTTATGATCTAATGTGAACTGACATAAGTAAACTAATAGAATGGTGGACTATGGAAAACAAGGTCCATGAACTGCAACTTCAGTTGTCATGTTAGTACTTAAACTTCTTGCAAATTTTCATATTATTTTTTATATATAATACTATAAATTTCACTTTCCTAAGTTTATATGAAAAGTCATAAACAAAAGTAAAATATAGAGAAACAGTTTTAGAGGGCTCTAGCTCCTGAATAACTAACTATATATTATTTACAATTTCAACTTTTAAACCAATTTAATTACAAACAATTAGTATTTTAGACCAAGATTAGCTAATTAGGAATAATGATTCTAAAATATGATTTCATATATCTGTATCTTATTTTTGACTTTTTATTGCTTATTTAGAGTCAAGACTTGAAAAATATAAACTTGTAATTTACTTATAATTGTGTATATTTATATAAATGTATCTTATTTTTGACTTTTTATTGCTTATCTAGAATCAAGGCTTGAAAAATATAAATTTGTTATTTACTTATACCTGTGTATATTTATGTAAATGTATTGATGATCATCATTTCCTTGATTATAATATAGAAACATATATTTGTTTAAAATAATTGTATTTAAAGTAAACCGAAACAACAAATAATAAAACTTTATTATTCACGTTTTCTTAATTCAGTAATTTTAGGATGACTTTAATTTTTAATACTTATAAACACTACTAAATAAAAACAAAAACAAAAAAAAGCTAAATTCCAAAAAAACATTCCATATACACACAAATGTAATATTATTTTAATTATAAGCGCATTTATTTATTAATACAGATTGAAACCTAATGGATGAAATTAATCATAGAATTAAACTTGGTTGGAGTGCTTTTGATAGAAATAACTTGATACTAAAAGGAAATATGCCTATGTATTTGAAAAGAAAGGTTTTTAATAAATGTGTTTTATCAGTTCTTAGTTATGGATCTGAGACTTGGACATTTAAGAGAAGAGCAATAGAGACTTCAGACCACTCAAAGAAGTATGGAGAGATGCATGTTGGGAGTAACCAAAAGAGATCGAAAACATAATATATTGGTAAGAGAACAAGCAGATATTACTGACATTGTTGAAAAAATTAAAAGACTGAAGTGAAGTTGGGTTGGATATATTGCGAGAAGAGATGGTAATAGATGGACAATTGAAATCTTAAACTGGATTCCAAGAGATTGTAAAAGACCCAGAAAGAGACCACATGTGAGATGGATGGATGGATGAAATAAGAAAGTGTGCAGGGGTGATGTGGAAGAGAGAAGATAAAGATCGGAGAAGATGATTGATGATGATGATTTTGCTACAATTTTTTTGATTATTTTTATATTCTATTCATTTCTATTCTAATTTAATAAAATATATGTAAAAAACAAAAACGTAAATAATTAAATAAACAAAACAGGAAGTAAAATTACTATGACAAATTTATTGTCTATGCATACAAGCTATTTATTATTGATATTTATGATATTTTGAATATGAATTATTATTTAAATATCTTTCTGAGTACTGCATAAACAAAATTAAGTTTGATTTATACTTACATAGTATATAATTCATAATCTTTAAGTATTATGTTGTAAGATGAACTCACTAAATATTACTCAAATAAAAAAAACATGTAGCAGATAATATGTTGTATGATGCAAAATAGAACTCTCAGAATTTAATTATCATATATTAAATTAAATAATTTAATATATCCAGCACACAGTTCTTCTTTTCAAAATAGTTCATATATATCTAATATAGAAATAAAACAAACTAACTCCTTCTTTTTAAAAACTTGATTTATTATGACTATAATCATGAAAAAGAAATCCGACGTTTCGACTATTTTTTATAATCTTTTTCAAGGCACACTAAAATAAAATATATATACACAATAAATATCACATATTCCAAAAAAAAAAAAAATTAAATTAATTAAAAATTACAAAATATATCCATAACCAAAATTTTCTTTTTTTTTTTTACCTTATCTCACTCCCCTTTCCTATTACAATCACAACTTAAACACAACTAATTCCTTTTTAAAATTCTATATATATCAAATAAAAACTTTTAATTAAAAACCTATTATTTTCTTTTATCTTTTTCTATTAACATCCTATTTAATTCTGGTTTTATTTCATTTATGTATACACCCTCTTTTATTATCCTTTCATTATATGACTTAATACATTCCAAAGGTTTTATTTCAAAATCCCCATGCTTAAATTTATTCTTAGAATGTAAATAGCAGAATTTTTATCACCTAAATGCTGTTTTAATCTAGTTTTTAATTTATTTTTACTAGTCCCAATATATGTCATTTCTACATTCTTTCTAAAACAAGTCAAACATTTTATCAAATAAACTAAATTCATAATGTCTAACCTATTATAATCCCCATTATTATTAATTAAAAAAATTAAATTTGCTTTTTTTTTTATAAACTGGACAAATTGAAACATATTTCCTATTAATCATTTTAACTAATTTCTTAACTTTAATAAATAAATCTTTAGATATATTAAAACCAACATAAATAATCTTTTCTCTATTTTTATTCCTATCTAATCCCATCCTATTCCTTATTTTATTTACATTTTTATTAGAAAACAAATGTTCAACTACACCCCTAGGATAATCATTCATAAAACATTTATTCCTAATAATATCAACCTCATTCTCAAACAAATTACTATTTGAACATAACTTAATTGCCCTAATAATTTTATTATTAACAATATTAATTTTACTATGATTATCAATATCTGAAAACCAATTATTTGATAATCCAAAAAATGTTTTTTTTTTTTCCAAACACAGATGTTTCTATAATAACACTACCATTCCTATCAATTTTTTTTTAAAATTCTAACATCCATATATTCAATAACATTAATATATTCTTTTTCCATAGTAAATTTTATTTTTTCAACTCTACCATTAATATAACTCAAAAAATTATCTGCATTTCTTTTATTACCATTGAAAACCATAAAATAGTCATCAACATCTAACATAAAAAATTGGTTTATTCCTATTATAATTAAAAAATTGTTCTTCAAACTTATACATATATATTCCTGCCAAAACTCAGACTATTACCCATACTTAAATCCTCTTTTTGTTTATAAAATTCATCCCCATATTTAAAAATAAGGTCCCTATAACAAATCACTAATATTTCATATAAAAGAAAACCCTCAATTTTTAATTTTACCCCTTTATCTTTATTATATAAATCCATAAAACAACAAATAGCAACCTCCGGATCAATGTTAGTATACATACTAACAATATCTAACTTTACAAAAAACAAATTTTTAAAAACCTTACCTTCTAAAAAAACTTTTAATTTATTAATAAACTGAATAGAATTATTAACACAATTTTTTTCAAATAATGAAATATATTTTTTAAAAAATATTATTATACACCCACCTCGAAATTTTTTCATAATAAGTATTACAACTACTAATAATTGCCCTCATTGGAATACCAAGCTTATGTATTTTAGGTAAACATATATTTTTGCACATTTTATATCCATTCTTTTTAATTTAAGCATGACTAATTTTTCCACACAACCTTTTTCATACAACACACTTAACATATTATTAACCTTTTTATTCATTAACATACTTTCATCTTTATTAATTTTTAGAAAACAATCTTCCTCTAATAAGTTTAACATTTTTTTATTATATTCACTCTTGTTTAAAACAACCATACTAGATGTTTTATCACCTTTTAAAAATAATAAATCCCCATATTTATCACGCATATTTTTAATAATATACCATTCATTAAACTTACAATTATTTCCCTTTCCTATTATATTTATTTTTTAATTCAAATACCAAATTTTTAAATCCGAATTTCAATTCATTAAATAAAAAATCCTTATTCATATTACTATCATTAATTTTATTACATTTATATTCAATTTAAGCATGAGGAGTTTGAAATAAAAACCTTTGGAATGTATTAAGTCATATAATGAAAGGATAATAAAAGAGGGTGTATACATAAATGAAATAAAACCAGAATTAAATAGGATGTTAATAGAAAAAGATAAAAGAAAATAATAGGTTTTTAATTAAAAGTTTTTATTTAATATATATAGAATTTTAAAAAGGAATTAGTTGTGTTTAATTTGTGATTGTAATAGGAAAGGGGAGTGAGATAAGGTAAAAAAAAGAAAATTTTGGTTCTGGATATATTTTGTAATTTTTAATTAATTTAATTTTTTTTGGAATATGTGATATTTATGGTGTATATATATTTTATTTTAGTGTGCCTTGAAAAAGACTATATAAAATAGTCGAAACGTCAGATTTCTTTTTCATGATTATAGTAATAATAAATCAAGTTTTAAAAAGGAGTTAGTTTGTTTTATTTCTATATTACATATATTAAATTATGCATAAAAATTACTGGGACCTGAAAAAATTATTGTAAAACCAAGAGCTCATAGAAATAATAATTCTGTTATTGTTGCTGTTGTGTAACTATAATTGTGGACCAACTTCTAGATCAGAATACTATTTTTTTCCATAAATGAGTTCAGAATTTGATATACCTTTTTTGTGTTTTAGAAACCATTACTACTTAATTTAATTTTGTAAATAAAACTTGAATAATGTTTAATTTTTATTGTGAAGATGTTTATTAAAAATTATGACTTTTTTTATTAGTCATAAAATTTTTTACTTTTTATAATACAAAACAATATTATTCAAATATGATAAGTGAAACTTAATAACTTAAAAAGACATAGGATCAATCCTGTTCCAAATTCTTAATCATGACCGTACAAAAAAAAAATTGTTGATTAATACATAGTATAAAAGTTATACTATAATGATTAGAAAAGAACTATCTATACAAAATTACTAAAAATGTAAATTACAATATTTTTATAAAAAATTGGTGTTATATGCAAAAAAATTAAATTTGTGAAATAGAATTTGTTTAATAAAAAGCGAGTAAAAACTATAAAAAAAACCCACTTTATTTTATAAATCTTTAATATTTTCCCAACCACTTTAATTAGCCAGTAATGGTGCTTAATATATATTCTTTTGTTATCCACAACCAGTATATTTTGTACACTCATTAATTTAGTTATAAAAGCTTGAAACACAGAGATATTAATGATTATTGATTAAAGTAGA
The DNA here is from genome assembly GCA_028023455.1 of Epiperipatus broadwayi. Classification (NCBI taxonomy): domain Eukaryota; kingdom Metazoa; phylum Onychophora; class Udeonychophora; order Euonychophora; family Peripatidae; genus Epiperipatus; species Epiperipatus broadwayi. The sequence goes on from JAQFVV010006205.1 coordinate 15,413,131, forward strand.
AAGAACAATATTTTTAAAAGTAGTACCCCCACACACACACATATATATATATTATAAGTAAGTAATGGTAAAACAATTTTACATAAACTATTCAACTGATGGTTTGTAAGGTTTAAATTTCCTTACTTACCATCTATCTAAGTACAGCTAAATATTCAAATACTAACCAATAATTAGATTATCTGGATATCTACATATGAACTATTTGAAAAAATCCTAATCAGGATTGGAAACTTTCAACTATTTGAAAAAATTTCCAAGCTCTTACCAGATTTGAGATTCTAGTTTTTAGTCATGGCAGGGATACACTAAGCACTATTCTATAAGTTCCTTATATATCTGTATGTGTATATATTTATCAAATAAAATTGTAATGCATAAAGCTAGACAGACAGATTTATTATAATAGACATACAACAAAATTTAAAGTATATGTTCACTAGTATTGGTGTTATAATTGCAATCTATTTATAAGATTTTAGATCCTAAGAGGAAAAAGACATTTTTCTTCTGTTTATTTGTAGTTATTGTCTGCTATACTAAAAAGTATGAGAAATATAATTTAAAGTTAGTTGCATTTCTATTTGTAATAAAACTGTCTACCTAGCATTACACATTGTAAGTTTGTTTATTATGCTTAGGAGAATTTATTAGGTTAGTAAAATTATTAATTAATATTATTTTACCAATTTAAATATGAAAGTTTTCAATTTTGCTTTTGTAAAATACTTACTAAGTTTAAATTTTTGATTTTATTATTACACGTAATAATAAAATTTTTGATTTTATTATTACACGTAATAATTGTAATCAGAATACTTTTTTCCATTTATTTGTACTTCTACATATATATATATATTGTATTGCAAAAAAATGAGCCTTAGATCAATCATCATTTAAAATTCAAATGAAATGGTTTCCTTTATTATCAGCTATCTATCATGACACAGTTGTCAAAAAAAAGATATTTATATATATAAATTGTGGACCAATTTATATATTAAAACAGATCTAAATAAGATAATATACCTTAACATTAAAATCCTTATCTAACATAATGTAGTGATTTGGCCAAATTAATCAAGTCATTCATAATATTCACATAAACATTATAACTCCAGTAGAATTAATGAAGTGTAAAATATAAATATTAATGAATGCGATCACAACAAATATAATTAAGGACAAAAAAAAAAAAGAGAATATTTCCTTAGGTAGCTATTCTTGGGGATAAATGAAAACTTATCCCGGATTAAAATACACATTTCACTTTACTTACAAACTGCAAACTTATTTTTCCCTTAATACATGAAATTAAATACATTTAATAATGTATAGTATATCAGTGGTATCTGATGCCATTAAATTCCAATTCCAAATTTGTAATAATATAAAATGTATATGATATTAAGATTATTTCTGTCCAGACACCGAGTAAAATTATATAAATTGTAAAACATTTAATATTCTCTAATTAGTAATCTAATTTTGACTGCATTCAATCATCATCAAACAATAACAGCTAATTATGGACAACATAAAATTTGTATATAAAACTAAATGCTATTTACATATTTAAATCATGAAAATTCAGAAAATACATTTATAAAACAAGAACATAACAAAGTAATATATCAAGCTTAAATCCATTTTCAAATGCAAATTAATTAAACTATTTAAATAAAATAACAGAATATATAAGTGATGAAAATAATTGTAAGGCTAAAGTTTCCCAAAATAGAGTTTACATAACAAAGTTAGCATTTTTTAAATAACAAAATTATTACAATTACAATCATAAACTGGTAGAAATTACTCCTGTCTAAACACAAATAAATAAAACCCATAAAGTCCTTACAACTGCAGCCAATATTTCTATTTTATATGGGAAACATAAAAATATCATCAGTAATAACATTTTCCTCTATGCATTACGTTATTATTTTTTTTTTAAATAATGCAATCTGCATCATGCATTACATTACAATATTATTTTATATATATATATACACACACACACAAATAAAATTATATAAAACGTAAAACTTTCCTTTATGCTTAAATGCATTCATACAAATTTTCGAATTCTTGTTTACACAGTCAATGCCTTAATAAAGTGTTCATTAAACTATCTGAACATTCAGGATTTTTAATAGAGTCCACTTAACATTGATATATTTATTTCACTTATATTAATTTCATACCTTTTATTCCTATGATTAATGCAGAAGTATTATTTAAAAATTCCATTGGAAAGTTTTTTTATAGTTTCACTATTCTTTTATATGATAAAGTGCTATATAGCAAATATAAGTATTTTATTTTAAATATGAAACATCATCCATGTTCTTTCTTTAAATAAATTCAGTAGTGAATTAGTTAAGAAAAATTTTAAAGTTTTAAAGGAATTCATTATCCAATTATGTACTTATTTTTTTTTTTTTCATATGTCATAGCATCTGCCGGGGCGCGAACCCACACCCGTCTGCAACCAACTACTTGCTTGCATGGCGGCTGCGATACCTCTCGGCTAACAACGCAAGACAATTATGTACTTATTTATTGTCCAACTTTCCCTTTAATAGATTTGTTTTTTTTTTTTAGAGATATTTATTTCAACATATATATGACAATTGGGGATGGGGTGCATTTCATTTCTAGAATAGAAATAGTAGTAGATTCCTTCTTTTCATAAAGTTTCAGACTTTTTTTCTAAAGTCCTTCTTAATTAGCCAGCTTATTAATTCTTATTTATTTGCTAAGTGGAATAATAGATTTTTTTTTTTTTTTTAAAAAAAGGTTTTAAAGTTACCTTTTTCAGAAAAATTGTTAGAGATCTTTCTTTTTCACTAAAAAAAAAAAAAAAAAATGTTTGCTAAAAACACAAAACAATGAAACACTTCTTTAAATAATTGATTTTACAGAAATCTATTGAAGAAAAAAAAAATTATTAGTTCATTTATATTTTTTTAATAAAATATTTGAAATTTATAAATAATTGATCCAATAATGTGTGTGCATGAATATATATAACTTTATACCTCATATAAGCACACCAAGAGTGTTCATAGCTAATGTTTAAGAAATATAGGTTACAGATTTGATAAAAAGTTTTTGGTTAATTACTATTATTTTGGTTATTAATAACTCTTAGCATGACAGTAGCGTTAATATGTATATAACACTTATCTTCCTTTGGATACATTTTCCTTTTTTTTTAAATTAAAAAATAAAAATAAAGATAATTAATTTAAGAGGCAGTTCTGTTATAGTATATAGATATAAAGAAGAGAGAGAGAAAAGGCCAGTTAGAACTTAAACAATTTTTAATTGCTGCAATTTTGACAGGAATCGTTTCCCACTCATTGTATCAAAGCAGTAACTATTGACATACAAGCATGTTATATATACATACTTACAAACAGATAAAAGTAAATAAAAAACACTCACTTTGCCAGAAGCGGTTGCTGTAATAATTAGTTTGTGTAAATTAAATTCATCTCTGGTGAGATCTAATTCTTGATCTTGTTGAGATTGCTGGCTGTCTCCAATCAGCATTTGAATAAGTCGAAGAATGAAAGATTTGATCTGCTGAAACTGTGTCCATAAACGCTTTATCACCATAGTAAAAATATTTTCTAAAATACATAATATTTATAAATGTGTTTATAAGACAGACATATCTGAAGATTTAATGAAATATATATATAAAACTAAACACATGCATCAATGTGTAATGTAAATATATATAAAATATTAACAATTCAGCAAGTTTCTATTGATATCTTTTGATATATATAAAGAAGTAATAAATAATGCTTTTTTTTAAAAGAAAATATATTCATATTGATTAACTTAATATGTGTATATAACATATATTTTGATTTTTTATTTAACATTCTTTTAAAGATATCAACAAACAATTTCAAGGACATATTTTGCTTATGATATCATAAAATTAAAAAGTCATGAGTATGTGTGCAGAAATCATTTTTATTGTTTTAAAATTGTGGAAGTTTTTGTTCTAGAAAAATATTCTTAAAAAAAGGAAAGAAAAAAAAACTCTCATCCCTGTTACTATTTAAAGCTGTTTGTAAAAAAACTATAATAAAATTAAAGAAATATGTATCACAGACTTTCATTACAGATATAAAAGAAATACAGCATACACACACAAGATAAAAAAAATTCATTTCTAATAACAATGTTGTAATGAATATTTTTCAAATGCTGCTACTTTGTGTCTTAATGCATAATTCTATGAAACAACTGTTATATTTTGAGATAAATTCACACATCAAGAAAGAAATTATATACATCTTCATAAATAGATTTTTAAATAAACTTTCACACCTATTTAATAAAAGTTATTTAAAATAATTAAGTTATATTCTAAATGAAGATCATCTTTTATATGTACAATAAAAAATATTAACAACAGACAAAAAAAAAATACATATCTAACTCTTAATTACTTGGACAATCATTTAACATTCAAGCATAAAATGACAAGTTGAGTTATGATCCAGGAAAATTTAGTTTTCAAACTATACATAGTGCCTGATAATTAATGAATGATAAAATACTCAAGATGCAAAATTTAATCTTTCTTTTATTTCTTTTCATATGCATTCATATACTCAGTATATTAATTTTAATGAGAATTCAGTTATTTAATAATTTTAAAAATTGTCAAGTTGTTACTTATTTATACTGCTTTATATATTTTTTAACTGATTATATTTTTATTATTATTAGAATATAGTTATTACTTATTTTACATCTAATGTATGCATAGTACAAAAACTATATATAAATTTATTAAATAATATTATTGTCAATTATTGGCCAAATATAGATCTTGCTCATCACAAATAGACCATTTCCTTCAACCTTCTTATCTCTCGGTTCTGCTTCTTAAGTACTTATATTTACTTCATTTTTTTCAGTTTATTTAAAAACATCCCGTTTTTACATTTATATTTTTATAATCCACAGTGCTTTTTAGCATAACATTAATATTTTTTTTGATTTTGAAATTTGTGCCAATCCAATTCTTTTCGTCATTATAATTTTAAGAAAAAAAACCCTATCTTTTAAAAAACTTTCTTACTTGCAACAATTTGCATGATTTGTGAGAATATGAACTTGAAGTAATTGCCATCTCAAATTATAAAGATTTTTGAAAGTTTTTTCTTATAACTAAAAGACATCAAATAATTAAGTGTTATAGTACTATTCATAATTATATAAGACTTTTTAGACACTTTAATATGTCTGAAAAAGTGAGTAGGCATATAGATCATCATCTTTGCCTTGTTCAAATTGTAATGTAGAGAAGTTATGTGTCATTTATTCACTTTATTCAGATGCAGCAGGTAAAATATCAGTAACATCATCAATATAAAAATTGTGAACAGACTTCAGAATAGACAAATATAGAAAGAATTAAATTACTTGACAAGATAACTTTACCTGATATGCAAAATTGCCATCAGTGTTATCTATCAATTTATTTCCATACTATATACAAATTTGCTGTGAAATTTCTTACAGTACATAAAAAAATAACAGACTGATATTGTATGACCTCCAGAAATTTATATTTTCAGACTAAAAAGTCATATTGCTATACTACTAAGTGTCAGGTAAATAAGAATGTCAAATAATAGTATTATACATAACCAATTAGAAGAAGGGTAAATATGATGAAATTAAAGTTATATGTTCAATATATTAAAATCAGATTTTTCAGAGTCATAACAAACATGGTAAATTTAATATCATAATTGTTGATAATAATAGATTGCTATTAACTGAAAGAAGACCTTTTAATTCTTCTTTGAAGTCTTAAAAAAACTGAGTAGAATAAATTCCTAATATCAATTCCATTAGTTCTTGTCATTGCATCTGTTATTCATATAATAAATGAATACAGATGAGCTGATGATAAATAAGTGTCAACCAGCATGGTGAGTTTATTGATTTTTTATTTGAGAGTTGGTTGAGTTTTCTTGAAAGCAGGAGAAATGTGTGTATGAATGAAGATATTTGCAATCACGGCAGATAAAACTAAATTATAACTCTTACTTATAGAAGGTTGTAAAGTTGCAGGCCAAGGTAGCAGTTGGTGGTCAAAGCAGATATATATATACACTGTGTCTCGTTTTACGTGATAGATAGGTTCCTCAGAAAACACGCGCAAACGAAAACGTGCAAAAATAGACGTAACTTACATTGAAAAGGGGGGGATGCGGTCTGTGATTTTTCAAAATTCGTGTAAAAGCACCAACATAAAATTACTTTAAAATTCACGCAAAAAAAAAAATAAGAAAATAAAATATGACTAATAAAAAATTTCAAATTTGAAAAAAATTGATACAAAAACTTTTTTTAACTATAATATTTAATTTTATTCAAAATAATATATTTTTATGCATAATTTACAGTACAGTAATTTACATTTTTTTATACACGTTTTAATTATTATAGCTATTTGCCAAAAACACGTTCGTTTGCAAACAACTAGCGCCAACTTCACACTCATGTTGTGACAATGATTTTCTGGTAACAACGTAATTAGTAATTAATCTTTGAGACGATGATTTTATTAATTGTTTATGAACTTAGACTTATGATAATAAAAAGACATTTATTCACCACTGCTGGGAAAAATTTAATTACAACTAACAACTAAAAATTAAATTCTTATTTTTGTCTTTAATTTTCAATTCCGTTTAAAAATCAAATTTCACATCACATTTTTATTTCAAGTCGCCGTAAGTAATTTTTAAATTGTTAATTACAATTAAAAATCAGATTTTAATTTTTAATTGTCAAATTTAATTGTGCCCACTGCTATTACTGACCTTTTAAAAATAAACTTGTGGACACTAAATGATTAATAATTGATTACATTCTTTTTTAAAAAGCAAAAACAGAATGTGATTTAAAATGCAAAATTAACACGCACAATGTTTGAACAAATTTACATTATAATCTTGTAAAATTTAATGTGTGTATACATAAAATGTGGAAATCATGATTTTAATTTCATTATGGCATAAAAATCTTACTATTATAAAGCACTGAAAATATTGAAATTACTAAGATGAAAGTCGAATTCCAATAATGTGTTATTACTTTCAATATAACGTAAGTGCACGAAATTTATTATTTAAAGTAATAGCGCAATATCGGAGTTCGACTTCCGGTGAAACACGAATCGCGTAACTTCAAAATCGTGTTAAATAAGTCCGCGTAAAAGAGACCCAGGTGTATATATAGAAATCCTCCCTGATTATGGACCCATGCTGCCATTTGAGGATGACTTTTCATTTAGATACTTAAAACTGCAGATTTCTTTCAAGTAAAGAAAAATTGCAAGAATTGCCTATTATTATATGGGATATTATTGAACTTTGTAAAAATGGAAGTAAAGATGAAGAGATAATTGATTTAAAAAGTAAACATATACAAGTAAGGTGAAATTCATTATAAATAAAAAGTGATGGTATATAGAAAGAGTGCCAGGTATTCAAATTAATGGAAAATATTAAATGCAGATAATTAAAGTTTATGCCGCAACAAGTTTTCATCGTGATGAAGAAGTAATTTTTTTTATACGAATGTACTAAACAGTTTTGATCAGACCAAACAAAATTTTAAAATTGTCTTGGGAGACATTAATACTAGAAGTGATAATTGAATGAAGGATGAAAGTTTTGTGATAAGTTATAATGACAGAAAAGAAAGAGGATCCAGACTTGTGGCCTTCACAGAAGAACAGTGCATATTATGAATTTCTTAGAGAAAAGTACTAATTAAAATAGAAAATGAAAGCATCCAAATGAAGGTTACAATAGTATTTAAATATATTTTGACTAATAGAAAAAAAGTATTTCAAGACTGTAATGTTCTTAATAGATTCATCATAGGAAGTGATCATTGTTAAGTTAGATATAAGATATGCATTAATTCAAAAAGAGAAGACAAAAACTATTAAGAAAGTCAATATTAATAGCTGATATTACTAACTTTCAGAAACACTCCAATAAATTTAAATAAAAACTTGCAAATTATTTTAAAATATTAACAGATTTTGAAGACGGTTTAGCCTAAAATGAAACCAATAAAAACATAACTGATACACGATTAAAAATTGCAAGTAAGACATAGCTGCTACAAAAAAAATCAGCTTTTTACCAATATATTTTCTACTGAGACAAAACAATGTACGAAGAAAAGAAATAATATGAAAAATTTTTAAAAACGATCCATTAAAAAGAATGGAATATCTAGAATTTTGTAAAATGGGAAGAAAAAGAGTTAATAACAATATAAAAAAAAAAAATGTGAATTGGCAAGGAAATCTATATAAAAAAAAAAGTCTCAAAAATATAAAACAATATCTTGGCATTGGAAAGAAAGTTATTTCTGCAATAAAAGAAAGATGATATCATGAAATGTGTGGTAGAGTTCTGTAAAGAATTATTACAGTAATCAGAAATAAGAAAAAAAGTTTTGCCTGTAATTATTACGTCTTCTGTATTATAAATGAGACATGCAATTAAATCTATAAAGAAGGGGAAAACTTTTGGAAATAATTGAATTATAATTGTTATCTTAAAAGAAGTGGGTAAAAAAACAAAACAAATTATTGGTGAAGTTATATACCAATTGGCTAAATGATAAAGATGCATCTCAGATGAGTGGAAGAGTTTAGTAATATTGATATGTAAAAAAGATGATAAAGAAGATAAAAGAAATTGCAGGTCTTTCAGTCTTCCATTAATTCTACACAAAATTATTACCAAAGTAATTACAACTTTTCTACAACAAACTTTAGATTTTAACCAACTAAAACTACAAGCTGGATTTAAAAACCATTTTAGCATACTGGATTATATCCAAATATTAAGAGAAATTATAAAAAGAAATACCACTATGATTTAGATTTCTTTATTATGAAAAGGCATTTGATTCTATAAGCATTTCTATAGTAATTAAACAATGGGTCAACAAGATATAGATTTGAAATATGATCATATTGTAAAGAATATTTATTAAAATGCAACAATAAAGATTAATATACATAGCGATACTAAGATTAACATTGAAAATGATATACATCAGCATGATTCCATATCTCCAAACTTTTTATAGCAATTTTCAAAAAATATTTTGTTGATTACAATGGGAAGCTAAGGGAATAAAACTAAATGAAAATTATTTAAATCATCAAGATTTTGCAAATGATAAAATTGTTTCTGCAAATAGTACTTCAGAGCTTTAGGATATGTTCCAAGAGTTATCAGATGAAAGTAAGAAAATAGGATTAAACAGAAATGCTAAAAAGACTAAAATAATCTTCAATGGATTTTTTCAGAAAAAGAAAATAAAGATTAATAAGCATGAATTAGAAAAAGTTAACAATTACAATTACTCTAGGTCAGATTATTAATACAAATGGAAATACAATAAATAAAATTAATCATGGAATTAATCTTGAATGATGTGCTGTTAGTAGAAATAAATTAATATTAAAAGGAAATATGTCTAAGTGCTTGAATAGGAAGGTTTTTAATAGATATGTTTTACTAAGGAGCAGAGACTCCAACATTTAATAGAAAGGTAATATAGACTTCAGATGACTCAACTGTAATAATAGAAATATATTTTTTTACTCATATTTTTTCAATTTTTAATATAATTTGATTATTTGATAAATACTTTTATTTTTTCACACTATGAATGATGCAGCAACCTAGTTTAAAAACAAGTTATAAATTGTAATTTGAAGTTCATTATTTGTGTCATGATTTAATATCGTTTAATGCATAAACTGAAAACAATCTTCAGATTTATTTTTGGATTTTATGTATATTTTAATTTGTATTAATTACTTTATATATCAATTAAACATCTTTTTAGCCAAACATAGATATTATAACAAGACTAAATAAATTTTGCATATATATATAGCTATCATTTATCAGTTGATAATCTAACCAAAACTTTTTATAATCAAAGAATTCCACAATTATAAAAAGTTTAAGAATGGTTTACAAGGATTTGACATAAATTTTAGATATGTTTCTCTAGAAAATATTAAGAATGCAGACATGATCGGATAAGAGTATAAAGTTTTTACTTTTTGAACTAGAAAAAAATGTTAAGAGTGATTTAAGAAATTCAAAGCAAAGATAGTTATTAAATTCAGTGGTGTGAGAATATATATCATAAAAATTGTGTTATGTTTTTAGATAACTTATGCTCAATAGAGACATGAATATAGAAACCATGAATCACATTAATAATAGATCAGTCTTGATGTCAATAAAAATACCTTGTTCAATCAACAATAATTGCTATATCATTATATATTTTCTTCAATAGCAAACACCAAATTAATTGTCTTATGTCCAGTCTCAAGTCCCATCATTAACCAAACAGATAAATCAGTCAATGGCTAAAAGCAATGCAACTTTAAAAATAGTTTTTATTTTATTTTAAAAAAAGTCAAATATTCATGATTAACATTATACTTGTACTTTGTATGAAGTGAAAATTAAGATAAAAATAAAATTTGTTGTTGCATAAATAATATTTAAAAATTAGAAAACAACATTATTGGAGTGTTCCATAATCACTTGTACACAGTCATGCCTCAGTCCAATATAAATAGAGACAGATTATCAATAATTAAACTAATTTCAATAGAAATCACAGGAGCAAATTTAGAAAAACATGCAACATTTTTTTAAAAGGAGAAAAAAGAATTATAAAATGTTTTCTTTGTCAGTAAAAATATTGCTATAATTTAAATTATGATAATTCAACACACACTGTAGATTTTGAACAATTAACACAATAGATAAAATTGGATACTTAATAAATTGATTAAGCAATTAGTAAATAGAACTAATAAAAAACTTATTCATATAGTCTTATTTAATTACCATGTGAAGAACCAAATTCATCTTCAAATTTAGCCTGATTTTCAGAAACTGGTAAATCCACCATTTCTACACTAAGAATAGATGATAAAGATTCTTCTCTGCTCCATACTAGTTTATCTGAAAAAGTAAAACATTAATTTCAATTACTAAACTCTCTCTCTCTCTATATATATATATATATAGTGCACATAATCTATTATATATAAATTCATACAAAGATATATTACATTTTTTACTCAAAAAATACTCCTCTAATGCGTATATATATATGTCAATTATAAATAAGATGAAAAGAAAAAAAATACTTTTATTAATGTAGAATACTAGTTTAAAATATATTTTGCAAATAAAAAATAAAAAAAATGCTAAGAATAAGAAAGACCTCAAATAGAGAAGATATGACATAAAAAGTTGCTAAAGTAAAATAATAAAGGATAGCAAGCAGTACTTATCATTAGTAATAATTAGTATATCCAATTGTAAAAGAAAATATTCCTACATAGGTCAAACAATATAATTTACACATGTGTATTTAAACAAAATTTAAAATTAAGTAATATTTTATAAATAACACAATGTGGATTTTTCCCTTCATAATGCTTAATTTTTTTTTAAGTGATTGAAAAAAATTATTGAACAATCAACATGTCAATTATTTAATAAAATTTGAAAATTGCAAAACATAGATTTACTAAGATCTTTAAATTCCAAACAATGTTAAATAAAAGAAGAGTATTATTTAAACAATTTCATTATATATAAAACACGAAAGAATAACAATGTGGAGATTAATAGTATATATACTATTAAAGTAACAAAATCCTCAACAACTTCTCATTCAGTGAAAAACTCAGCCATTTTTGTCTTTAATATTTTAAAACAATTTGAACATTTTAATTTAAATTCATTGAATTGTTTATAGACAGTCATTTAGAATGATGCCAATGTTTTGCAAATATGGTTCAGAATTTCAAAAAATGTTACAAAAATTTTCAAATAAAAGCAAACAACCAATCAAAAAAATTGAATTAAAGATAAATACTAAAAAAAGACAAAAGTAATGTTTAATGGTTTTCAAAAAAAAAAAAAGGGAGGGGGGAAAGAAGAGATTAATAGCAATGAATCACAGTAAGTTAATAACTACAAATATATTGGTCAGATTATTAGCAGAAATAAAAATATAATGGATTAATTCAATCATAGAATTAAATTTGCAATGGATGCTTTTAATAAAAGTGTTTTGCCAGGACTGAGACTCGAATATTTAATAATAAGCAATAGAGATTTCAGAACATGATGCAAAGTATATAGAGATGTATGTTGAGAATAATGAGAAGGGACTGAATGTTAAATACATGAATTGACATCAATGAAAAATACTATGTGGCTGAAATAGAATTGGATTGACATGTTTCTAGAAAAGATGGCAATAAATGGATAGTTGAAGTATTAAAGTGAATCCCACAAGATTGTAAAAGACCCGCAAAGAATCTTATAAAAGATGCATGGATAAAGAAATTGCTGAAGTGATAAAGAAAATAAGTTACAGACTGGAGAAACTTAAATTTAGAAAGACTATCATCATACAGTGGATTGATAATAGCTGAAAATGATGATGTTGAATATCAATGTTATACTTACAGGAAGATAATTTAAAAATTTTATTAAGTAAGTTGCTTCCAGTCATAGATGAGTGATTGGAGACTCATTATGAATTTTGAGATTAAAAAGCACTACAGACATGATTTTTATTGCCAAGCAAATGCAAGAAAAGACAGAAACAAAAGAGTGATTTAAATATTGCTTTTAACTGACTTGGTCAAAGCATTTGATTCAGTTAATTGAAAAGGATGTCCATCAAAGATTATTTGTATTGAGTTTTTACAAGATAGAATGAGAAGTGTTAATATTATAGGTAAAAAATCTGAAACATTTGATATGAAAATTAGTGTTAAATAAATATGTATATTAACTCCAACATTGTTCTCAATTTTTATGATATAGTTTTGGAACTCTCTGCAGACTGCTTCATGAATTAGGAAGCAAGATGCAATATAGGTTTGATAATAGAATTTTTAATATGAATAAATAAAAAACAAAAAACAAGCATTTACATTTCTTGGCTTTAAGAATTACAGTATATTGATAATTATAGCATTGTTGCCAAATCAAAAGACAATTTATAGAAAATACTTAATATTTTGAATGCAACATATCAAGACTTGGGTTTAGTAATTAACGTTTAAAAAAATAAAATCGATTATTTGGCCAAATGTGGAAGAAAAAAACCAACAACTTTTAATTGGATAATTAATAACTCAAAAATATTAGCAAATTTAAATACCTTGGTAACTTTTTAAGTAGAAAGATGGACTTAGATGTTATAATGCAATATAAACTTTGATGTGCCACTGATAGTTTTAGCAAGTTAAAAGATATGATCCATCACAGTTATACAATTATTGCAACTAACTTAGTTGTATCTAGAACTAATATTTTATCTAATTTGTTGCAAGAAGTCAAACTTAAACCTCTTACTCATATAATATAAAAGAATTAAATTTTTTTTATTAAAGATGTTCCATAAAATTTTAAAAATACAATGGCAAGATCAAAAGACCAATTAATGTGTTCTTCAGCTTGCTGGATGTTTTCTAATATAAAATCACATCTTTGTTATATGCATATGTGAAATGAATTAATGGTACAACATTTCTTTTAAAAATATACTTTAAACTGAAATTGAACAAAGTTTTTGTGGGAGAGACAAACTCTCTTTACATTATAAAGATTATCTAAGACACTCTAAACAAACACAATAATGATTGCTTTGTTTGAAAGATATGACTAAAGACAAAATACAATGAAGAGATACGATTAGATAAGGTGTCAAAGTCTTTCAGAAAAACAGTTTACTGCAGAAAAAGTTAAAAGACAGTCACCACAAAGTATCAAATAAACATAATAATGGATCAGCATGTTCTGTATGTAGATATATTTGTGATTCATGGACTGGTTTCTATAATAATTATAAAATTTTATTTTTAGGGAATTAGCATTATTTTATATTTATATATTTTTTTGTTTGAAGTTGTAGTGACCATATTCATTATTCATTTACTAATGTTTGCTGCTGCTTCAAATGTGATTAAACAAACAAAGTGATTAGTGCTGTAAATTACATCCATTTATTAAGTATGTTATGAAGTGTCATTCTCCAGAAAAATTATAGATTAAAAAAATGTTTTCTGTAATCAAGGTTCTAAAACAATATAAAGAATATTTACCAAAATATAACAGTGGTAGTTAAAATTCTATAGTAATACAATTTTTTTTTTACAATAATTTTACCCTAATATTTTGTGGGTTAAAATAAGAAGTAAAGAAAATAAAAATAAACAGACTACTTAAATCATCTAGATGTTACCAATAATGTACTTGTTATTGCAAATAATGCTTCACAACTCCGGAGAACATTACAAAAGCTATCAACAAATACAAGAAAGTGAGATTAAAAGATAATTACCAAAAAGATTAAAACATTGTTCAATGGCTTTTCAAAAAGAATAAAAATAATTAAGATTTATAATAATGAACTAAAAGAAGTTACACTTATAGATGTTATTTTCACAATAAAAGATGGAAAGTTAATGATGCATGAAATTAATCATATAATTAAATAAATGGGTAGTGATTAGGTAAAAATAACTTCATATTAAAAATAATTATGCTTATGAGGATGAAAAAGTTTTAGATATTTGTTTTACTAACAACAGCAAAAACAAAACAAAATAAAAACTAGAAATATTTAGCAAAGTACAAAAATGTATAGGTGCCATAACTGAATAAAGTACGAGGCTGAAATAAAGCTGGATTAAACATGATATTAAAAGACAATAAATGAAAATCTAATTATATCTCAAGAGATTGCAAAAGACCTAGAAATAGAATGTAATTATAATGAATGCTATAAGAACATATGGTAGTGATGTAGAAAAAATATTATGGAATGAAAATATTGGATTAAACACAGATTTTCATCTTGAAATAAAGTGATAATGAATAAAAATAATGAAGAGCAAAAAAATTGCTTTATGATTATGCTACCTTCTATATCTATACTATCTACTTTTTCATATTAAGCAAACCTACATTTGTATCTGTACATACACATATACATACTTTGGTTAAGATTCCCATTCATTTTTAAGAATAAAAGTTTATATTAATTTTAATATATTATAAAAAAAACAACAAAAAAAAAAAACAGACAATGCTCAAATATTTTTTTATTATTTCATCACCAGGAGGTTTTTGATTTAGTAAATAATATTTAAATAAATTATGTAAATGAAAAAATAAAATAAACAATTTCTTTTTTCCAATTCTAAAAAGCATCATATTGCTTTTCTAAGAAAGTATAATTTCTTCATTACTGTTTACCAATTTAGAAATTTCTGGGAAGTGATATTCTGCTCCAATATGAAATCTAATATTGGCCATAACTCACTAATGTTATTGTAACAGAAAGATGCTTAAATTCTCAGAAAAAAAAAAAAGTTTTGCATATATATGAATTTTATATAGCTTGCATATTAGACATATATGTGTATAATTTTATACGTAGAAATGTGAATGTTCATAATTCTTTCCAGATATCCATCTCAGTTTTGATTCTAACAAACATAACTGTAACTTTCTTAAAATTATTTAACAACTATTCTTCAGCCCTTTATATCCATATAGTATTATTTCTAATAAACCTAGATATTTTAAAATTTCTTCTTAGTATTTATTCTTGCTTTGATTGCTGCCCTATCTATGGTATTCTCTTGAATTAATAATTATTTTGGGTGCATCTAGGTATTAGAATATTTTTGGGATATAAAACTCATTCTATAATGCACAAATTATTCAGATACATTGTTATTTTTCAAGACATTTATTAAATTTTATTTTCAAATTTTTCCATATCTACATTTCAAAATATCTTTAAAAACATATATACACATTCACATATATAATATTAGGGACTGTTTATTTATTCAAATTATTTATTTTTAAAATGTAAAATTTTTTAATATACAAATAAAATTTTGACAATGATATATATATTCAATGAATTTTAATTTAAAGCCTATTTAAAATACATTAATTTAAAATAATAATTGGTACCTATTTGAATCAAACTTCAAGGATATGATTTTTTTTTTCCAAAAAAAGGTTTTTCTGAAATTTATAATCAGTTTAAATGGTTTAATGAACTGCTAAATAATAAAATCCTAATAATAAATATTATTTATTTAAATTAAAAACAAGTAGTTTATTTATTATTAATCCAAATCTTTATTGCTAACACAAATTATAACCTGCTGAGTTTTAAATGTTGTTGAAAATTTATAATACATATATATTTGTGATGATGATTTTAATTATTTCTCAAAAAAAAATAATAATAATAATTAAATGAATCAGCTTTCAGATGCAGTGTAAAAAATTAAAACCAAAAAAATAAAAAATAAAGAAAAATTATTATAATTTTAATGAGTAATTAAATATTACTACATATATTAACAGTTTTAGAGCATATGTGCATGTATGCATGTTTTGATAATTTTCTTAGAAAAATCATTTGTATCTCAAAAAACTTTTTTATGTTGGTTAAGGAAATTATACTATATTCAGACAGATGCAAAATAATAATAACAACGTGTTACATTATAATGTTAATTGATAAAAAAAAAACCACATACTTTCTACAATTACTAATAATAACCATTATTATTTATAAAAAGCAAATTTGACTATTTATTATTTTTTAATAACTTATCATAAATATACAGTATAAGCAAATTTTATTTTAGATAAGTAAAAAAGAATAAAATAAATATTGTGACTTAGTTAAGAGCAAAAATAAATCAAAATTGTATTTATCTTTTTAATAGATAAATAGTTTTGTATTTATTTATTATTTTAGCCTATTCCATCTAGCAATAAAAAAATGAAACTATAATTGCAATAACAACTTTAAACATTTTTTATATTATACATAAATTAAAACACACAAGATGTATATTACATTTATAACTACTATATATCTTTGACATTATGTAGTATCAAAAATAATACATATTATATTTTCTCTTCCAGATAGTACTGAGATCATTTCATTTTCATAAATCTGGGAGATAAAACATTACACTCATTTGAGTTTAAAAAAGGTTAAATCACTATTACCCAATTAGACAAAACTTTGGAAACTAAAACTAGAAGAAAACTAAATGAACATTAAAGAGAATTGTAGCTAAAAACCACAAAACTCAGATGAGAGAAATCATTACAGAGGACCATACACACCTCTATAATCCAATGCAGAAAAACAATTAGTCATCATTGTCACAAACAGAACTTCTATAAATAAATTGCCACTCAACATATTAGTGCTACGATAAGGAAGTGATGATGTTAACAAACATAAAAACTGAATAATTGAAAGCATATTATGAAATCAGATGAATTATTATTTTTTTTTCTCAGTTATTGGATGAGTTTAGGTTTGGTGACTGTCAAAAGAAGCCTATAAACCTGATAGTTCTTACTCAACTGCAATCATATTGATGGAATAATTTAAGCAGTTATATCGTGGTACTCTCTTTGTTGAATCACTACTCTGTAAGAATGTACCGGAAACTATTTAAACATTTTGAGTTCATTATGCAGTTCATAAATTGTTTCCAGGTTCATTGATATTTTACATGGTTGTGATGCTCAATTCACATGTATGGTTTGAAAAACATGAGATTTAACAAAGTCTCTACAGGCCATTATTAAATTAGAAAGGTAGAGTTCAATATTCTACATTGACAACTTATAGATTTTTCATCATGAGAAATAACAAATATTTTTTAGACACTGTTTAAATGTTAACATAATTCTATGTCATATTCAATACAAACAGTTTTTGATTAAAACAATCAACTTTCATTATATTAATAAAACGATCAAAGCTGTTCAGATCATTATGTCAAATTCCTATATCAAACCATATTTATTTATTATTAGTCATTCTAATTCCAGAAAAAGATATATAAAAAAAAGAACAAAAATTACAATATGAAAATATAACATTAGAAACAAAATTGTTGTGCATACTATTTCATTATTTTTTAAAATTTACAATGATATAAGTGGGAGAACTTATTTTAAATAAACAAATACATATTTCTGTATCATTAATAAAACAAACAAAATTATATATATATAAAGCAAAATCAATTAGAAATATTAAATTATTATTTATCATAATATTATAACAAAATAAAAAAAAAATAAAAATATATGAATAGAATTAATCATTCACATTACATAAACAATCATGATAATGAAAAGAATGATCAAAGTAAGTCAAATTTGTAGAAATAAAGACTGTTTTTTTTTTCTTTTATAGAATAATAAAATAAAATAAAAAACTATCATATTTCTTAACAAATTTAATTAGCAGTAAAAATCATAATACTCGCATGCTATACAATTATAAAAACTTAATCATAATAAAAAAATAAAACACTACAATTAAAATTTAAAGTTTTATATGTATTATATATTTCCAATGCTATATTGTGAGAAGGTAATGTAAATTGTTGTAGTTTGTATTGAGTTAAAAGAGTATCATTTGTGCTTTAAAATTTATTATTTTTTATACATAATGATTACAAAATATTTTTATTATTATTATTATTATGAGTATTGTAAAGAGATTTTAAGAATGAAATGCAGGATCATTTTGGTATTAGAATAAATAAAAAGCATAACCTTGGTTTTTAAGAAGTTATAAATAAGACTGAACAATTTGAATTTGCTCTCTAACATCATGACTTTCTAGAAGCAAATCTGAGTTCTTTTATATATATATTTCATTTCTTTTAAATGTATTTGCTTGATAGCTACAAAATGATGGAATACAAAGTATTATATTTGTCCAGGAAACTGGACTAGATTGCCAAACACTTGTCAAAAGAAGGAGAAACATGATTTATGGCATTCAAATTCATCTTAATATTTCCCTACTAAAAAAAAAAAAGTGATTGTCGCTTGTGAATCAAGCATTTTAATAATGAAACATCTAAGCTAACAATATAACTATTGAATACAAGAATCGTTTCTACAAAAGGATATTATTTTATAATACTGATGAAGTATTTTAACATAGGATTTAAACCAATTTATTTCTATGTTGTATCATTGTAAATGGAAACTGGCATCTGTTTATTCATAATGCCATTATGATATCAAATGTTTAATAAATAGAGAATAATAAAAATTATACTTTGAGAATATTGAAATTTAACAAATATGCATTGTCTTGGAAAACTTTTTGCTATACTTTTACCTTATTTGGATTAGTGTATATCATTAAATTATAGCTCATGGAATTGATATTGGAAATATTATGTATTCATTTGTATAATATTTTATAAATATTATTGATTAATATATTTTAAGTTAGTTAATTGTTTGTTTTCACATGTATAAAATAAAATAAAGTTAAACTTAGTTTAAATTTAAATTTATATCCTAAATTTTAATGATTAAAATTTTGATTTTAAATATAAGTTTATCTGTTGACTGGGAATTACTTTTGGATATACATGTTATAAGTATTGAAAATCTGGAAGAATTGTATTGTAACAATTATTCATTGATATTTTATTTGGAAAATAAGGTGAACAAGTAGACAAACTTATTATTATATTTTATCTTAATCTATTACTTTATTATAGAATTATTATTAGCTTTCTTATATTTTAAATAGTATATGTGTGCAGCAACATTTTTGTTTCACATAAATTTTATATATTGTATATTAAACATTAAATAGGTGAATTTTTGCTGTATAAGTACCTACTTTTATTAATATTAATTTAGATGGAGAAAATATTTCATGATAGTTAATTAGAGTATAAGTCACAAATGTTTATTGTTTATTTGTCATTTTATATTTACTGCTAATAAATTTTTAATTCATTTAGATAAATAAACTTGCTTTAGTCGTCATTTCAACTAATAATGCAAATCTATTGGCTAATAAAATTTTAGTATATAATAGTTATGTATTGATTTATACAATATATTTTATAATAAATAATCACAAATAATGTGGGAATCAAACGATTGGATTGGTAAAAGTATGTACTATTACATACTACTTTATTATAAATCCAATATATTATCACTCCAGTTAGGTATACATATTATATGGTAATAGATTAATTAATTTGGTATAGCTAAATGTTTAATAAGTAATTAGAAGATCACCATAACTATTTTAACAATTATATGCAAATTATTTTTGGATAAAAACTTATATCTGAATTAGTTTGATATTTTATAAAGAATAAGTATATTAATTATTTAGGGTAAACAAAAGCGATTATAAATGGATGCCTGCATATTATTTTAGACTATTATTTATTGGATGCAAGTTGTAGCAATTTATTATTTATTTAGAAAGATGGTAATTTTGGAACATTATAAAATTTATAATTTCATACATTGAAATTGGTATTTAAATAACATTAAATTGAATGATTTCCTTTGCCTAAATTTAAAGCTCATAAAGTAATTATATATTTAATATAAATATTAAGGTTTAATATTACCATTTGCTTATGATTAATACTAGGATATTAGGGTAATTATAATTTAGCGTTTAATAGCTGGGCTTTATTGATTTGAAGAACAATTCATTGTGATTTGGTAATCATATTTATATAAGTATCAAATAAGAGTCTTTCATTTATTTCATATTGTTATGATTTGGATATTGTAGTATTGACTTCCATTTTATATCATTATAAGTTGGCACAAATAGGGAGATATGTTAGATGAGTTAATTTTGCATATTATGTTCTATTATAGTTTTAGTATTGTAAACATTTTATTTCATTACAATTTGATGGTATATAGTGGACCCATTTCAAATCCAGTCACAAGATTGACTGTTGACTATTCACCATGATAAATGATCGATTTTGTGTAATGCCAGTGAACTTATAGTTAAGGTCTCTGCTAATCTCTCATGCACATTCCTCATTATATTCATAGTCATTCATTATATATTTGTACATTTATGTTTAAATTTGTATTGACTAGGGGTTGCTGATGATATTCTCCATACCATTACAAATTGAATTATGTTAATTTAAATATAAAAGGAATATATAGAATATGATAATTAAACCAAATAATGATATTATTAAATAAATGTAATAATTTTATTAATAATTATTTTTATTATCAAATTTGTTTACAGCCTCAGATTATTTATATAATCTATCCTATATATATAAAATCATAAGTAAAATAGAAATAAAAGCAAACGATGCAGTTCGCTAAAAATTCCAGATGTTAATAAGGGACTAAAATTTCTTCTATCTGGCCAAAAAAAGAACAAAATACTGTTAGAAATCTTGCAGAAACAGAACATCTGCAGTTAAAAAAAACAGTATTTTGAAAAAATATAAATAATTACTTATTTAACAATAAACTTGCTCTAGCCTAATTAAATATAATTAAAGAAAAACAGAAAAAAGAATAAAGTTACATTTCATGAAATAGTTAATGTGAAGTTATTTAACTCAGGAAAAATAAAACTTAATTTTGTAAATAATTTTACAGTTTTTGTTAAAATATATAGAGTTAACTTATAGTTTTTTTATTTTATTTTTTTTGTATTAAATGTTCTTTTAGAATGGAAGTAACATGTTAGATTGTGGTTGAAAGTTGGAAAAAGCTTAAGATACCTGAATCTTTCAATGTTTTTTTTTGTCTTTTGAAAAATATAATTTGAAAGCATTGACAATAAACATTATTATTGCATTCTTTCAACTTTCTTTTCTTTAGCAATGAATAATCAATTGGCTTTCAGAAATAGAATTCAAAAATACACATATACCCTAAGAAGTTTTGCAAGAAGTTATAAGTGATGATTTTAGGTAATGTGTTAAATTGAAAGAATTTTTAATATCGCATGTATGTGTTTGGTGTCACTCTTTTCTAATTTTATGTAATATTATTGAAATTTCAAAATCTCCCTAAATACAATGTATAAAAAGAAGTATTAGAAATAAATATTTTTCCATAAGTACTGAAGGTTAAAGGCAGAGGAATATATTCCCCCTCCCCCATGTATCAAATAAGAATAAATAACTATAAGATTGACAATAAAACTAATAATTATAAAGTATCATCTATTAAATCTGACCATTATATAAAAACAGGTCAATACAATTTTCGAGACCGAGTATTTTGAAAATATTGTGAATTCACATAACTTCAATACATACAGTTAACAATTAGTATGCCCAGTGCAGTTTATTACAGTAGTAGAGTGACAAACTTGAGAATTAAAAGTTAGTTGATAGAATTCAAAATGTCTTTTTGAATGATGATCATTGCATTGTTTTTATTTTGTAATTACTACACATTGAATATGAATGACAATAAATATAATATATAAAAATTACTACCTACAAATGTATATGTGTATACGTAAATATAAATATTTTCCTCTATTCATTCAGTGATCAATTATGTTTCTATTATATACATATAATTATGTTTATAATTCTTTTTTTTTTTTTAAGTTTAAATAAATTTAATTAAAAATGTAAAGAAAGAAACAACACTATGTAATTCTTAGTTTTTATACATTAAATATAAGTACATTATTTATTGTTCTATGAATATTCTGAAGAGGTAAGCAAATTGTTTACAAAAAACTCCTTATCTAATTTTTAATTAAATTATTAAATTTGTTTAATAACTAAATTACTTGATTTACTTTTTAATATCAATATAAATATGGATATCTGTTTTTTAATTTGTATAAGCACTATCTTTTTAAAAGTGAAAATATTAGAACAAAAAAAAATAAAAGTATAAATTTTAAGATATTAACTAGAAATCTATAGGTTCAGTTATTGAAGTTATTATTAATTAATAATAAGTGATAATAAAAAAATAATTTTTTTTTTACAAGAATCAAACAATGGATGACAGGCAAACTAGATTAAAAAAAGGATAATTTAAGAACAATAAAAATATGAAACATAATGAAAAAATGAATTAATGTATGTATGTGCTTTCCCAATCAATGATAAAATTATACAAAATAATGAGGAGGGGGATTTAAAAATCTGGAAAGTTAATAATACAATACATATATATTGGAACAATATAGAATGAAGATAATCTAAGGCGAAGCCAGTCATCATCATCAAAAATATCACTGTTTTACTGAGCATTAAAAATGAACAAAAATCAGCATCTAAAGCCAATATTAAGTAATATTTAAATGCTAAAGTGGCTATAATAATAAAGATCAAAAATTTTGGATTATTATATCATCAACACCTTGGGCCATGCAATACCATGAGTATACTGGCAATCAATAAACTAATGATCATCCTGAAATATAAAAATATAATTTAGATAGGTCAGTCTGGAATAATGGAAGAAAGAGGGAGAGAGCATAATAAAGCAATTGATAGGAAGGATATAAATTTGGGAACATATGTTCATTATTTAAAGACTGGACATAAAATGAAATGAGTTGAAGATATGAAAATTATCTAATATGTTAAAGATTATAATAAAAGAAGATATTATAAAACAATATATATTTAAAAGAATATAGATAAGGATTGGCAAAACTATGTGGTAAATGGATGTCAGGGAATTGTTGGAAATTTTAAAATATTTCGTACCAATAGCTCAAACAAGCTCTTAATCGATGATAAGTAAATACAAGTTTATAAAAGCAATGTTACATTATATACGTCTAGCTTTATTGATTATTGTAATGATTATAATGATAACAATGTAGTTATTAATTATATTCAATTAATGATAATTTGTATTAGAAATTATTTTTGAAGGATGTTAATGTAATAGAATAAGTTACTTTGGTTTTTGTACGTAGATTATATTAACAGTAATATATAAAATAAATACAAAATTATAAAGTAGGGATAATTATTAAATTATTATAATATTAAGAATTAATATAAGAGTGTAATGAAGCTATTATTTTATTTTGTGGTTTATGCATATATTTTATAAATAATTAAAAATTATATATAGTATATATTTATATGGTTAATGTATTTGAAATATATATATGTAAGTTAGATGGAGTAATTGTTGTTATAATGATCATATGATTATGTAAAAAGTTACGTCTTGAAAAGATCCTAATATTGGACAAAAACCAGTTAGAATAAAATAAGTATTTAATATTAGTTTTATTTATTTCAACTGAGTTCCATTGAGTTGAACTGATTATTAATAATAATTATGAAAGCAATATTATGGATAAATTTAAGTATGGTATTTATTGTATTTGACCATTGTTAAAGATAAATATGATTATAAGTGATTAGCATTGATATGAAATAATATCTTTCAAAATAATTGTTTATTGAAATATTTGATTTTAATAATATATTCATAATTAATATAGAAAGGAATGATAAAGACAATGTATGGAAGTTTTTATATATTTATTTAAATAACATTGACTTCTATGGAATTTATAAAAGAGGATTGCAGAATTGAAGCTCTAGTTATTTTTTTTAAAGAAATACAAAGATATTGATTTAATGCTTACATTGTATACATTTAGTATTAGTAATAAAAAAATTAATAATAATGGTTTATATAATAAGATTAAAAAAACTATCTTGAATTAGTTTATTAAAGAGGAATATAATAATGTGGGGTATTGTATAAAGAAATATAAACATTTGAAAAATATATTACAGAAATATGTATGTAAAGAGTTATTTGAATATATGAAGTATAAATTATCATAATACAAAATTAATAAGTATATTAGTAATAAAATATAAAAATAAATGAAATTGGTTAAAGTATAAAACAAGAAATACGAATATAAATAAGATATATTGTATGGTAATAAGATAATATATGATCGATGTATAAAAACAAGTGATAAAGTGGTAAATTTATCAAATATTGAATTTGACAATGATCAGTAAATGATACTAAATAAGATAAAATGGCTTATACCATTTGTTGGTGAAAATATTCAGAGAGAAACAATTGTATGTGTGGAAACAGTGGATATAAGAAATGAATTAAAAATTGAACTGCAGACAAAAATTAATAATGTGATTGATAAAAAAATTTATAATAAAAATGAATGCAAAGAAAAAAGTATTATAAATAAAATTAATATAAAATAACAATTTGTGTCAATTGTTAATACAGAGTTTAATATAAATAAATAAAAACAAATAATATTTCCAAGCGCTTTCAACTCTTACGAGTCCTTATCAAGGCAGTGTAAACAATTCTATTTTATATTATTTTTATATTATATACAGAAGTATTATTTATTTATAAATAAAATTAAGAAAAAAGTGGTGAAAGAAGAGTTAATAATAACAGGTGAAAAAAAAAACAGACAAAATAGATTTGTAATTTTGAAGAAAGATGAATATAAGAGGAAAATGAATGATATAATAAAACAAGCATATGAAAAATTAAATAAAAATCCAGGAAATAAAATAAAAACAAAATATAAATTGTTATTGAATTACATGAAGGAGGAAAAATTAATTAACAATAAGGAATATAGATCATTATATCCAACAACTGTTATGCATCCATGTATATTTGGGAAAATAAAGATACATAAAAAAGATATGTTTGCAAGAGTTATTGTAAATTTTGATAATCATATTCTTAAGAATTTATGCAAAATAATATATAAGAAAATTATAGATATAATTCGATATGGTAAATATAGTATTAAAATCTCAGAAAAAATTACTACGAAGTTAAATGAAATTAAATTAAATAGAAATATTTTGATTGAGTCATTGGATATTGAAAAAATGCACCAAAGTGTGCAAGGAGAGGAAGGTAATGATTTAATTATGAATAGATTAGAAGAAAGTAAAGCACTATCTAAAGAATGGTTATACATTATTAAAGAGGGATTGATTATGATAAGTAGTAGTTTATGTCTTAAAAATAATATTTTTGGAATATAACAAAAGGATGGATCATGAGATGTTCAGTAAGTGGATTGATATCATCAGTGTTTGTACATAAGTTAGAGGAAAATGTAGTAGATAAGTCATAAGTATATTAAAAATAAATAAATTATCGAATATCATAAGTATGTAGATGATATAATTATTATTGGAAGTAGCAGAAGTATATTAAAAAAATGTAATGAATTAAATAGTAATTTAAATAATATTAAGTTTTGAATAGAAAAAGAAGATGATAAAGATTTAAAACATTTAGCTATTCATTTAAAAAAAAAAAGGAAAATGAAATAGAGATGACATTATATTAATGATATAGAAGTTAGAGGAATAATTGATCCTAATTCATATTAATCTTGATCTCAAAAAAAAAAAAAAAACCCCACAGTTTTAAAAGGATTTAAAGTTAAAAATGATAGGCTAACAATGAATAAGGAAGAGGTTATGATTATATAAAAATGAAGTATAGTAAGAAAGTTGTTAAATTTTTTTAGTAATAATTATAATAATAATAGGAGTAAAAAAATAATAATAGTAAATGGATAGTTATTCCATATTTGAAAGATAAGTATAATATTTTAAGGGAAGAGAAACTACAGAATATTAAGATAGCTTGGTAAAATAATAAATCATTACAAAAATAGATATTGAATGTAAATAGGATTAATAATAAGGGAAATGATAGGTTTAATATATAAAATTATTTGTAGGAGTTGTAATAAAATTTATATAGATCAGACTGAGAAAATAACAGATGAGAGCATAATAGAGCAATTGATAGGAAGGATATAAATTCAGGATCATATGTTCATTATTTAGAAACTGGATGTAAAATGAAATGTGTTGAAGATAAGAAAATTATCAAGTATGTTAAAAATTATAATAAAAAAAAATATTATGAAACAATATATATTCAAGAGAATATAGATAAATAAATGCATTAATTTAGTTAAAGGACCACCAAAACAATGTGGTAAATGGATGTTAGTGAATAGTTGGAAAATTTAAAATAATTATAATGTTAAGAGTGTCGTTAAGTGTTAATGTAATGGAATAGTTATTTGGGTTTTTGTAGGCAGATTAATAGTAATATATAAAATTATAAAGCAGGGATAATTAATTAATTATTATTGTATTAAGAAATAATGTAATTAGTGTAATGAAGTTATTAGTTTATTTTATGGTGTATATAAACTGTATATATGTTGGAAATAATTAAAAATTGTATAGGTATATGTTTATATAGTTAAGGTATCTTAGTTATATATATGTTATATGGAGAAATTGTAATTATAATAATCATGTAACTATGTAAAAAGTTATGTCTTGAAAAAAACCGGTTAGAATAAAAAAAAATTTAATATTAGTTATTTATTTCAAATGAGTTCAAGTGAGTTGAATTGATTAATAATAATAAATAAAATGAAGTATGAGGACTGTAAAAGTGATCATTATCTTTATACCATCTAAATAATTCTATAAACTATTTGGATGTGCACATACATATATCCACACATATATATGGCAAACACTTATTTTCAAGCTAGTTTTGTGTTGCAATTAGCCTAGAGACTATGAACAAGAGAAAATATACACAATTTTTTCTATTAAATAATTTAACTCTTATAACCTACATATTCTTTAAAGCACAACTCTTTGATGAAATCAATCACATATAATAATAATATAAAAACAGATATCTAGAAGAATAACAATTAAAAAAAAACCTCTGGAAATTATTTATTTTTTCAAAAAAAAAAAGAAGCTAACCAAAAAGAAATAAAAAATTAAAATTGATAATCAGACACACTCAAACTTAATACATACAATCAATATTATACATATATTATATAAATAATTTCATACACCACATATAATTATTATTTCTTCTAATTCTTCTTAATTAACATTAAATTCAGATGATTTATTCCCTTATACTAATCAGATATTATAAAAAATATTTCACAAGAAAGAAAACTAATTTTAACTTGAATCTTTCTCCCATTTCCTTTTGAAAATGAGGAATCCCCTATACAATTTTAATGAAGTAAAAAAAATATTTCAACAAAATTATTAATTTTTTAAAAAATATTTTCAATTGTAACTTTCTTTATAAAGTAACACTCATAAATGTATTAGATGTACTTCCTACAATACTTCATTTTTATAATAGACTTTTTTCCTTTTTCAGTCCTTTTGTAGTTGCTACAGTTGAATGTCTTTCCTAGCCCACATTTTTAGGTAATAGCTTTGTCAATCTCTTGTTCCAAGTGTTTTTTTCTTTCTTGTATAGTTTTCTCAATAGTTGTTTGGTCTATTTAGATTTCTTTTTTCTTTTTGAAGCTATAGCAGGTTTCCAGTTTAACAATTATTTTCATTTCATTATTCTTTCAATTAGCGTTTCTTGTTTATCTTTTTATGGCTCCAGATTTCCAGTTTGACAATTATTTCCATTTCAGATTAACATAAGCTGAGACAACCATGATTTTGGGTAAATCAATAATATATAATAAGGTTAGTCGAAAGTTTCCGTCAGAGATATTTTCCTTCTGGATTCCTTTTAGTGAGATTGGTTACATGGTTGGGTTAGTAATAATTAGCATAATTTTTTTATCTAAGAGTGAGATAAATCTAGTTTCAAACTTCCAAGCCATTCTTCTGACTGCTGAACTAACTACTACTCAACTCTATTGGATTTTAATGCCAACAAACTTCTTAGTTTTTAAAAAAACAACCCTGATATCAATCTTTCATCCAATCTTGACTATCTCAGAAATTACTGCATTAAGCCTTGATTACTTGATTTTCTTTTTATAAGAAAGTTTCTTTTTTCCTTTTTTAAAAAAATATTCTATTTATACACTATTTGAAAAATAACTTAATTTCTTCAGAGATGAAAATCTTAATCTGTTTTTTATTTTTTTGACAAAAAAAAATTCTATTTATACCCCAAATCCGAATCTTTTTGTTTTTTCTTCTCTTACAATTATACACAATACAAGTTAAACATTTATATTATTATAAAAAGGTCATAAATTTTGTTATGTGATCATTACATAAAATGGGATTTGAACACAGACTTTCAAGCTTGCTTTATCTGGAGCAATTGATCAGTGCTGGTTCAGCACAAAATACGAATATTGGAGATTATCTTTTTTACATGTATGTGTATTGGTTATATAAGATGAACTGGACAGTTGAACAGAGCTTGAAAGTCTGTGTTCAAATCCTCTCTAGTTACATTTTAAGTTCAGTATATCTTAACCCCTAAACCACCCCATACCCCTTCCTCTTCTTGCCCCAAAATTTTTTTTAAAAAATTCCAAAAAAAAAAACCCCCCCCCATATAGTGCCTTTTTTGCCCAAAAAAACAACCAATGGGTGCGGAGGGTTTGTAAAAACCCTTTTCTTCCCCCCCCCCCCCCCCCCCCCCCCCTTCTTTTTTGTTGTTTTCTTTCTTTTGGGGGGGGGGGGTTTTGGGGGGGCCCCCCTCTTTTTTTTTTCCCCCCCCCCCCCCCTTCTTTTTTTTCTCTTTTAAATAAATTTTCCTTTTTTTTTTTTTTTTTTTTTTTTCCCCTTTTTTGGGGGGTATATTCATTATACTTGTATTCAAATGATCATTTCATGTATTTTAATCTTTTACAAGTTTAACCCTAGCTAAATTCCTATAAAGCAATTAGGTCATCCTGCAGCTATGAAAAAAAAAAAATGTTCTCAGTATGTATGTATATTATAATAAATTACTATATTATGTATATATTAGTAAAATGATCCAATGTCTTTATAGAGTTACTACTTCACAAATCAAAATATATTAATTTAAAATTATATACACACATACAATATATGTAACTGAATATATTTAAAATAAATCTTTTGTAATTGTAGGTAGATTATATGATAGAAAAAAAGGTGCATCCCTCTTTAGGGACAAGTATTATGTCATATTATAATTATTTGTAATTAGTGTAGTGATACTCAAATGGTCAATACTAGATATCTTGGGACTTAATTTATTATTCAGTTAAGAATAGTTAGATATTAATTTACTGACTAATAATAAATGAAAAGCTGAACTGATTATGGGGTTTTGCTATAATCTGAAAAAAAAAAAAAACCTAACCATTGAAGAAATCTCTCTTCTACCTAATCACCATATCTTCACTATATATATTTTTAAATTGGCAAATTGTTTTTTTGAATTACAAAAAGTAAATTTTTGTTAAAAAATTTATATAATTTACTATATAAATTATATTTATTTGAAAATTTTATAAATATTTTTTGTATTTACATGAAAGTAAGTTAGTATATTTACCTCCATGCTTACATCCTGAATTTGAATCTTGAAAAAACTAATATTTTTTTTCATGCTTAAAAAAAACCCCAGGATTTTCTTTCTATTCAATTATTGGTTAGTAAATGAGTACCTAGATATTTTGAGCTACAAAATAAGGCAAAACAAAATAAAATCTATTAACTTCACTATCTGACAATAGCCTTATCTAGTGAGTATTATCTAAATCACTTCTATATCTCTCTAAAAGAATTGATTTCTTAAGTTGATTATTAAAGGCTTTCATCTTTTAACTTACATGTATACATGTTATATATAAATAAAGGTATATATATTTCTTTGATTCAATAATTAGTACTGCCATAGATTAAATTATTTTATCTTTTGCTGAGTAATTCATTTGTGATAAAAAATTTAAATTAATGGTTAAATGAAAAGCAATGGCAAATCCCAACAAATGTTGAAGTTAATTATTTATACACAATGCTTACTAGTAAATGATAGTATATATATATTTAATGCATCTCACAGTAATGGCCACTTATTTAATGCTGAATGATCTGCTAAAGCAATACCATTTTTAAATTGAACACCATTGTTATTTTGTCAGTTTTTTGATGAGCATGCTTAATGTATTGAGTTCGAAAAGTAAGCCAAATATCTTTTTTTTTTTTTTTTGGAATGTGATATCTGTTTACAGCATTCATGCATTTTGCATATCTTAGGTAATTTTTCAAATTTTATAAAGTTATTATATATTGTATACTACAAGTATCTGTATATTATGTATATGTTAATTAAATAGTATTTACATCAAGTATTTGTAATTACAAAAAAAACACATCTCCCAAATTTCTTATTTTAAGTGATGAAAATGTGCCATTCATTAGTCATATAATAAGTAAATTTATTTTTAAACATAATTATATTTAATAATTGATTTTCAAGCTTGTATACAAGTACATATTTTAAAACATTAATATATTTTTCATTTAGTTAGTATTTAAGCTAGAATTATTTTTATTTCTTATTGGAATTGGTAATTTCTAAAAAAAAAACAAACTATAAATTACCAATTATGGTAATATGACAATGAATCTTAATGTAATTATGTAGAAAACATTTTAATAATGCTTTAATCATATACCTAGTGTTAAATCTATATTCATTTGTTACTGTAAATATAAATTTTTTTTTTTTTTTAAATAACAATGCTATTGCCTATTTTAATAATAGAATGATGACGTTTTGCAGCTAATTGTGAGGTCTGGTCCCTAACCACCAATCTTTATTGTGAAGTGCTATTGCATTGCTCAATATAAATTTAAACTTTTTTTCTACTTTTAAAAATTATGGAATTACTTTAAAAAGTGCAAAATAAATTATTTAAGCTTGCAAAAAAGTGAAAAAAATAAAGAGTAATTTGTTTTCAGCAACCAAAATATAAAATAGTAAATATGATTACCATATGTTACTAGAAGAGTTTCCATGCAGATATCAAAATAATCCCAATCATAAAAAGAAAAAAAAAAATTATTTCATGCATCAAAATTACATATTAAAAATAATCGAATCAAGCAAAGCTTCTACAATATGTAATAATAAAAAAAGATTTTACCAGATTGTTGGGCCAGAGATAAACAATAATCCTGAGTGAGCAAAAGAATTCTGTACCCTAAACTACGATCCTTTTTGGGAAATACCAATGGAAAAATCTAAAAGAAAAAATGAAATACAGCATGTAGAGAGATGATAGTAATGAAGCTAAGAAATTAATACACAAAATTATATGCAATTTTGTTTGGTTCTAAAAATAAATATTTAATATGCAAGAAACTAAAATTCAGGAAAAAAATAAAAAATTCATTTTTTAAAGAAAGTGTTATTTTTATATACTTAAAAAAAGATTAATTACTTTAACTTCATCAAGCATTTCTAAAAACAAGTTTTAAAAAATTAAAAATAAAGTCATAAAAACAGATTTGAAAAAATATCTGTCTGCATTTGGCAAAAATGAATGAAAAACATCAAAATTGTAAGTGTCCTTAAAAAATAAATTATATGATTAGAACTGAAATAATGGTTTCATAATATTTAACTTAGTCCATTTTCTTCCCATACCCATGATCTGAATTGGACCAAACAGCTTTAAAATTTTTTTTTTTAGCCAGACAGATTGAACCAAGTCAGAAATGGTCACCTACTAGTTGTCAGTCAATGGATATCTATCATTTTTTAATCAGAGATTATTCTGAATTGATTATATGAGTGTCAATAAGCATTTCATAAAATTATGATAAAAAAATGATGTGGTCTTCACTACTAGTGATATAAGTGTCATATTTCTATAAGTACTGAGCCTCTCATTACCTTTATCTTAAAACTAAAATATGTGTACATGATAAAAGATTTGACCTAATAGACATTAAGTAACTGGTAATATCAATGTATGTTAAGAAATAATTCAAAAATAAGTTTCATGATTCTAAAGAGTCTCTTGGTTAAGACATTCTAAATAAAATAATAAATTGATTTATGGAACTCTTTATTTAATTTACTAGCACAATATTCATATATAATTTTAATCAGAAGACCTTTATAATCAACAAAACATCATTGAGGTATTAAAACAATATTACAGTGCATGTGTATAGATAGGGTGCAATTCCCTTCCAATTAAAATTACATATGAATACTGCACTAGTAAATTAAAGAGAGTTACATAGATTTTAATATTTCATAATATTAATAGGCAGTCTGGAAGATTTTGTGATTATTGATAGATAAAATAAAGTTAATGGATATAACGTGATTAAAGGAAGAACTTTCACACTGTCATTCCAACATGCTTTAGATTGGCCAATATAAATGAATTTAGGTACAAAGATAAGACAACTGCTCTTATCTTTTCAAAGTCTCTATGGTTTGAGAGTATCCTTTGTATTCAACAAAACATTGTTGAGATAGTAAAATAACATTATAGCACATGTGTATAGGGTGTAATTCCTTTCCAATTAACAAAAAAAAAATGATTTGTAACAACCTAGCTCATATCAGTGCATTTATGATACACATTAAACCTTTCATTTGTTTTAAATAATGAATTGCGCATGTTTGCACATAAATATAAAATATTTGAAGTAGCATGATCTCAATATGACATATCTTTAAATATTTCTCATTAAATGCATCATTAATACCCTAAGCCAAATCATCCATATGTTTATAAAAAGACATTATTATAAGATGCTAGGTTAAAGAAAAGGTTTCTAAAAAAATCATTTCAAAACATAATTAGAAAGCATGTTTTTACAGATTATTTACAATTATGTTTCATAAATATTTATTTAGAGTTTCACTCTACATATCTTTATAAATTTGAACATAATTAAATTTATATGAAGATTTAAACTTACCAGTCAAAAAATTTTATACAGAACAATCTTCAAAATTTTTATTTTAGATAAAAATTTACAATTATTCAATGAGCACATTTTTAATTATATGTAATGTATTCCAGGGATATTTTGTCTCCTAGCATGTGTGTTGCAGCACCCCCCCCCCCCAAAAAAAAAAAAAAATTAAAGGAGTTAACTGTCAGGGGTTTTTGAAGATTGAAAAAAAAATCAAGACTAGAAAGATGCGGTTATATATTGTCATATACATCAGCTACCAATATTAATAGAAAATATTACAAACTTCTCTTTAAAATCAAATCTTATAATTCACAATTTAATTTTAATTTTGGATCAATAAAGATAATTTTTAATATTTAAATATAGGTATATTTCATATTTTTAGTTGATGAAATTTAAGAACAGCTTTTTTGATTATCTTTTTTTATCTTCTATCATAATCTGCATTTTAAATATATATTTGATAATAAATATATATATTATTATTACTACTATATAGAAATACAACAGTGATAAGAATGCCAGAATCAAAAGATATTTCCTGGATTGATTCTCAAATGAGTAAAGGAAAAAAAATGCATCTCATTTTGAGACAATTAGTTATGTGTAAATTATCACTATATATATATTTAATTAAAATTTTTCTAATGTTATGTCTCCAAACTCAAGAAATAGGATTTTCAAAAAGTAGCACAATCTCTAGTAGTTAAGAAAACAAAACAAAACAAAAAAGAAGTGGAGGAAATTAAATGTATCAATTCTAATATCTATATAAAGGATAGACTAGATCAGGGTTTCTCAACCTTTTTTAATTATCACCCTCTTAAAAGGTTTTTAGATAAAGTTTTTCATTATCACCATCATGAAATTTTA
The DNA here is from genome assembly GCA_028023455.1 of Epiperipatus broadwayi. Classification (NCBI taxonomy): domain Eukaryota; kingdom Metazoa; phylum Onychophora; class Udeonychophora; order Euonychophora; family Peripatidae; genus Epiperipatus; species Epiperipatus broadwayi. The sequence continues at coordinate 15,447,758 of JAQFVV010006205.1, forward strand.
AACAAGAAAGTACTTTATATTTACATTCCTTATTCAATGGGTTCATTGTGCCTGATGCATCTTAAAAGTTAGAAGTTCAATTAGATGCCAGTTAATTTAACTCTGATGTCTCCTCTTGAAAATATATCAAATACATATCTTTCCTTTGTTGGCATTTAATAAGTTAAAATCATTTTCAATCATATAAGATGTTGGAAAACATAGAAGTACTTTGGCTATTTCAGACCACATTTTTAGATATAGAAGTTTACTTGTTTTTGAGCATCACAATTTAGCCATTCCACCTTTTTTGCTTTTTTCATTAGATTGTAATTCAATGGGTTCTTCTTGAATATCTTCTCTAGAAGACCCATTATCACATCCAAATGAATTTAACATCCATGATTTTACTTCAAAGAAAACAAATTTAAAAAATCTATTTTTCATTTCAGCTTTTAAGGAAACAAAATGATCTGAATAATTCTTAAGTTCAGGAAGAGAGTCATTAATTTCAGCTAACTCTTCCTTAACATGAAATTGTTCTTTCATTACATTGCTCTCAAATAATTCCAGTTTTTTAAGAAAGACTTTCAGTACTTGTTTGCAGTCTGTCAAAATAATCAATTTCTTTGGAAGTTGAAGTAATACTTCATTTAGTTGTCAAAAAATCCAAGTCATATAGTATACATTGTTTCTATTGCTGATCTCCTTTGCTAAAGCAGTGTTTCCATCACTTTCAAGAAAACTAATAATTGTATGAAAAAGCTTTACAAATTTTGTTAAACAAATCCTTTAGAAAGCCAACAGATTTCTGTATGTAAAAAAAAGTCTTGCATACTGTTCTTTATTATTAATACAAAATACTGAAAAGATCATCATAATTACTATGTAATTTTATTTTATCAATCATTTTAATAACTATATTAAGAAATTGGTTAAGAACTGAACTAACATTTTTTTGCAACCAGATTATGACAGTGCACAATGCAGTGTATTGCAAGAACTTTGGGACAGACCACCTTTAGTTGGGATATAAAACCTTTATGTCTTCCAATCATGGAGATAGCATCAACTGTGGCACAGGATACTATATTTTCACTGGTACAGTTGTTTTTCATCAAATCGAGTTTTTGCAGCAGCAAAATTGAATGCTCCAATGCAATCAGTTGCTAAAGATTTTAGAAACAACATCTTTTCTTGCAATTCACAACAATTAAAATAATGAGCTATGCCATTAGAAAGGTGTTACTGTCTATTGCTCATTTTTAGTTTGGCAATTAGTTGTTCTTCAATGTCAATTGATATTTCAATTATTCATCCATGAATTGAATCACTGTGCAATGGCAAAGATTTTAAAATATCAGAAGATTTTAATGAATCATCTTTAAAATTGTAGTCTCTAGTTAGGTTGTATAACAGCCTCAATAATTGTATGAGAACTACTACTTTTTGCAATGATTTCTGCAATTTCATTTGATAGAATCAATCATTCTATCATTATTTGTTTATGTTCTTCTTAAATAAGGAAATAACAATGTTAAGTTGCTTAAAATTTTATTTTACATTTTTAAAATACTGTGTTCTCCAACGTTACTTGGATGTTTCCTTTCAAAAAAGAACTATTACATAAAAGACACATAGACTGTTTTGGAATAAAAGGGCTTTCAATAAAACCATAGACTAGATATTCTTCCGTATTCTGTTGACCATTTTTTCTTTCAGTACTGATCATGAGTGATGATGGCTTGAATAACTTCAAAGAATTAAAAAATAAACAATAAGCTACAAAAAATTAAATAATCAAAAATAACTTATTAGAAATTACATAATAAAAAAATAATTAAATCCTAATAAAAGATTCTTTATTTAATTCTCATAGCCCATGCCATTTAAAAAAAAAACTACAGACCCAAAAAAAACTTCAATAAAAAAATAGTAAATCCATATTAACTATCACTTAAAAATCAAAAAGTTAACTGAAACGATTCTTCATCTAAATAAGATAATAAATAAATTATACCAACCACATGCCATTAAGATAGAAACAAAAGATTATTTGTGTGGCATTTAAAAAACATTGGAGTGGCTGCCTCTAATACCCAGTTCTGAAAAACCCGACTGTAATTCCAATACCCCCCACAGGAGGCAATTTTGTCCCCATTGAGAATCCTAGTCTAGATGAGGGTAATAAAATTGCAATTACAAAAAATTGGTTTCATCATTTCATATTTTTTAATTTGTCACAGAAACAATGAGTGAGAAAATGAATATGAATTAATGGATCATGAAAATTATTTAATATCAATTTAATAAGTAGGCCATTTAGCTGATTTCTTCAATAAGGGCAATAGATGACTGGATAATAAAGTCTGACTGCAGTAGTAGTATATCTACTATTTGCCTATGATGAGATAAATTTATTTAGAAAACATTAAAAAATGATACAATTACAGAAATATTAACATTATCAAAATTATGCTATTCTTAAAAAAATCATTAGGACAAAATTTTAATTAAATAAAAATAAAAAATATTCATTATATTGATTAAAGAAAATTTTTGCAACAAAGTGATAAATAACTACTTTTGTATTTATCTTATAATTATTATTGTTACTACAACCTTATTTAATTTCGATGTGATTTTAGTAATGTGAAAAAAAAACCCTTTATGTTATTAATAGTTTCAGACAGAAACGAAGAGGATTTTATAAAAAAAAATATTATTTATTTATAAACAAACAATGTTATTAATATTTATTTATTCAATCATCTAGTGTTTCTTTTGTATCAATGAAATGTAATATAAAATATTACTAATCTTCATTACAACAATACCTATACTTCTACTTAAATGTCCTTTTCTGCTTGGCATGAGAAATGTCATCAACTCCTGCCTTTCCACACATAGAAATACCATCTTCAACCTCCAAGAATCCATAGGATCAGGGGTCTTTGCAGCTATTAGATTGTCAATTTGTCTCATCTATGCTCTCTGGTTGCTCCGATGTACCATCATCCTTGACCAGAGAGTACATTCAGTAAATCAAAAGTTATTGGACCTAATTCGCCCTCTCAAAACCCGAGATATCAAACTAGCCCCATCTCCACTGCTCACAGACACTTGGGCAATCCTCCAACTCCCATCCTTTGTCATAGGACTCAATCACAAAGACATGCTCTTCTAACCAGCCTGAACTACACACCATTTCCCCTCTCCACTTCCATTCCCCTTTTACATGTATCCTCCCCTCTCACCATTTTGTTCCTGAAATTTCATTTGTTTTACTGTATCTGTTTTTTTCTTGATGAATAAACATATACTGAGAAAAAAAAACAAAACAATACCTATACTTTATTAAACACTTTCATATATAAAGGATTCAAACTCAGACTTTCACATGACCCTCAACTCTCCATGCAATCTCATATTGATGACCCACCTGATATCACACACATGTTGAAAAGATAAATAATCACCAATATATGTATTTCACGCTAAACGAGCAATCATCAGTTGGTCCAGATTACTATCCATACACATACATACAATCAGTGCTCAGCTTTATATTAAGATAGCCAATCTTCATACTTTAATGGACAACTTCAAACTACTCCAATCCACAACTCTTCAGTCGTCCATTTCATTGAAAATCTGATGATGGAACATTCAAAGTCCACATTAGTGCCAAGGATGTCATTCTATCCATGTTGACGTTAGCATTCTGACCCCTCATGTACAGAAGAATAATCCATTTACATACATATGTGAAGGAAGTGCAGACCTTTACTGCACTGTTTCACTATGTAATTTAATACACTGTACAGGCTTACACATACCTGCACATATAATATGATATATAAGGAATTCAAACTCATACTTCAACACGACCCTCAACTCTCTATGCCATCTCATACTGCTGACCCACTTGATCAGACACATGTTGAAAAGATAAATAATTATCGATATACATATCTCATGCTAAACTAGCAATCATCAGTTGGTCGAGATTACTATCCCCATACATATATACAATAAGTTGACAGCTTTATATTAAGATAGCTAATCTTCATACTATAATGGACAGGCTTCAAACTACTCCAACCCACAACTTTTCAGCCATGCATCTCAGTGAAAATCTGATAATGGAATGTTTAAAGCCAACGTTAGTGCCAAAGTTGTCATTCTACCCATGTTGATGTTAGTCATTCTGATCTCTCATGTACCATAGAAGAATTAATTTACATACATAATTTTAGAACTATATTGTTTTCTTTTCTATTTTCTTGTGTTTATCTCTATTTTTACATATTTATTCCTTTTTCTAAAGTTAGAAAGATCAGTGCTGATTTAGAGTGTGCTCACTGCCATTTTGAATTCTAAAGACTGCCCAAAACCATTGCTGACACATCCAAGTGATAAATGACATCGAATAATCCATACGAAGCCACTTAGATGTGTCAGTATTAATTTTGGATGGTCCTTAGAATTCAAAATGGCTGTGAGCGCAGTCTAAATAATAAAAGCTTATAACTTCTTGGGGAAAGAGAAGTACGTTTTCAAGGATATGAAGTATAGTTCACACAATGCAGAAGTCTGATCAAACTAAGCTTATAATTTAGAAATAATAAAAGCTTATAACTTCTAAAATACAAATTTCATTACAATATATGTCTATAACCACATGTTGAAATTATGTAAAATTGATCAGATCAAGTTTATAATTTTGAAATACTAAAACCTTATTAATGTTTTCTTGAAGGTTTGTGTTGATTGGTTTTAATTGTATTTATATGTTGGACTATTTCCATCACCTAATATGAGTATTGAATGTCTTACAACTTTATTTAAATATTACAAATACATTCAGCTGTTAGTAATAGAAAGCAGGTTAGTATCTGCACAATGTTTTGAGAGGTAGTATTCTCCCATCTTCTATGACTGACCAGGAACAGTACTAGAAAGGAAATTAAACCTAAACCCCTAGATTCTTGAGTATTGAAACTTTAAGGTAACACTCTAACCAACTGAGCCATTCTATCAAAGACAACAGCCAGTAGAAATTTCATATACTTATCTATGAGGTTCCTCCTAATTTCTCCATTTTTTTTCTAAGAACAAAGTTGATTAGTGGTTTCCATATATTATGTTGTCACACTAGGTTGGCTTATGGGATTGCTTCCATTGCTATGTGAGCAGCTCCTGTAAATTTTCTTCTTTGTACTTTCCTCCCTCTATCCACTATTCTTGTATTTCCCCAAGGGAACATATGTTCATTGATATACACATGGTCTGCTATCTTAGACATATCTGTTTTCTCTCTCTTCTAATCATCAGTTTGTGTTCTTGCAAGCACTTTTCAAAGGGACAACTGGTCTCACCAATATAAGTTCTTCCACATTCATGTTATTTCATAGATGAAGTTTTTTTTTTTCAGCATTTTAAGTTTAGGCTTTGTAGATGTTATAATTCCTCAGTGTGGCATGGGTCTGGAAAGCTGATCTGAAGTTATACCAACTGCAGATTTTCCTTAATTTGTCTGCTATTTTTGGTATGTATGGGTACAATACAGTACCAATAACTGTTTTTTTCTTTTGATGATTCTTTAGTTGTCTATTTAAGATTTTCTAAATAACAGCTGATGGATAATCATTTTTCATAAGGTTTGTTCTATATAGATCATTTCTTTTTATAAATCACTGATTTCTGATCAAACTTCTTTTGCTCTCTCTTCCAAAGTGTTAGTATGATTCCATGTTTTGTGTTTCTGGTGTGATGGGGTGTATAGGCTAAGTATTTTCTTGTATGTGTGGATTTTCAATAAAAAGTAGTTTTGATTTTACCAAGAGGGAGTCTTATCTCAAGAACATTTAAGAATGCTAATTTTTCTTCTTGTTCTGATTCTATTATGAATTTAATTGAAGGGGAGATGTTGTTGATGTGTTTCCAGAAAGTTTGTAGTAGTGCTTCACCATATGACCATATAACAAATGTAACATCTACATAGTGAAGCCAAACTTTAAGTAGATATGGAGTATTTTATAGCTGATGTTTCAAGTTCTTCCATGTTAATATTGCTTATCAGGAGTGATAATGGTGAGCCTATAGCCATGCCTTGATTTTGTTGAAAGAATTCTGTGTTATATTAAAAGTAGGTTGTTTTTTTATACAGAATGTTAATAGTTCCATTATACTATTAATAGGAAGAGTTGTTCTTTTGTTAATAGTTCCATTATACTATTAATAGGAAGAGTTGTTCTAGTTTGTAAACTATTATCACCATTTAATCTTTTCCTTACAATAGACAATGCTTCTTCACATGGTACATTTGTGAATAAACTTTCCAAACCAAAGCTTACCAGTAAAAGTCAGTTCTTTTAATTTTCATGTCCTTGATTAATTCTACACAGTCTAGAATCCCTGACAAAGGATTGGGTCTTGTATGCCAAAGGACTTGCAACTTTGAGAAGAAATCTTGACAAATTCTGGCAAAGCTAATTTCTAGAACTAACAATAGGTCTTAATGGAACATGATCCTTATGGATTTTAGTTAGATCATAGAGTTGAGGAATTTTTCTGAAATATGATGTTATTTTACTTTTTTCTGAATCACTGAAGTACTTGCAATGCTTTCTAAGTAATGTTGTAACTTTGTTTCTGCACTCAGTATCAAATTTTTTGCCATTTTTCTGTATTGGCCTGTTATGAGGAGTTCTTGTATTTTGTTATCATAATCAGATATATCCATTACAACTGTTACATTGCTTTTGTCAGCAAGGAGAATAATTATAGATTTATTTACTTTAAGAGATTTAATTGCTTTCCTCTCACCATAGAATCTGATTGACTTCAATTTTTGTTGCATGTCAAGTGTTTTTTTATTCTCCTGTGTATTTCTGCTGCTTCTTTGAAAGGTTATTTATGAGTGACTTCCTTGGTGGCTGCCATTATATCTAATAAAAGGATATTAGACGGTGCTATGACAAAATTTAATCCTCTTTCAAGAGCAGAAACTTCAGTATCTATTAGATGTTTTGAAGTGAGATTTTTAATAGATGAAGCTGGTACACTGCTTGGTATATTATGATTTTTGATATACCTATGTAGGTTAGCAAGTTTCTTATTTTGGCATACTTTTATTTTTTCATGTAATTTAGAATATGATTTTCTTATTGCTTGATAAACTCTTGTGAAGTCTATATCAGTAAGTTTATTTTTTAGAAAACATTTTACATTATTAACAGAATACGTTTTGAGCATTTATTCTTTCTCTTAACAGAGATTCACTTGCTCTCTGAGTAATTTTCTCAGCTGTCTGGGAATGAACTGGAGGTTTTAATTGCAAATCTTTAGAAATTATTCCTTCAGATTTACATAAGAAATTTAAATGATTTGACCAGCTTTAGAAAATAATTTTTCATAATGTTTAATGTTTGATATAGTATCGGGTCCATATCAATTACTTAGTGTTCTCCTGAAGGTTTGTGATGATGGTATTTTAGTTGTTTTATATGTTGGACTATTTCCACAATCTAATATGAATATTGAATGTCTTTAAAAAAAATAACTTTATTTAGATATTCCAAATACATTCAACTGTTAGTAATAGTACACAGGTTAGTATATGCACAATGTTTTGAGAGGTATTATTCTCCCCTCTTCTTCAAATGTTGCTGGCCTGACCAGTGACAGAAGGAGTATGGGAATTGAACCTGGAACCTTAGATTCTTGAGTATTGAATTTTAGGGTACCACTCTAACCAACTGAGCCATCCTGCCAAAGGCAACAGTCAGTAGAAATTTCATATACTTATCTATGCGGTTCCTCCTGATTTCTATTTTTTTTTAAAGAATAAAGTTGATTGGTGGTTTCCATACATTATGTATAGTCACATTAGGTAGACAAATGGAATTGTTTGTCATATGTACCAATGAACATTTGCTCAATTGGGAAAATACAAAAAAATATACACCTGGGTCTCTTTTTACGCGGACTTATTTAACACAATTCTGAAGTTACGCGATTCATGTTTCACCGGAAGTCGAACTCCGATAATGCGCTATTACTTTAAATAATAAATTTCGCGCACTTACATTATATTGAAAGTAATAGCACATTATTGGAATTCGACTTTCATCTTAGTAATTTCAATATTTTCAGTGCTTTATAATAGTAAGATTTTATGCAATAATGAAATTAAAATCATGATTTCCACATTTTATGTATACACACATTAAATTTTACAAGATTATAATGTAAATTTGTTCAAACATTGTGCATGTTAATTTTGCATTTTAAATCACATTCTGTTTTTGCTTTTTAAAAAAGAACGTAATCAATTATTAATCTTTTAGTATCCACAAGTTTATTTTTAAAAGGTGAGTAATAGCAGTGGGTACAATTAAATTTGACAATTAAAAATTAAAATCTGATTTTTAATTGTAATTAACAATTTCAAAATTACTTACAGCGACTTGAAATTAATGTGATGTGAAAAATTTTTAAACGGAATTGAAAATTAAAAAATTAAAGACAATAATAAGAATTTAATTTTTAGTTTTTTTTTTTTTAAGTGTCATAGCATTGGCTGGGACGCGAACCCGCAACCTGGGCAACCGCCTGCTAGTGCAAGGCAGTCACGCTGACCCCTCGACCACCAATGCAAGACAATTTTTAGTTGTTAGTTTCATAAACAATTAATAAAATCATCGTCTCAAAGATTAATTACTAATTCCGTTGTCACCAGAAAACCATTGACACAACATGAGTGTGAAGTTGGCGCTAATTGTATTTCCTCTTGTGAAAAATCTGATTTTTTACCAGTTTGCAAACAAACATATTTTTTGGCAAATAGCGATAATAATTAAAATGTGTATAAAAAAATGTAAATTATGCATAAAAATATATTATTTTGAATAAAATTAAATACTATAGTTAAAAAAGTTTGTCTTGTATCAATTTTTTTCAAATTTGAAATTTTTTATTAGTCATATTTTATTTCCTTATTTTTTTTCTGCACGAATTTTAAAGTAACTTTATGTTGGTGCTTTGCTTTTACATGAATTTTGAAAAATCACAGACCGCACCCCCCTTTTTCTATGTAAGTTACTTCTATTTTTGCACGATTTCATTTGTGGGTGTTTTCTGAGGAACCTATCTATCGCATAAAATGAGACCCAGGAGTATTGAATAGAGAAGAAAAAGTACAAAGAAAAAAATTTAAAGAAGCTTCTCACATGTTAATGGGAAACAATTCCATAAGTCAACCTAGTGCTCTTAGAAAAAAAATGCAGAAATCAGAAGGAACCTTATAAATAAGTATATGAAATTTCTACTGACTGTTGCCTTTGGTAGGATGACTCAGTTGCTTAGAATATTATCTTAAAATTTCAATACTCAAGAATCTAAGGGTTCAGGTTCGATTCCCATGCTAGTACTGTCACCGGTCAGGCCAACAAGACCTGAATGAGAGGGGAGAATGCTACCTCTTGAAACGTTGTGCATATACTAACCTGTGTGTTATTAACAGTTGAATGTACTTGGAATATTTAAATAAAAGTTACCTTTTTCTAAAGACATTCAATACTCAGATGATTGAAATAGTCCAACATATAAATATAACTAAAATCTTATAACTTTTAAAATACAATTTTTTTTACAATATATGCCCATAACCATATGAAATAAAGCATATTAATTTTAAATTTATTTGATTTTTTCTTACCAGAAAGAAACTCTGATGTTACATGTTTCCTTTGTTCCAGGTAGTTAGAAAAAAAAAATGGAGATAAGAAATAGTAGTGTTCACATTTGATCTCCTGATGTGGATATTAGATCTTCACTTGATCACATGAGGTCCTTAAAGGCTCTTGAAATTGATGCAAATCTATATATCTATTCACATAATTTTCTATTTATTAACATCACCGTGACTTTTATCATCAACAAACAAACACAGAAACATGTTTAGCCTACAACATTACTCACTTTTTTTATTTTTTTTCCATATCAATTTTGGCAAAAATAAAATTGTGATTTGTTAATTTTTTTATTAATTGTAAAATTAATATTCTTTACTTTAGACAATTATTCTTTCGACTAATGTTAAGATAAAATTTAATTTATTATTAATTGTAAAATTAATATGCTTCGGCAAGTTGTTTCTACATTTATTCAACATTTACATTATTTCAACAGGTGGTTATAGGCCTACATTGTAATAAAATTCATATTTTAGAAGATATAAGCTTTTAGTATTTCAAAGTTATAAGATTGGTTTGATCAATTTCACATTTATTGAATATGATATTTTTTAATAGTGTCCATTATTTTTTTTTTTTTAGTTTACTTTTTCTGCTTAAGTATTTTAAATTCGTATTTTAGAAATTATAGGCTTTTTAGTATTTCAAAATGTATTAATTCCTCCCATTTTTTATATTTTGTATATTTTAGTCATATAATTTGATCAAACATAGTTGTACATAATTTGTTCTTTAATTTTTTAATTATTGATGTAAATTGCGATTTTGTAACAAATGGTCATATCATGACTATGTATGAGTTGTTCGATGTCAATTATCATTTGGATGTGTCAGCAGTGGTTTTGGATGGTCTTTAGAATTCAAAATGGTTGTGAGCATGCTCTAAATCAGTACTGAAAGATCTTATTCATTTAAAAATAGCTGTTGCTAAATAATATTTATAAGTTTGAACATTTATTAGGCATCATATTTTCAATTTAACAAATAACTTGGAAGTTTTGTTAAGTAAGTGAAAAACTAATTGCAATATGAAATAATTTGCTACTTATATATACATTAACAACCATGCCTTCTTATAAAATTACTTATAAAATTTTGGCTTCTTATAAAAATATTTATAAAATTTTGGCATTCATATAATTACACCTTTTTCTACTTTAATGGAACAATTCTTGTAAGAAAAATATTACAATTTAATTTGTTTCAATTATTCTCTTTTAAAAAATAAAATAAAACTATTTTCATTAGTTGTTGTTTAGACTCAACAACTAAAACGGATTTATCTGTCTTGAAGAATAAATCGGAGTTAAAATTACAAGTAATGATCCCCCCCCCCCCCGTAATTAACTGCAGAAAAAAAAGTCAATAACTCATATCAAGAATATATATTTAAAACATCTGTTTATCTACTATTAGAAATATAATAAGTTATTTGAAATATAAAACAAAAATGACTTAGCAGTTGATAATGCAGCTTTAGTTTGTCATATGACACCACCTTTTTTTCTTTATTTATATCTGAATACTTCAAAACTAGTTCACTACAAACTATTATCTGAATAACCAGGTTTAACTAGCAAGTTAATTTAATTATTAAATAATGACATTTGTTTTACTCTTAAAAAGCCATAAGATGAGATATTTTATATAATATTAATCAAATTATTTATTAACCTGTACTTTTACAGAATAATTGTATGATTAAGTAATTTTCTTTTTTTAAAAAAAAAGGTAGAATACTGTCTTTATATTGTTTTAATTTATGCATAACAATTGTTAAATAAATATTGTTTTGATAACAATGGAATTAGCATTAAAGATAGAAGAGTTCCTTGTATCAAATTTATTGATGACATAATAATTATGGAAAGTGACTATAAATTTAACAAATATATTATATACTAAGCATTTGTAGTTCTATATTAAAAATTAATAAAAATAAATCATTAAAATTATTGAGGAATTACTGAAGAGGATGAATACTATAAAGATTAAATTTTGGAATGATAAAAAATTACAGTGAGAATTACCAATGGTCAAACAGACTTTTAATAAGAGAAAATTGTTTTAAAAAAATTGTTAAACATTTGTTTTGAATGCAGCTTTATACAGAACTGAGAACAATACAACTCGAAAATGAGAGAAGAAAAATATGAAGGATTTAAAATGTGAATGGGGTGGGCGGTGGGGTGAGGGTGGAGGTAAATTTGAAAGAAATAATGGAAAAACTAAAAGATAAGAATTAATTATCAAAAAAATTGCTAAGAGAAAAAAAAATTGATTAGACAAGGGAATTATGACAATTCAAGATACTGTATAGATAAAAAAAAAAAAAAGGTTAGAGATGATAAGGCTGATTGACAATTTTACGAAAAGTCAAATATATTTGAAAAGCAAAATTCTTATTTGCTGACATATAATTAATGATAACGATGATATCATACTTATTAAAGACTTCAATCTTATAAAAAAGAAATTTAAAAAATTCTTGAATATTATTTCAAAGAACTTTTGTTTTTTTTCTGATGGTGACTGCCAGAAATAATAAAAAAAAAATTGAAATAATGTTCATAAATCATTCTCAAATTTACATATTATTGAAATCATTCAGAGAAAAAAACTTAAATGTACTATTATTTAACAAATTGTATATAACAGTAGCAGACTCTCCATACCATAGTGCCACCAAGTGCAAGCCTTTGTAATCAATAGATGCAGCCTTGCATTTGGTGGCATTATTGTATGGAGACTTAAATGTTAATTATTTATCATAAGGATTTGTTGATTTTCATGTGACACACTCAATTTTATTCATGCATTCTTTCATATATTATTCCAATAGATGTTGAAAGTCAAATTATCTTATAGAAAATGTATAAAAAGCTATTACATAAATTAGGCATCGAACTAATTCAAAACATAGTTTCATTAACTATTGATCATCTCATATCAGGATTATCTTTTTCTATAAGTTCACTCTAAAAAAATACTTCAAACAATCAAAATATTATGGAGGGGGGGGGGATGATGACTTCTTTTGATGACCCAAATATTTTTTCTTTCAGAATTAAATAAAGTTCACTGGATTTGATCACTCTAGATGTTATAGCACTTTTATCAAAAGGGTCAGCATTACAAATGACAGCCTGCTTCAAAAATGAAATTTAGTAGACTTTGACTTATATAATAATTACAAAATCTAAAATACATTTTCATTGAGTATAATGGAAAAACTGAATAACTAATATTAATGACCACCCACAAAAATATAGTTGTTCAATTGTTAAAGAAAAAAAAATCTATCAATAATAATAATAACATAATAGAGATAAATTTTGAGATGACTCTACAAACCAACCATTGAAACATAAATATATAGAAAATGCTATTCCATTAGTTTGCTTGATACCTTACGATATTATTTTTTAACTTCTTTCTGAAAAAAACAAAACAAAACTTTCTTTTCTGAATCTTGGCTAATACTAAATCTTTTTTCAAAATTACCCCAAATCCATAAAATATTTTTTTAAAGTTTTTGTTCCTATTTATTTGTTTTATGTGCTTAATTAAATGAGGATATACATTTGCAATAATAAACTATATATTATCATATCCAACAAGCTCAAGAATATATTGATTGAACTTAAAATCTTGTCATTGTATTTTAGAATTTTACAAAACATTTAAATGAATCATTCCATAGCTAACCTGCTCTAATAAAAGAAAAGTGAATGAGAAAACACTATTCATTAGTTCACTAAATGTTAGATGATTAAAGATTTGAGCAGTTTTCCAATGATGTTTTATCTTCTAACTAAGAATAGATAGATACTCATTTGCTGACCAATATTTGATGGTTAGCTAGGATTGCCTATGGGTCATCTATTTTAAAAAAAAAAAAAAGCCTAACTAAAACCCGAAATTTTTTTTCCCAAACCTCCCCAAACTCTAGATCAGATAACAAATAGCATCTCAGATTTCAATATTTATAAAACTGGAGAATTAAAAACAAAAACTAATAAGTTTAATTTTTATATACTTTTTTTTTTGTCTAAATAACATGCACTAACCATCTCTGAGAATAATTTTGTTAAGTTTCTATACAAATGTGTTAAATTCTCTGCCCAAAGCAAAATGAAGAATCAGACAACGAAGTACCCAAACCACATGATATTATCTAATAATAATCATATTTCAATTAGCTGTTTTTTTCCTTAATACAATTTATTTCAACATTTCAATTTTAAAGCTACATTATAAACTGTAATGAGCCCTTTATATCGCTGACATACATTATTAACAAAATTGATCTTTTTAATATTTTTTTTTTACATATATGTCAGCCATCAATTAATGACTTGACTTCTACATTTATTTTGGACTCTTTCTTTTGCTAGGATGTTTGTGATACTTAATTATCACATTTAATTGACTGTTTAAAAAATATTCATTCTTTTATTTAAATAAGTTAACTTCAAAAATTCTCGAAAATAGTCAGTTTGTTTTTATACCAGTTTTAGAATACTTATTTAATTTTTCTTTGTCTGCAGGCACATTTAATGTTTAAAAGTTGGTATTCTTATATCATTTTTAAAAAGATCTATTTCAATCATTTCTGTTTACTAATTATTTGAAATAATAATTAAAGATTATATGATGTCATTCTTGAATAAGCATAAAGTGATTTCTGTATATCAGTTTAATGTTATTGCCAGAAAGAATATTTTTTGGTCAAACAGTTTAACACTTATCATTATATAATAGTCTCAAAACAGTAACTGTTTATTTGGATTTATCCAAAACATTAGACTCTTTCCATCATACAATTCTTATACATCAATTGTGTTCATAAGGTTTTCAAGATCATTTCGCTTTTTGGTTGCAAAGTTATATTTAAAAGATAGAAAATAGGCTACTAAAATACAGTGTTATTAGTGATTTTAGAGTGGTTAAACATGGAATTCTACAGGGGTTTGTCCATAGCCCTATATCATTCTTAATCTATATATAAATTATATTTTATGGTTTATCTTTGAATTCAGTGATTTATGTTTTTGCAGATGATATTGCTGTCTTGTGATGTTATTCCATATGACATTCTTGAACAGGTGATGGATTTAGCATTAATTAGCATACTAAACTATTTAACTATCAATCATAATAAACAAGGAATATTTTATTTTCTATAAATATTCCTTACATTTAATTGCTATCAGTATTTATAGTAAATAAACAGTTTATTACAATAGTATTGATACTTGTAGCAATAACATTTTTTGATAACTATTTTTATTTAGGTATTTTCATGAATTCAGGGTTATCTTGGCCAAGTCTATTGTCTATTTATGTTCTCTGTTATGCAAGATTAATTATTTGTTTGACTAGACATACTTTGAAGACTATTTATATTGCTTGCTATTAAGTATATTGTGTTATAAAATCTCTATTGGGGATGGTTCTACTGATTACTCATTATGCTCATTATGTATTTTACAAAATTATACCAGCCATATTATTTTTAGTAGGCATAGATTGATTTCTATGTATGACATTTATGATAATTATTGTATATTGTCTTGTAAAACCTCACAGAATGATCATTGATATATCATTGTAAATACCCATTTATCTAAAAAATTTCAATTGACTTTGCCCGATTTTTACTTGAAAAGTAGTTGTAGACAATTCAATTATAATGATGTCAGACTAATTATTTTATATATTTAAGAATGTTTAAAACTTTGGTTATTGTATTATCTATAATAATATTTTTTATTGTTTGTAAAGTACTGTACATGATTAATGTCAACATATTCTTTGATATTTTTGTATATAATTATTTTTTTATCTATTTATTAATAATTTATTGTTTGTATTAATCTTTCTAAGTTATTCTATGTATATGTATTTTTAGATGATTAATATATATATATTATTATTATTATTTTAGCAATTATATAACTCCTTAGCACAAGTTCTGCCTGTTTAAAATTATTCTATTATATATATAGATATATAAATTGTTTGTTTTATAAAATACAATATTTATTTGTATTTTTTTTAATTACATGTGTGCACTCACCAATACATATACATATATATATATAATGAAATTTAAAAAAATGAAGCATTTAAACAGAAAAAAATAAAAATATAAAAACATATACATATGAAAAAAAAAATCAACAAATCACACATATAAAATTCCATTACAAATACAAAATTAGATTCCAACTATCAATAGAATAAAAGTGGAAATTCATTTATAAAGGTGAGGAATCATAAATACTTTTTAGCTTTAAATTTTGTAAGATGATTAAAATCATACACACATTCATAAAATTCTGTTACTATTATTGTTTAAAAACATTCAACTCAAAAGCTATTTGTGAAATTTTAGAATCAGAAAAACAAAATCTAAAATTAGTTGTCTTTCGAAATAAAAAGGAATTAAATACTTTTAGTTTAATTTTGCAGATTTATTTTTTCCTTGGCAGCTTGTATAAAAAATAATATGAAGTACAAACAGTAGGCTTATAATTATAGCAACAACAACAACAAAAAAGAAATCTAAGAAAATTATATAGAATGATTCATAAATCCAGATTGTATGATTAATTTACATTTTATACAGATCATAATGTAACTGAGCAATAAAAAAAAAATCCAAATATTTCTACACCTAGGAAATTAATGAAAAGCTACAGCTAAATTTAACAGACTACATCTAAACTATAATACATTATTTAGAAGTATTAGCACACCACTGAAATATTTAAGAAAACAAGAATCTATCCACAAAATAAATATTAAAAAAAGTTTAAATTTTAGACATCTGAGTACTTTCTGTGAAAAAAAAAATCTTTTATTTTGTATTGCCCCTCTTCTTTTACTAGAAAACCTGGGTTAGTCTTGCGTTGTTAGCCGAGAGGTATCGCAGCCGCCATGCAAGCAAGTAGTTGGTTGCAGACGGTTGTGGGTTCGCGTCCCGGCCGATGCTATGACACATGGAAAAAAAAAAAGTGGGTTACTTTATTTATAACTAATTTAAATCAGTGTTGTATGTGTGAATATATATGCAATAAATATTGTCTCTCAAAAACAATAAAAATTAAAACACTATTTAAAATCCAAGAATAATTTGTTATAAAAACCATAAACACAATGATTTAAAGCAGGATCTAGAACTTATGACACACACATCACTGAATGATTTTAAAAAACATTTGAAGCAATTTGTCAAATTTATAAATAATACTAATAATCAAAATTTGAAAAACAATATATAAAAAATATTTTATAACAAACACTTTTATTTTACTGCATACTAAAATGCTAAAAAATATGTTTTCTTCAATCATAATTGGGATTTTTATATTTAATTTGAAATAAAAGCATGGGATGTCCAAAAATTAATTAATTCAATCACTTATTGTAAAAATTAATGAATGAATTACTTAATTTCTGGATACTCACATTTTTATTTTAAGTTAAATATAAAAACCCCAAATTGTGATTAAAAAAAAAATTGTATTTGGCTTTTTAGTGCACAGTAAATAAAAGTGTTTACAGCTAAATATTTTTTGTATATATTATTTTTAACTTTTTGGTAATGGAATTTTTTTATTATTCCAACTTTATTTAAAATGAAAAATAAAAACAATATAGTAGTCCATTTTATATTTAAAAGAAAATTTTTATGCATTAAAATTTGATTCCAATATTATTTTGTTTTTGAAAAAAAAAAAATGTTTTTTAAAAAGAAACTTAATTTTTTGAATAGCTAAAAAAATTTAAAGCAATCTTTACAATCAAAAAAAGTTAAGATTTCTTTTTTTATTTCCATGTGAATTTACTGCAAACATTTTTTATTTTTAGGACTTTTATTTTTAAATATACTACCTCTTATACGCTTCACTAAAAATTTAATAAATCTAGATCAATATATTTGAAATCTGGTCCACCAACTCCTCTACAGTACAGACATGGAGACCAATCTAAAATATTTCATTGTCATATTGTACGACTATCGATTTCAAACATATGTTTACAATTTAGAAGAAATCTGTTTGATAGAAGTCTGTTAAAACTATTACAAAAGATGTACTAAACCAGAAAAAATAAAAATAAACAGACTTTGTAAGTTAAATAAAAGTGTTTTAAAAAATAATAAATTATTTTTGTTTTCATTTATGTATTTAATACAGTTAATATTTTGCTCTTGATTTATAAATTACTCTTAGCATATTAAGTGACAATTTTGTAGATGCTTGTGAATACATCCAACAGTGAGTTGTATTTTCATTTATATTTAAAATAGCAAGCATCACATGATCACATCTCCAATACTAGCACATAATTGTTTATAAACAAAGCAAAGCAAAACTCCATATAGTAGTGCCACCTGTGCTAAACAGAGTAATCAATGGACGCCAGAAGGCTTGTGCATAAAATCCCTATCTAATGCCTACTCAGCCAGAAACTAGTCTGGGATATTGGATGAGTAGGCATTAGATAGGGATTTTATGCACAAGCCTTCTGGCGTCCATTGATTACTCTGTTTAGCACAGGTGGCACTACTATATGGAGTTTTGCTTTGCTTTGTTTATATTTAAAATAGTTATATTTTGCATTTTCTTAACACAGTATTCTTAGTAAAATACCTGGCAATTTAATTACTATTTTTATTAATAATAATACAATAGGATCATGTGCAAATCATCACATCATTGTGTCTATTATGCTAATAGTTAATCAAATAGTTACTCCTACTAATAATTTTAAATTTGCATGCAATTTATAAGAAATTATAATAAATAACAACTTTATTTAATTAATATTTAATTGTAGATACTGAACCAACATATATGGGAAGAAAAATAGTGAGATATAATTTTTTTTTGTTAAAGTTGTATATACGTTGTCTATATAAATAACAAACTTTGAGATAGAAAAGAGCCTTATTTAACAAAAATTTTGTTATCAAATGCTTCATATTTTTCCAATAGAGAATCACATAACTTTGTCACTTTACTTTCAACATTTATCAATCTATTTATTCTTTTCCAGAAACATCTGTTACAAATTTAAGCAATCAATAGTTCCACTATCTATAATCCATTGATTAGACAAACTTATAATAGATGGTTCTACAATAAATTCTAGAGTTACTGTTCGTAATGCAACAATTAGAGCAAAAAGGAACATCAGTTAAATGTTAAAAAGTGGAAAATAAATCACAAATTGTGAAATTATATTTTAATTTTAAAAAATATAGCTCCTTTTTGTTTGTTTTACATATCTTTTGTTATATATTTTTTACTAAATTAAACTTTAAAGAGTTAGTCAATTTGTTTGCGAATTTAATGTTCATATCTTTATGCTTTCAAAAACATCTATGAATAGAAAGAAAAAACTTTATACAATGAGATATTCAGTAAACTTTCACCTAAAAATGCTGTATAACATTAATATTAAAAAAAAAAAAAAATCAATAATGCATTGAAATAAGACAATAAACTTTTATTTTTTCACTTAAATTCATATATAATGCTATAATATTTTTCAAATATTAGTCTATTTCTATACTTTAAAAAACAAACAAACAATAAAGAACTATACTGCAGGTATGACAAAGCATCAACTTTTCTCAAAACAATACTGCAAAAGAACAATAAAAATGTCAAAGATATATTATGAAATAACAATATTATTTGTATCAAAGAAAATAAGGAGAAATGTTAGAGTTTAACTTATTCAAAAAACATTAAAAAAAACAAAACAAAACTCAATGCAGAATATCTTGGCATACAAAACGGAGGGTTTAGATGAAATTAATGAAGAATTTATGAAAATATAGTTTTTCAAATCATTAAAAAGTATGGAAGCTGCCATATATCTAGAATAAATCTAAAAACTATTTGAATGGAAATTAAATAATCATAAAAAAGCATTGCATTTTGCAGATGAGAAATTATAATAAAAAAAAATTAAAAACAATGAAAGATGGTAATTCAGACATGTTACTTATTTGCAGAATAATTCAGAGTCAATTTAATTTCTAAATCCTTTCAAATTTTCTATATAAGATACTGAATTCAGTAATAAAATACAATAACAATATCAAACACAATACTAAAATGTGAACTTCTTTTTAAGCAGTTAAAGGAACATAAAATGTCGATTATTAAAATTATTGTTTAACACTAATATAAGATGGATGACAATTGATGCTAAAAATTTGTGAATAACAATATTTATTAGATATTTCGAAAAACTAAATGCAGTGAATAAACAATTTGAAGGAGCAAATATGATTTATTGACTCAAAGAGCAAGAAATTTATTTCATTACAATTCTAGAATTATGTCAAATGAATATTTCTGGAATTTTTTTTACTCCTTATTAGCTATGATCACAGTACCTGAAATAGTTGTATTTGTTAGCATAAATGATTAGAAAGCTCTTTGATTTTAATACCAGATTTTCAGAATTAAAAAAAAAAACAAAACTTTTTCATGGTCCTGTAATGTGATAATAAAAAAATACTAATTTGACAAGAAAATCATTTCCATTTTTATATTGTGTGGAGTATAATTTTATTGCCAAAACCTGATACGTAAAAAACAAACAAACATGACAAAATAAAAAAACTTGAGATTCAAACTTATTTAGATTAATATTGGAAATCCAACGAATTGCAGCAAATATCAAGCTCTACGATTTCAATAATATCATGTTAACAAACTTGTTTCAAGTTTGGGGATTGATTAAAATAAATCTGAATTTATTGTACTAAATTTTGATCTGATATAAATTATTACTTAAACTTATTTGAAGCTGGGTACAAAAAAGTCTGGAAAACAAATTAAAAATAAAAAACAACTTAAAAACTTGTCTAATTTATCTTTATCCCATAATTTTTAAATTTTAATTTGTTAATTATGTTTAAAACTTAAATAATACAGAAGTGACATTTCTATAGTAAAGTTTATTAGTAAAATACACTGATATACACTTCAATACGATTGTTATTAAATTTTCAAACAAAAACAAATGCACATAAATTGATCAAATACTTTACTTTTGCGAAATTCTTGGAGTTTTATCACAAAATTTAGTAGCTATAAGATGATATTAAATCTAAGTTAGTTAATTGAAAATATAGGGTGATATAACTTGTTTGAAGCTGATTACATTTCCATGCTTTTCTTTATCCTCCCAAGAAAATTTTCTTAACTAGTTTCATATAAGAAAATTAATACTAAAAAATAATTGTACTTTGAATTAAAGTTGAATATTTTACCATTTGATTTTGGGAAGAAGAGCTACTTTATTGAGAAAAAGAGAGAATTGTAGTAAAAAAGACTTTTTGTATATTATTCCCCTTTTATTATTGATTATTGCTTAGGTGTCCATTTCTTCCACCAATCAAAGGTTACTCCCCCCAAAGGTCAACTTCAAAAAAGGTCAATCCCATCTTTAGCACTGAGATAATTAGCTGAAAATATTCAATAACTTTTTTTTCTCTCTTGAAAAAAAAAAAAAAAAAATCATTCTGTCTTCTAAATAATATTAATTAAATTGAATCAATAAAAAAATTATTCTGCATTTTTACACTCTTAAATAAAAATTATTCATTTAGCAAATAAAGTGGTTGATAGTGTATTTGGTCTGTTTAACATTCACTGATCCATTTATCCATCAATCACTCAAAATGTATTTAAATTGGTTATCAAAGATATTTATTATAAATTTAAATATTTTACTGTAAAACATCATATTCTATATCATAATTAAATACATGAATGAAAGATGAAGTGGTAAGATAGCACAAGCATACTTGCACATACATATATGCTGCACTATAAGTACTAAACCAATCTGGCCAAAATAGAAGCCTATATGACCAAGAGTCAAATATACTGTACTAACTATGCTATGGACTGGAGCATCAATGAGCAAATAAATCAGAAAATCATTAAACAAATATCAACCACTGTCTTACAGACACAACCAGATCAATTCAACCTATACATTAACAGTTTCTGTGACAAGCCACTCCCCTGTCTATCATCAATTATTCATCAAAGAAATATTAAATGTATTAAAACTTCCAAATAAGATCTGCAAGTACTTTCTAAACAAGGTTTTGGATTATTTCAATTTTTTTTAATTAAATGCAACCAGCTGTTACTGATACAGTGCTATCTATTGAAAATTTGTTTCTTGTGCCTATTCAGAAGGTCACAATACATATTAAATATACATATGCTTGATTCACCATTCATTGTGGTTTAACTAAAGACCCTGAGTCCAACTACAATGTAGGCTAAATTTAAATTAAATAGAAATTAAAAAAAAAAAGCATATTCAAGAAATTTTATGAAATAAAGTTAAAAGATTTTATTTTAGTTGACAAAGTGAAATAACTAGAATTGCAGAACTAATTAGAGACAAGAATGTTTAGTTAGATAGGAATAATTAATTAAAAAAAATTTTCATTAAAAATAAGATAGCGAAAAAATGGCATTGGAATGTAGTAAGATGGCCAACAAATTGGGTATAAATTGAGAGCTTGTCTATTGTCTCTCTCTTTTACCTGGCTCTTGTTCCCATGAATGCTCTGCCAGGTGGATAATAAGTTGCTATAAAAAAAACTTAAAATGTGCTGGAGTCTGAAAGATGTCACACAAGAAATATAGAGTGCTAAAACAATTTTTGCCTGACCAATGCCTGCTGCTATGAATGGAGACCGAGGACTGAAATCACAATAAGCCGTTAGTATGGACTGCGGACCAGAATGTTTCCATGGCTGTCTAATAAAGACGTATTTACCAGTAACTTTAATTTCCATTTATATTTTGGCTTAAATCATAAACTTAAGTCATTTATGTATTATAAGTATAACGTGTTCATATATATAGCCTTGCTAATTTTTAACATTTTCATTATGTTATTTTTTTTTGACAAGTATAATGGCGATTCTTAATCTCATTAATATATAAGTAAATCTTTTGTTGCCATTATACATTGCTAGAATTGTATACTTATTTTTATCTTTTTTTTAAAAAAGAAACGAGTGATTTCTTTCTTATGATCGGGAATAAATATATGTATATAGAAGGAACTAGAAGGGAGAAATAATCTAATTTCATTTATTTCTACTTGTTTGACCCGCTATTGAATATGGGGGATATTTCAGATCAATCATAAAACTTCTTTGAATAATAACTTCTCTTTCCAATTCCCTCCTGCTGTGTTTGTCTTACTATTATAGTTATTTTTGATATATTATATGAAAGAGAGAGAAAACGCAATTGTCTTTTTAGAAAAGTTATCCAATGTTTCTTTTAATTTATATTTAGCAATAAAAGATATGTGAATATATTTATCAAAAGGTTAAATTTCTGTATTTTAAAAGAAAGATCCAATCCTGCTTTATATATTTTTTATTATCACTCTTAAAGTCAACCTGGGTTTTACTAATGTATTTGTATAGAACGTATATAGCTTAAGCATTCACAATCTTAATAAATGTAAGAGATGGGACAGTACTGTTATATATATATAAATTAAAATCTGAAGTCTTTATTAACTCTAAGGGTGAACTAGTTAAATAGTAATGAATTATTATATATATATTTCTTATATTTTAATGTTAGTCAAAAGGTGTAAAGTAATAATTATTTTTAAGAGTGGATATTTTCTCAGTCTCAGAAAATTTTGAAGTCATATTATTTCATATACGTATATTTACTTAAGGTTTTTTCTAAAGTTTAACGGTTGTTTGACCGCATTTTCTCTTATATTGTGCTACTCGGTGATTCGTGGGTGTCTCGGCACATATCCATAGCTCCCGTCATCCTTGATTAATAGGCTAACACCGCTCCAAGATGGCTATTGATGATAAAGTGGATCTCGACCTTTTTCAAATATTAGTACTGGACACAAGCACTTATACTCCGGTCCTGAGTTCGGATCATGCTGCGGCGAACGAGCTTCATTTCTCTAACTATGTGTTAGACCCGGAGTGCTATCCAGATCTCAAGTTAGCCATGTATAAAACCTTTGTGCCCTGAGATTCGCTTCTAAACTCACATAATTGAATCACCAAGAACCACAATAGTTTTTAATTTCATTATAGATAAAACCTTACTTTATCATATGCTCAAAATATTACAGAGTAAATCTGAAAAATGTCCACTGGGGGGATTTATCTTTATTTTGTTGTTTAAATGCAGGCTATATTTGAACATGGCCTTAATCTATTTAACTAGTTTAACCAATTATCTATTTTTGTAATTTCACCCTAGAGTTATATTTTTCTTTCTCTCCTTTAATGTAAAACACCCAGTTGTTGGCTAGGCATAGTATGATTTTATAGTTGCCAACCAATTTGTTTATGTACATTAATTGGATCTTACTAAATGTATTTATCGATCTGTTTACTGCAGCAAGAAAATAAATTGAAACATTTTTTTTGTCAATTGATTCTTTAAATTGTCATTTCTTTTAATTAAACAATAAATGGTCATTCACTAATCTCATCAATATCTTGTCTGTGTCATTATATAGTTTAAACCTGATTTTTCTTTGTTAAAATTCCCCTTTGGGATCTAATCTCTCCCTGACCACCGGGTATACATAAAGAATAAATTCTAGTGAGGTTTGGAGAATAAGTCCCTTAGTAGCAATCTGGAGGAGTAGATGTTCAGATGCCTCTATGTGCATCTCTTGGTTAGGTTAAAGCAGCTCTACTTTTTATACTGTTACAGTATGCTTTCATACTAATCTGATATATTTGCATCATTCATGAGTTATCTGAGACCTTCACAGTCATTTTCCATATGTGATATTTTATAATCTCCAATACATTAATAATCTTGTAATAGTAAATTATATTTAAAATTTAAAAATGAGTTAAAATCTTACACTCCAATCTTATTAACAAAGTTATTACTGATGTGATAATTAAAAAAAATAAAGACAATATTTATGATGTATTTAAAACGAATAATAAAGTTAGGATTCTTTATCATATGATGAAATTCATTTAATCCATTCATTCTCTCACTCATACATGTTTTATATTGATCTTAGATCTCAATTATTCTTATTTATATGATAATTTATTCAAGTTTTTATCTAACTATATAGGACCATTGTGCCATATACATGATTCTACTATATACAGACCACTCTATCCAGGCTTAAGAAGAAAACCCACACAATCCCTTAAAATATTGTATCTACCTTCAATGCACACTATATTAGTATTTCCTATAACTTTAGAAAGATGACCTACTGATTTTATTACATATTAACCTAATGGAGGGGTGGAGGTTTCCTTCATTTATGATGTGTCATGTTTTGGTAGGTAACTATTTTCTTAATGAACTTATACCAATTCTATCCTGGCTTCTTTATTGAGCATTTACGTATGTACCGCAATTATTTCTTTGCCGAAAATCCTCCTATCTTTTCCTATTAACTATCTGAGTATCACAAAGATTAATCCCATTTAACCCTTCATCAGTTCTGCAGGACACTATTTTATATATCCTATACTCCAGAATTTTGACACACTTCTCCTGCAGTGTATTTAGTATCTAATGTCCCAAAACAAATAATCCACTTCTATTATTATTCGGATGTTGTTTTTTTTCCAATGTTTTTTTTTAATAAATGAGATCATGTACAGTCTTACATCAACATTCACTCATTCTTGCTCTTATATATATTACATTTTATAAGATATTTATCATACTTTTCCAAGAATCCTCTCAGATTTTATTTCTGATTACTAATTCATTCCTCTATGGTAAATACTTTTAACAATAATAACCTCAAAATACCTTTTAATGTATGTTATGATACTTAATTTTCTAAAAATTTATACTGGCTCAGAATATACAACTTAAACATTATATCCCCCACACTCTCACATTATAACTCACGGGTACTATCTTTCTATATTTAAGCATACTTTTAACATTATATACTAGATTGCAAACAAATTCTTTAAATCACTACTATGAAAATATTTTGCATTCATGTTTCATATCAAATAAGAAAATTAGGTTGTCATCTGATCCTTCGTGTCAGCCGCCAGAGGCACGATTTCTAGCTAAATTTCTAGAAATATGCCGTTTCCGCGGCCGCACCCAAGCCTTTAAGCATTCTTTCTAAAAGAAATCCTAGAAAGATTGTTAACTCGGAGTTAAGTCTACTTTCTACGCTAAAAGGTAGAGTATTAACTCGGAAGTTAAGTCTCCTTTCTACGATAAAATCTAGAAAGAGTGTTAACTCGGCTTAGTGGCTAACGGTGTGGCTTTTTCCGATGCTAAAAGCAGAGGAAAATGCCGTAGTGGTTTGTGTCACACACTATATCGTAATGCTGCATTATGTATTTGATGTAACAATATCGTACTAGGGTGTTTATTTTGATCTGTCAAAATTATTTAAATTTTCATCGGTACCTTGTTTTTTTTAAGACCAATCGATGTACTGTTACATTTTATCAATTTTAACAGTATCGTGATTGTTCCTCATAAATTTGTATTTCTCCTAAATTTTCGATTAGGGTGGAATAGCGTAAAAATTTAAAAATCATGCTTTGAGTCACGTTTTAGCGAGAAATTTTCCGAGACAAAAAGTACGGCTAATTCCCACAACAGAAAACTTTAAAAGATGGGAATTGCCAGACACGGGCCAGCGCTGGAATATTTCTACAGCAGAAAAAAAGAAAAAAACATCCTGCTGCTGAAAGAAAAGATTGGATTGTGCGGCAAATATATGCAGATTTGAGGTCCGAAAACATCTGCCGACGGAAAGGTTCACTTCGTAAAGGCAAGCTTGTTTGAGGGATTCTAAATGACCTTCGTCAAATGTCAAAAATAAAAGAAGTAACTTCAATTTTTATTTAAACGTACATCCCTTCTTCTCCCGATAATTGTTGGCGTCGGCAATCAAATGTAAAATAAAAGAAGTAACTAAAATTTTTATTTAAACATAGCCCCAAAAACCCCTCTTCTCCCAATAATTGTTGTCATCGGCAATCAAACAGTCAAATAAAAGGAACGTCAATTATTCTTTAATCGTATAGAAAAAAACAAAAAAAACCCTCCCACTAATTGTCCTGGCCAATCAAATGTAAACCAATCGAAGTAAGACAGTAAATTATTAGTTAAACATAACCCAAATTACTATTCGAATGTACACCGAAAAAGACTTGCTCTTGTCAATCAAAATTAAAGAAACCTAGATTATTATTGTCCCATTGTCAAATCGAATATTATTTGGGAAAACCCAAATAATTTATAAACGAAAAAAAAAAAAAAAGTCAAATCGGTTTTCAATCAAATGGTAACCGATAAAAGTAACTTAAATTTTGATTTAAACATACACACGAACAAAAACAAAACTCTTTCTCCCAATAATTGTTGTCACCAATCACCAAAAAACACCCACCCCTCTCACTAATTATTGTCAGCAATCAAATGTACACCACTACTAAAAGTAACGTAAACTACTATTCTTTAAACGGTTACACCCCTTCTCCCAATAATTGTTGTCTACAATCGTACACACAAAAAAAACACCCTTCCCAGTAATTAGTGTCGGGAATCAAATGTAAACCGATCAAAGTAAGACCGCAACTTATTATTTAAACGTAACCCAAATTACTATTTGAATCTACACCAAAAAAACACCCGCTCTTGTCAATAAAAATTAAACAAACAACAACTATTATCGTCCCATTGTCAAAAATATTTATTTGTAGAACCAAAACCATAATTTATAAATGAAAGGAAGTCCAATCGGTCATCCATCAAATGTAAACTGATAAAAGTAAAGGTTTTAAATTTTATTTAAACATAACCACACGCGCGCGAAAAAAAAAAAACAACACTTCTCCCAATAATTGTTTTCGGCAATCAAATGTAAACCTATCAAAGTAACGTAAATTATTATTTAAAGATCCATCATAAAACCCCGTTCTCTCTTGAATTTTGTCAATCCAATTTTACAAAAACGGTAATATTTTTTTTTTTAAAAAAAAACACAAATTACTATTTGAACACACACCAAAAAAGACCCTTTGGTAAAAAAAAACAAACTATTATTATCCCATCGTCAAAAATATTATTTGGGAAAAATAATTCAGAAACGAAAAAAAGTAAACTTTGTAAACAAACCAAAAAAAAAGTCAATATTAATAGAGAATCGCTATCCCGGGAACTATATATTAATGTGTTTTTCAGTTAGAAATCGTGCCTCTGGCGGCTGACACGAAGGATCAGATGACAACCGAAAATTATTATTAATAAATTTAAAATTGAAATCCTTTTCACTGTTTTTTTTTCCCCATTAAAACTCATTTGGAAAAAAAAATTGTTTTTAAGTTTAATATTACCATAGTTATCCTGTAGGCATTTATCATTCTTAGTGCATTTGGGTGTTTCTTCTCTCTTCGTATTGCTAAAATACATGCATAATAAACAAAAAATTAGACACACAAGCACAATTAACAGGATAAAAGTTCTGAATTGGATGCATTCTTCCTTCCTGGCTAGTTTGTAGTTCTATGCGCATAATTCTGCTCTTAAAGAAAAGTACACTACGAAAGCGTTTCATAGATCTTTTTAACAGATCTCCACATTATTTATTTATTTTTTCAATGTAAACTTTAAAACAGGTTTAATGAAGATATCAGTAAGTTTATTTATGCATTTCTTTCCTTCTCATGTGACTTGGAAATTTTTTAAACACATATCTGATAAATTTTTTTAATTCTCTGACTTGAAGTATATCCTTTCATGACTGTCATTTCATATTACAAGTTATACAGACTTTTAACTTATCTTTCCCAGTTTAATGTTCTATTCTTCAAGTCCTATAATAAAAGTTTACTTCTCTTTGAAAATAAGAAATCTCAATTCAACTTTTTTTTTTTTCATTATTAAGTAGAAGCTTGATATTTTTTTCTAAATTTTGTAAACTATTTCTTAAATATCAATGGTTCAATTCAAACGAAGATTAGTTTTCTTAAACTTATCACTCTCAACTAATTAATTATTTTTAACATTTGATAAAGTATCTTTATAGGCTTTAAAATTTTCTTTCTAGGAAATTTTGTATTGGTTTCTCCTTTTTAATCTATAATTAATAAAAACACATAACATAGACAAATTAATGCTTTCTTACATGAATGTAGTTAAGTTTCTCTTAGAAGCAATGTTGTTGACTTTCCTTTCTCATGATTATCCTAAACAAAATTAAAACAACAACTATGATTTTTTTTTAAAACTCCTTGGGTATTGTTTCTGTTATCAAGACTGGCAGTTAAGTCGCAATGAAGATTAATTTAACTTATTCCATGGTGTTAATAATCACTTTATATTTTATATCCTTAGATAGCTTTTTGAATACAATTTTTACTGCTTAAGACTTTAAATATTTTAATTTTTTTACAGAGAAAATAAATTGAGACTGCTATCTATTTTATACTTTTTCTTGAATCTCCCTCTCCTATCGTCTGCAGCTATATTTTTTTCTTAAAACCCCCGGAATAAAGTGACATCGGAAAACTATCTTACTAAACTCTCATTGGTCAATATCCTAAATCAACTTGTACAACTTTTAAATTGAAGATTTTTCTGTTTCTATTTAAAGTAATTAAAATCAATAAATATTTCACAAACAAAATTAATTTAAATCATTTCTTTAAGACTATCATTATATTTTTAATATATATTATTAATTGAATTTAATATAAAATTTACTAATAAATATTTAAACTTAAAATATATTATTATTATTATGATAATTTTAAAATAAATTATCTTGGAATCAATAATTGTTCATTCTTTCCTTGATTGCAAGTTTATGTTTTTAACTTTTGAAGAAACATCACAATAAAATAAGTTAAAATCAAATTTATACATAATGATATTTATTTAGATTTAAAACTAGTATATTAAAATTATATAATGGGTTATACTACAAATGATTACAAATAACTATGATTATAACATCTCTACAGACTTCTCTTTAATCATGTATACTTTTATCATTTATTCCTATTATACAAAAGTTTAAATTATTACTATTATCTTAATTTACATTTTATGTGCTATTCTTCCCATGGATAATTAATCAAAAGATTACAATATATATATATTGAAACTGTAAGATTTGTATTCAAATCTTAGTTTCACCTTAGTTCTGTCATCATTCTACCTCTCACCCATTATTATAAGTTTACATGGATTCTGACCTTGAATATTGGATTTGGTACGTAATAATATGCAATATATGTACAATTATTTAAAAATGTCATATATGAGCACATACTCCGATATAATATTTATTTTAAAAATAACGCACTGCAGAGTATTATTAAAATGCCGTGCGTGATTTTGTGTAAAATTAAATGACCATATCAATCTTACATGTGATCATTTAAGTAATATTTTAATAATTATATTTTAAACGTAAACATATTTGTTATTATTTAGGTCAAATTCTAGTAATACTTAAATTATAAATCTAAAAAGTTCTTTTAAATTGTAAATGTAAATATATTTAAAAATAGAAATTCCCCTGCTAATTAGAGTGCAAATCATAGCGGGAGGGGGAAAAGATGACAGAGCTAAAAAGTATTTTAAACTTACAATTATATAAAAAAGGATTTGTCAAAATTACGTCATGTAAAAAGGTAAATTTTAAAAAGTGGTCAGATTGAAAATTTCAACCTGTACCACTAATGCATCCGTGACCTAAAGGGATATATAGCACAGACCAGAGAGACAGCTTGGATGGATGATGCAGTTATTTGATGGATCCGAGAGATAAAGAAAAATAGAATAAAAGCAACAACTGATTATTGAAAAGACTGAAAGAAAAGGCTATTAAATTAAAAAGTATGCTGTTACTTGTTTTTTCTCTCGATCCAAATTTATATCTAACAATGTGCAAAGAGTAGGCGCCTTGCGACGCTTCTCCGGACTGATGGCTATACAATACAGAGCTTCCCATAAAATGAGATTCTAAACTGATGCTACTGCCAATATATAAATATTTTTCTAAATGTGACTACTGTTAAACCAGGAAACTCGGACTCTCCAAACAAGTGTGCACACTTCAACGAATCAAAGGTAACATGATACCCAAGATTAAAGACTGTATTTGAACTCTAAAGTTAACTCTATATTTCTAATATATATTTTAATTTCATCTTTCAAAATTCCAGTATCGCGTAATTCTAACTAAACTTAAATGTAGATCTGCAACTATCTGTAAATAATCTTATTGTAATGAACCTCGTAAATAATCTATCTCCTATTATTCTACTTGAGTATCTAAATTTTATTTGTATTAGTTAAGTATTATATTTCATGCCCACATGATTTTCGAGCTGATGTTTTCTTCCCATTAATTCGCAGAAAAGTTGCTCCTCTTTTGTGCGACTTAAAAATTAATAAACAACTGTATCTTTCAATAAACACTCAGCTCGGAAATCATAAATTAAATTCAATATGTATTATGAAGACGAGATCTATAATTATTAATAGTGTATTGGCTACTTGGCGATCATTCATTTTAAAGTTAGTTTGTTAAGTCTTAAATAAAGCAGTATTGTTTATGAAAGAAGAAGGGGAGGGGGTAGGAAATAGTAAATCGATTGCTTAGTCGTGTGGGGATTGAGGTGGATTTTATATTTATTTTATCAAAGCATAGAGTAGATAAATGTGTTTGTATTATATGTGTGAACTGTGCTGGTTTATCGATGCCTTAAATTTAAATCACAGAAATGAAATAGAGGTACTGTAAATGTTTAGTTCTCCTAGTCAAGGAGCATACAAATGATTCCAATAGCAACTAACCTTGTCATGTGGTCGGGGATGGAAAGGCTACGACCTCACACCGATACCGAGCTTGTGACCACTCCTAAGGGCTCCGACCTGATGTTTGGCCGTCCCTCTTTCTACTCCAATAGTAACTACCTTGTCACGCGGTCGGGGATGGAAAGGCTACGACCTCATACCGATACCGCACTCGTGACTAATCCTAAGGGCTCCGATCCGATGTTTGGCTGTCCCTCTAGCCTCCAACGTTTCTCAGCGATTATCCTCCTAGAAAGCTGATTCTCTTATAGCTCGGCAGCATCCAAACGATCACAGGTCACTTTAATAATGATTATGAATGTCTATGCTCAATCTAACTTCATTCCTCCACATCTGCTAATCTATAAATAAGTTATTAGAGTATATTAATATTATGAAAGTAAGGAATGATAGCCAGGTTGACAAATGCACTCATCATTACGATCTCGTGGTGTATCTCATAACATTCACAACTTAAACGTGAGGCATGGGATGTAATTAATATGATACCCTGGTAGCGTAATATCTTTACATGTATAGTAATTAATCGTCATTAAATATTTATATATATATCTATTTCTATGTTGCATGTCTGCTTAATTTAATAATACAATTAATGTCTCATTTCATTATCAACTAGTATTAAGTATATAGCAGTAGTCCGTAATATTAAATAATTAGTTAGTTTCTTGTTTACCTGACCACCGGGCCTAGAAAGATATTGCTATTGTTATGGTAGATGCGTTGCCATGTGGATTTTGTTGTGAATAAAATGACTTATGTTCGAATACGGTATCGCAGGCCCTGAACCCACCTGTTATACCGCTCTTCGAACATGGTGGTGGAATTTTGCAACATGTTAACAAGGCATATGAAGTCTTACCGTTACAAGATATATATATATGTCTAGCTTTCAATGCTGACAGACACACACACACATATATAAGTAATCCATTATTTTGAATTATTACTATTTATTTTAAATATTTTTATTACTTGGCTATCAATAATACTTATATAATTCCAATTTCTTCTGATTCAATATGACATATGAGTTAATAAAATTAACTATTAAAAAATATCATTATCATAAACATTTCTCATAGATGAGGACAAAAGAGAGATACAATTTAATTATCTTAATAGTTATATTTCAAAACATTAATTTTCTTATGAAAAATATGACAAATGTAATAAAAATATTTATTATAAAAATAGAGCAAATTAATAAGATAAAAAAATTATTATATAAAAATGTTCGTTTACAAAGAAAATAAACATTATGATTTATTGAATTTGATAGTTTTCCCTAAATGGTGTATGGGTGGGGAGAAAATGTAATCTTTGAATATATAACTTCTGGATTCTATTTTATTTTGTGAGATATTATTTCATATTATAGAAAAAACTGAAAAGTAATAACCATCAAGATCACTTAGAAAAAATGAAAATGACAGGTGATAAAAAAGTTATATTTAGGTAATTTACTATGTGTGAAGTCCTGATAGAAATGATTAATGTGTGAATTTAAAGACTGGAGATGGAAAAGGAGGGGGGGGGGTGATGAAAAGAATTCTAAAATTAGGAAGAAAAAACTATAAGCTTAAAAGAAAAATACACTAAAAAAAAAAAAAAAACTCAAGTCACGTAAAGTTATGATTATGTAAACAGTAAAATGTATTTCATTTTCCAAAATATATGTTGCTCAAAAGAAAAAAAAACATCAAACCAGTAGGGATGAACCAAAAGATAAAGATAGATCAAATATTAATATTAGCAACCAATGGTCAAAAATACAAAAAAAAAAAAAAATGGAAGTAAGAAAAATCATACAGTAAAACATGTTCTATAATAAACTGACCAAATAGCTGAATCTAGTGTTGTTAAAGCTTATCTAAAAACTAAAAATGTCTAGATTTTTATAACTGATTCTTACAGAAAATGAGTGTCCTTACACAATATAAATCAGTTTGACTGGTGCATTGAATTATAACTCATATCCATTTCTATATAGATAGTTTGGTAATAACAATTGTAGAAAGTATCCCCAGACTTTCTATAAGGATTCATAAAGATAGCTTGCCCACAGAAGTGTATTTTCACCAGTTAACAGCAAAAAACTAGCTGTTATAGTAAGCAGTGAATAAATTGTAATAATGACAATCAACATTTTTATTAAGATATGAGATAATTTCTAATAATCAAAAGAGCAACTGTTGATATTTGATGATTTGACATAAGACAGTTTATATGCAATAAGAATAAAACATAGTTGTGTTCAGAAACAAATCACTTCATTTCAACACCAAAGATTATCAAACCCATGAATGGGAACCTACTCTTCTACAAAGGATACTTCTCTAAATATGTGTTCATAATACTTAATTATCTATAGTATATATAACCAATGTGAAGATTTATCAATATTTGCTAAAATTCAACAATTATAACCAACTTATAGCAGAACAAAATATTTACTAAGACAATAAAGCCAATTATCCAAGGCTTTAATAGGTTTATAAATGATTACAAGTTGAGATTGTTGATAGCTTAAGGGTTGATCGTTACCAGAACAAAGTATGGCCACAATTGCTAACAATGCCTATATCTGCTTTAATTCTTAAAATCTAACTCATGTAGCACATAAAATACTTCAATAGATAATGCAATCAAGAATATCTTTAAAATTGCAGCAATAATGTGGAGCGATAAGATCAGAAACAAGTGATAACACAAACTGAAGAATAAGTGTCATAGCATAGTGGGTTGTTTATTATCGAATGTGACAAATTTACATATCAAATCATGGTGACTACAAAAGATGCTGGTTGTTACTACATAAATAAATTTCCACATTCTTTTAAATAAAATACTGGATGTGGAAGTTAAATATGTTATTCATATGTTGTTTTGTGATTTTAGATTCATTTACATCATTTCAATTTCTACTATATTCAGTATGAATCAACTTAAATATCTTTGCAGCTGTTTTTTTTTTTTTTTTTTTAAAAAAAAATTAAATTGTGAAACTATTATATCACAGTGATATAATTACTGCAATTAAATTAGATGTATATAGAGTTGATATATTGTTCAATTTATTGCATAGATGTGAACATGGATCCCTTATTAATCTAACATAAAGACAGCAGAAAAATTTCATTTAAAGATGCTCCATAAGATTCTACCAATACTAATAAGATATGTA
This sequence comes from Epiperipatus broadwayi, assembly GCA_028023455.1. NCBI lineage: Eukaryota > Metazoa > Onychophora > Udeonychophora > Euonychophora > Peripatidae > Epiperipatus > Epiperipatus broadwayi. The sequence continues at coordinate 15,482,596 of JAQFVV010006205.1, forward strand.
AATAAATCAATACAGACTATTGAATCAATTATTGTAAGAGTGCATCATTATCAGAATGAGCATGTGACACAAATTATAACTAAGAGACTCCCTATATAATATATAAACAGACTAAATGATCAGCATGAGATATAAAAGGACACATTTGTGACTTATGAAGCAGTATGTATAATCATCTCAAAATTCATCTTTTTTTTGTTTTATATTTTTTGGAATTAGAATGGTTACATACTTTTATGAAAAATGATAATAATGTTATCAAAATTATGGTCTACTCATATATATATATGTAAATAACTAATTGTTAAATGTCTGTATTTTTAAATAATATAATTCAAATAAATCTATTTAACGTAGTATTGTCAGAGTTACAATGGAAAGTACTTCCAGTAAAGAATATATTTATTAAAATTTGGATACTGTGCTAAATAGATTTCAATTATTATATATATATATATATGTAAGATACTCAATATCTAAAAAAAAAAAGGAAATGCTAATATGAAAATAAAATAAACTCTGATTTCTAATATTTTAACAACAGAATTTTATTTTTTTAAACATCAGAAAATATTTTTAATAAAAAAAATTTCTAATTTCTATTGTCATTTTCAGAAATGAATTAAACAGTGTATCTACTGACCGTGTTCTTATATAATTTCTGAAAAACAACATATCTTTCCATGAATAAATGATACCTTCTGTTAATAATGTGGCAGAGACTTCACTAAATGTCTTTCCGCTTAATGTCATGTTCTTCTAACTAGGTTTCAATATTTAATATACATAAAGAATTTACATAATTTATTTTCACTTTCTTTTAACAATAGATTACAAAATTTCTGGTAAATTTGCATTTTGTGAGTTGCTTTCTCAAAGATTACTTGCTGTTGTGGTAGTTAGTTAATGGAATTTCAAAAAAGAAAACATTTTTTTTCAGCATATCTTAAAAATTAATTTAATAAAAAATATTTATAGAATTATAATAAAACTAACATCATTTTCTTTTAGACAATTATTTCTTTTATTTATTAAATTAAAAAAAAGAAAGAAAATAATTTGTCAGACTTATACATGGAAAATATGTTATATTTTTTAATCTTAAAATAAATCTATTTGTGGTTAAAACACAAATTTGAATTACTTTAATGTACATATAAAAGAAAATATAAATTAAAACAAAATAATTTTTAAAGAAAGTATGAGAAAAAAAAAATCTTTCAAAAAAAGGCAAGAAAATATTAAAAAAATTAGTAAAATAAAAACAAACTAAATTTAAAAAGTTTATACGCAAAGACATTGATACAATTGAAGAACAAATTGGGAGCACTAGCGAAAAAGTAAACCATAAGATTTTGATGATATAACTCAAACATTAGAATACATCTATTTATATTTTATATTAAAAAGAAAAAGACTTGAAAGAAGGAGATATCTGTAGAGTAATTATAGTGATAAAGATTATTCAATATAGAATAACATTATTGAGTGGTGCACTAATAAAGTTTTAATAAATAGCAGTTTATCAAAAAAATTTACAACAATTTATAATATAAAAAATCATCAATAACACTGAAGGTTAATTATTCTGCTGAAGAAGAAAAAAAAAAACTTCATAATTATCAGTGTATGAATGCTATTGCTTACCACTGTCTTAACATAACTTATTCTACCATCTTAATCTTAGAGCTATATTATAAACTTTAATGAATCCTTATGTTTATTATAATTTCCATATAACCGATTGATTCTTATGAAATATTTCATTTGCTCAGTTTTTGTACTTTAAGTACTAGTCACTCACTACTTGACAAATGAAGTTATCTTAATTCATACTTATTCAGATTAATTTATTAACATTAAATCTCTTATGTGATTTATTATCAAACTATTAATAGATTAAAATGAAATACTGTTCAGGTTTTACAATATTAACTTCAAACTAAACATCTTACAAGCTTTCTGAAAAATTCAGAAAGTGAAATATATGTATTCTTAAATTATAATACTGTATTATTTTCCCAAAATATTAAATACTTTTTTCATTTTTCTTGTATTGCTTATATTAAATAAATCTCTAAAAAATTTATTCTTTGTGCACGTTTCACAATATTTTATTCAATTTCATTATCTTATAGTTTGGAATGTCTAGCAATCTTCTTCAGAGCCACAAAATACAACTGCAAATATCATTTTTAACACAAACATATAATAACTTTATAATGATATTGAAACGGAAATCTCCAATCCCTTTCCGTTTCACCATCAACCTAATGACCTACTCGTCTGAACTAGTTTCGAACCTATGTCAAATGTAAAAATGTATATATATAAATCGAGCAGGAAAACTTTGCTATAATTGCCGCTTGAATGGCATCATCCATTTACTTACGAAAACACGCTATAATTAGACAGGTTTGATAAAATTATAGCGGAGAAATGCTCATAAATTATTATAAAATGTTTTATTAATTTTCGGTCAATTCTAAATTATATTTCGTTATTATATTCGTATGTGGATGGATAATTTAAACCTTGGAATAACGGCAAAATGATTCATATATATTTAAGTTTAAATAAAAGTAATGTAAATGTTTTCTTTAATTTATTTAACGGTTTTCTGATTTAATGTTTTACATATATAGTTGAAACAAGTATTTTCTTTAAATTTGCTTTTTTTTTTAATAAACAAATATGTTAAAAGTTATTTAGTTTTATAAAATAAGAATTATCTGTTCGCAATTAAAAATGAGAATTTTTGTAAACAAGATATCAATTAGTGACACACCCGGGTAAAAAAGTAAAATCTGTTTTCTGATTGATTTTTGTTTGCAACAAAAGACTTTTTCATTAAATCAGAATACCGTTCCTTCTGCTAAGTAATAACACCTGAAAAGGAATTTAATTAATGAAAATGAATCAAATTATATAGTTTATATATTTTGATACATTTTTTTAAGGAAATTAAATATAACACCTCGGAGATTTTATCAGTTGTTGTAGAAATTGAATTATATTATTTTGCTTTAATTAAAAGTCAATTGGTCCCGAGGCTTACGAAATTCCAGAAAGGTGTTAAAGTTTAGTAGAAGGATATAAATAGGCCTTATTTTAAGCGGGAAGGGAGAATCCATCTTACTTTTGAAGAGAGTCAACAGGAGAAGTTTTATTATTGTTCAACCTTAACATGTCTGGCTAAAGTCAGGCAAAATTTTGCTGCTTTCCCGTGATGGAACGCCTAGTTCAATCCATCAAATGCCAAAGAAACAACCAAGCACACCAAATAAAAGATGTCATAAGCCGCTAAAAGAACGTGCCTTCGTTCCAACACCATTTTAAATCGTCTCCCAACTAAATAAGAACATGCCATAAGCCGCCAAAGAACTCACCTTCGTTCCAGCTCGAATATCTCCAGTTCAGCTATAGGAGAACTGTTTTAATATTATTTAAAATCGCAGAGCTCTGTGTGAATTTCAACAACAATCATTATTTCTTCAAAATCAGGTTAGCTAACCATATTATTGAAACTTCTTCCTAAATTGTTTTTCAAATAATCTTTAAATTCTATAAAATGAAATACTTTTGTAAATTTCTTTATTAATTCAATATTGTAAACCCTTTCTATAAATGAAATACTTTGCTAAATTTCTGTGTTAACTAATGTTTTGCTATATAATTTAATCACTGCAGTTATATTTTGCTTTTCTTTTGCTTATTTTAATTATTGTTAGTTATGCCTATGTTTCGAAACGGCGTGCATTTAATTATAGAATATGTTTTTAAACATATAAATTTAAATTATTTATATAGCGTCATTTCGTGCGCTGTTTCGAAACCCAAATTCATATTTTTGTCATTTAGTAAATTAATTAATATAAATATAAAATGTGGCTTTTCAACCTTTATTTATTATGTTACTAAAGATTAAACTAGCCTGGAGTGTAATTATAAGTATATTTTTTTAGTTAAGTATTCGTAAGTCCCTTATTAAATATACTTTTCCACCTTTTAAGAGTTTATTAGTTATAGATAACTAAAGAGATTGAACAGGATAAAGTAAAGTTTGTATCTATACATTCCTGTCAGTAGCATATCGTATTTCTCATGCTACAGAAGAGTTGGCTCTTTTGATCAAGCTGATGATCTAGTGTTCATTTAATATATGATCTTTAATTTATAATATCCTTCGGCTTGGCGGATGTGAAACTTATTAATATTTTTCTCGTTGTGCTGTTTTATATATAAGATGGAGCCACGGCGTTGCCAGCACATCTTCTCTTATAGGGTAGTGCAGTAGCAAAGTCTGAGCTACGGGCCAGATTAGCACGTAAGTCCCCCGCTTCTTATGAACCAAATAAAGGTTCCCTTTTGCAGCATGGCGACCAGCTATTGGGTAAACCGTTGTTTGTCACAAAAACCCTAAAACTATTCTTCCATCCGCAGAGCCACTTTATTATTATACTTTACTTGTGCCTAGCGTATTAGTAAAATCGTTATAGCCAACTCTCCCTCCCTAATATGCAGTCTTCGGCGTTGATCCGAAGCATTCTTGAAAACCCGTTCGATCTAAAGCTATCTGGGACGCTTTAAAAGCCCATAGTTAAAATAAATTTATTATAATTAAGACGTATTATTAAGCTTCACTCCAGACTTGGTTTGATTTCACGTACAATAGCCACACGAACTGATGATGAAAGGGCATAACTGGTAAAAGTTAATGTAGTGATTAGTTATATAGTAGGGTATTTATTTCCATTAAATAATATTGGAGCAATTAAATAATAGCCAACGTATCAATTATTGGCCTAGAGTAATGTTACTTTATAAATAAAATGCCTGCGTGCATTTGCCAACAACAATTGTCAATAAATATATTTTAATTCATCATATATCAGTTTCTGTCTCATTATTAAATCAATCCAATTCACTAATTGCCCATAAGTATTCATTAGTAAAGCCCCTATTATTTAAATATGCTAGATTTTATCTGTGGAATGTCTAGTATTTACGTTGTTTATATATATGTTTAAGTCCATGAGTCTTATTGTTTTCTCCGATTTGCTAGTGGGCCGGATGAAGAATTAAATCTCGTGTGCTACCATTGTTATGTTATCCATTGGGTGTTAGATCTGGTGCTTGGAGAGTGGGTTCGAATCCAGGCTGGTCCCTGACCTAAATCTCGGGCTTGACTGGGTTTGAAGTACATTTTGTGAGTTCCAGTTCGTGTTAGATGGATAAGCATGTTTTGACTGGCACAATATATGTATATACAAACATTTACTATTATTTTCCACATTTTTATTATACACACAAATATCACTTCCCTTCCCCCATTCCCAAATAAAAATATTTAACATATATATGAATATATACATACACACATTATATATATATAACATTTCATTATCAATTTGTTTGTTACTTTAAACTATACTATTTCACTTTAAAAATAATTATGTCAAATACTTATTATTTTTTTCACCCTTCAATTGCATACTAATAACTTTTCTTGAATTTTTTTTTTTTCCATTTTAAATGTTTTCTATTAATCCCTAATTTGTTTTAAATAACTTCTATTAATATTAAAGTTTATTTTTCACAATATTATACAAATTCAAGGAAAAAAAGTATTATATATTTTATACTTTATGTCCACTTCTATAATTTATTTTGTGACCCCAAAATATAAATTTAACATATATAACCAATTTAAGTACATATATAGAAATAGTGCACTTTATTCAGTGCATATTGATCAACATACAAACACACTATAATATGCTTTTGACTCTCAGTCTAACATAACATGGAAAAAAACTACTATTGTACAAATCTTACAAAGAACATAAATTCACACACATTTATGAAATATAGAAGAGCCACAACATCCAATACATTAACATACACTACTTTATTATATGCCATCTAAAACTAAATAAACAAAAAATAAATAGATTAAATCTAAACTTCAAATCTTGTAATTTTGATGACTTTCATTTATTAACGCAATGCCTACTATGTGATTTAATTATGTAAATGCTACAAGCAGAATCTCATACTGCTTCTAAGAAGAGTATTTGTTTTAAATAAATATCTTTTCAAATTTGATTTTTTTTTTTAATTATAAGAATCTTTTACTATATACTAAAATGTATAATGAATTTCAAATACATAATTCTTTCATATCTGCATTAAAATAAAATAAAAATGACAATAAAAAGTTATATTTATGTCACCTCCTAAATGTAATATAAATATATATATACTTTTAAATAAGCAATATATTTATAATCTATTACAAACTTTTGTCTGCCCCTTTTCCTTTAAATAAAAAGGAGAAATTGCTTTTGGAATTTTATGATAATGAATAATTATAAAATGCACAGAAAAAAAAAAAAATCTTACTCTTTCAACATTGCCATGATGTTGTGGAAGAAATAGAATCTCATTAAATTCTGGTGAACCAATTGTAGTTTCAATACTAAATCCTTGAACAATAAGGTGCTAGAATAGAAAATATATATACAAATAAGTTTAAATAAATCAATATATACACAAACATTCAAGCTTACACGTTCAAACAGGCTGGACATAGTTTTATACAGAAGCAATCTTTTTTTAAAAAATCAATATAAAAGAACAATTGTATAACAGTAATATTGCAATTATAGTATTAATTTCATTGTTAATAAACATTTAATAATGCAAAAAAAAAAAAGAAAATAAATAAAATACCCAGCCTTTTATATTCTGTATCATACCACTTCAATAATGTTTATTAGCCCCCACTTTCTCTTATATCTTAACTACTTTATTAATATCACACTATATTTTCATGTCATAAAGAACATTATGCAAATTAACTGCAAATACTAAAAAAAAGTTATTAAATATACTAGAAGTAATATAAGTTCAATATATTACCCCTTTTATGAAATCACACAGATCTTTAAAAATATACTTTTTGTAGCAGCTACAACACACATAGTTATCATTGATAATTTGAAGATATTATAAATATTCAAATACAAAGTTATTAATTTTAGTATATTAACATTTGAAAATGATTAAAAAGGCATCAGTGATTAAAAATCTCCAATTTAATAATTAAGGATAAGAAGTTTGCTTGCTAAAAACTTGTAAAGAAAAGCATTTTAATATTAATAACATAATTTATGCATATGTCTAATTCATAAATCTATGATCTTTTTTTCCAAACATGAATTAACACTGACAATATATCTCGTATTTTAGTTTTAAATACTCTCTCCATCTGTATATGTACAGTATAACACAACTATGCTGTATTGATATGCATTCAATTATATGCTATTCAATAAAATACGTAAACAAACAAATAAACAAAAATGTGATAAACAAAAAACATTAAAATTTATAAATTTAATATACTTTACAATGAGCATCCACCATATGTGATCATGTTTAAAAATAAAAATTTGTAAATATAGTTTACAATGTGTCTCAAAGTGCTGTATGTGACAATATTTATTAATAATATTTCTCTGGTTTATGTTGAAAGCAAATATATTTTATTCTTCCATTTTATTGTTTCAGAATTTGATACACAGTATATCATGTAATAAAATGTTTTCTAAGCATAAGGCTAAAAGTTTTAAAAAATTTACAATATAAATAAAAATTACTACTGGCTTGAAAACAATAAAAAAAACTGGAGAATCTTAATTTATTGATAACAATACCACTATTATGTTTTTATAAAAAAAAAGTTATTAGGAAAAAAAAATTGCCAACAGTATATTTAATAATGACAAAAATCAGACATTTTGCTACTTATTTTATTTTAAAAGTTTTATTGTTTCAATGAACAAATGAAGAAACAAATGCATAGTAAAATATAAGTAAATGTGCCCCCTCAATTTATTATTAATTATATTTTTATTATTTTTTAAAAAATTTGCTTAGACTTTAATCTTAATTTACATATGCATATAATACATATATATATAAAAGTGTTATGTACATATATGTAAATGTTGAAAAGTACTATATACTTTCTATTCTAATCAAACATTATCAACGAAATACGAGATATTATACGTGATGTATGATGTACTTGAGGGAGGCTTGAGTAAAATGTAGTGTAATTAGCAACTCCACTGTATATAGAAATGTATATAAAGAGAAATTTCAAATGAAAAGGCAATAATGTTGATTTTAATTGCATATATTTATATCATTTTAATTATTCTAAACCCATCATTAAAATGGAAAAATAAGACATCTTAAATTGCAAATTTTTTTTTATTTTTATAAATTTAGAATTAAAGTAAATGGCTGAGAATATTATGAATGTCAGAATAACAGAACATTAAGAATCGATAATAATAATTAACTTCCCCAAAAAGTATTTCTTGAGAAATTGAGTATGATTTTCTTAAGATAGGCAGATCCATTTATATATTATAAAGATTTTCCCAGAAATTGAGTATGATTTTCTTAAGATAGGCAGATCCATTTATAAATTATAAAGATTTTCCCAAAGACATTCTAAAATGATGCAAAGTTTATGGCATTTTTTGGAAAGATATGGATGAGAATAGAATACAAATGATATATACATAAATAAGGCCTTATAAACAAAAAAAGTTTGCTGCAAAAGTAATTAAAAGATAGAATTGCAAGATGTGAAATAGACAGATTTTAGAATCAGCAAGTGATATTTGTGCATATATTTATGATTCATAGACTGGTATATAATGTAAAATTTCTCCTTAATATTTTTACTTTTTTTCTATCTTTATTATGCATTAAACAGGCTGCATTCATTTATAAATGACTGTTAGTGATTCCAGTACTGCTACTAAAAAGTTTGAATTTATGATACATTAGCAGTAAAATGGCTATGTAAAATGATTCTTATAATAGTTAAAGTCAGTTTACCATACTGTTTAAGCAGTATTACAGTAATCTATTCTACTAATTAATTCAAAATCAATTATTATGCACACTGTCATGTGAAAAGGAAAAAAAAAAAGACCTTTCTTGAACAATGTCCCAGCTAGTAGACAAAGTTGATTTTATTCCTTGCTATGAAAATATTTCTGGATTAAAAGAAGACGTGTGGACATGTTACAACAATTTAAAATATCTATATATACTAAAATAATTGTATGAAAAAGACTCTCCTTAACTTCACCATGATATCATTATATAATATATCACTAAACATCTTCACTATTCATGATCTCTAAATAGATATTGCTCCCAAAAGTCATAATAACAAAGATATTTAGCTGATTTCTTAAAAGTTGTAAAGCACAGCTAATTCATTACAGTAAAAAAAACAAATCTAAGTTAAAAATGCATTTTGATGTAGTAATACAAAAACTGTGTATGCAATATTATAGATGAAAATAAAGTTTGATAAATCTAATCTTTATATTGTTGAAAGTCTTACTTATCAATACATGCTTAGTGCATTCATAAAGATAAAAAGTATATGACTTTATTATTATATTTTTTAAATATAAGATAGCTAAATCTATCACTCACGAATGTAAGATAGCTAAATCATTCATGAAACATCACAAATTCATACACTCACATATACTATAACAAAAATGAACTAAGTTTTTTTAAAAAATTCTAAAGCAAAATAAAATTAGATGAGGAAAAAATTCAAATATTATACACAAAGTCTTATAGTTTACTATAGAAGAAGAATGACTGATTACAGAACTAATAGTTTTAGGAACAGTTCTCTATTAAGTAAAGTAAGGATTCGAACTGTGTGCTCAGTATGCTATTAGAATGCTCAAACACCATATAACATTTCAAGAAAATAAACATCAGTTAATTTTAACTGCCTTATGAATTATCATTAGTCAATATTCTTCCTGAATATATATTAATAATTTTTATTAGTCATTCATTAGATTAGAGATTATGCATTTAATGAATATTTCTGTAGTGTAATTTTCACTATACCACTATCACACAAGGTACTAACCACTTTTATCAGCTTGTGGAGGCGTATAATAATAAACATATAACCAAAGACATGTGAAAAAAATGTATGATCCCCAAGATACACATTTTGAGTTGAACCAGCACTCATCAGTTGGCCCAGATCATATTCTCTTACACATATCTTTATCATTGTTTAGTATATATAGTGGGAAATTACTACAGAATATTTGATGTGTCAAAGTTACTGCCCTCACAACTTTGGCACAAACCATTTGATGGAAGGATATTAATAATTTTTAATAGTCATTCATTAGATTAGAGATTATCCATTAAATGAATAATTTTTCTGAGTGTAATTTTCACTGCACCACTCTCATGTAAGGTAGGGACTGGTTTCTATCCATTTCCAACACCATGTGAAGGAGTGTAATAATAAACATATGACCAAAAGACATGTGGAAAATATTTATGTCACCCAAGAAGCATATTTCAAGCTGAACCAGAACTTATCTGGCCAACTGACTTTTCCTGATATGCAATTTTAAATTTTTAAATAAGCTTCACTCAAACAAGAGGTCAACTTTAAAAAAAAGGATAAATACAGTATATCATTTATTTTAAACTTTTGAGATATACAGTTTATCTAAAATTTTAAGAAATTGCATCAAAGAAGAAAAAAAATAAATAAAAGGGGATCAGATAGCCAATCATAAATTAAATAAAAAAACTATCTAAAAATAAATTTGTAAAATGCTTCAAGCTTGTTTACAACTAAAAAATTTTATAAAATAAAGCTTTAGTTCTTGTAATTCAATAGCTCTCCAAAAAAATGCAAAGGATTCTATTAATGTTTATTTAAAAGAGGTTGCATTTAAATGACTTAACATTATCTTCCAGCTAATTAAAATTTTGTTTAAAAAGTGTTTATTGATTTAGCTTAATAAATGACAAAAATTATTATAATTTTTTTTTTTATAGAGTATTTACAAATGAGAATAATTCCTCCAGTCATAGAGCACTTGTCAGCAAACCATTACTCTAAAGTAATAACTTTCTATTTAAAAATATTCAAAGACATTAAAAATTTATGTTAAAATCAAAAAATAAACTAAGCATTAAAGTTACAAAAACATTACACTAATTGACAAAAATAATCTGTAGTTCGTAAATAAAATGCATTTATTGTATATATAAAAGAAAACATAAAGTCTCTTTATTGAGTTCAACAAGACAAACAGCAGATGTGGTTAGTATTGAATTCAGTTTTTTATTTATAATTTTCAACAATTTTTTTTAACTATTTAAAGATAAATAATAATGATACAGAATGATCACAAGTCCTAAAGCTTTAAACTCAAAGTAGTTTATGTGCATTCATTTCAACATCAAACTTGTAATTATCACAAATTTGTCTTTGTATAACATAAGGGGAAAATAGAATATATCTGGTGCTTCTTTGGTAATTCTTTTTCTAAATACATTTTCCAATAAAGCAGGCTTCAAATATTAACTAACTGATAGTAAATCTATAAAACATTATATACAAAAAATGGATTTCAGATATTCATAAAAAAATGATTTAGTTTTACTGGTTAATATTTACCATCTATAAAAAAAGAATAGTAACTTCAAAAATATTATTTTTATATATAATTTCCAAAAAATGTTTTAATGATACATATTATAGAAGCTCTTCTTGGTGTTAATTACTTTCCAAATAAAAGTTAACATACATACATTTTTTATTGTGATTTATTTCAATAATTATAATAAAATGAATATAACTTAAACTTTCTTTTCTTACATTCTTTTCTTCTTGGGACAATAAACTATTGGGAATAAAATCAGTTTGTTTTGTAGACTGCTAGAAGCTTTTAGCACTCCACAAGATATTTTTACTTCAAAAGCTTGTAATTGTTTAATTAGATTAAATAACCTTTTACTTCTTGATTTAGAAGTTTTCTCAAGACATTACTTCTTCAATTTTAAACTTATTACTTAATAAAATAATTTACCAATTGAACAAAATAGTTTCTTATTTGTATTTATCTTTTAAGACAACTCAGCAGTTGTCATATATATATAAGTAAAACAGCCTTTAAATGCTGACTGCAGAGAAAAGGTCTCTCAAATAGCCACCAAAGCGAAACAGAAAAAAACAAAACGCATTACTACTAGGCTTCCCAGAAAGTAAAAATTGGAATATTTTTAATTTTTGTTTTGCTCTACATTTATAAATAGCTATTTATTGATTGACTAATACTGCTTAGTTAATTAGGATGGCAACATGAAAAAATTCTTATACTTAGTTCAGATTCAAAATCAGGTTAAGAAAATGACATGTGGGTGTGCTATCATTATACCATGAGACATTTTTTGTATAAAGAAGTCTTCATTCTTTAAATTTAACTGGTTTCAAAAAAATTGGTAAATGATTTCAAGATTACTGGAAGCTTAATTTCCATAGAAATATTAATAATGATTAACTGATACTATATCACTATAAAAGTGATATTTTCTATTAGATATTAATGATAATGCTCTTATGAAATATATGAAAATTAAAATTTTGCCAAACTTAATATATTATTTGCTCAAAAATGTAAAGATATAGATTAAATAAGTACTTCAATGTTGCACAATATTAAAAAAAAATTGTACAAGTTAGGGATTGAAAAATCCAGTTAAATTTACTTCTTCCCCTTTCCATTAACTTGAAAAAGAAAAATAAAAGTTATCTTACTTCCCATACTTCTACTCCCAACTTTCACCAGTTAGCAATTTACTTCCAAATTTAAAATCATTCATACTCTCTTTAGAAAATTGAAGAATCTTTTTTTTTTTAATTAATTAACAAATAACCAATAATGAATGTTTCACATAAGGATTTTCACATTTCTAAAGAAAAATACCTTCTATTTTTTTAATATCAGAATGCAAATTACATGAGATTTTAACTTTTAAACTAAAAAAAAGTTTGATTTTAGTCTTTTGTCTTATGTCTCAATATTAAAAATTTGTTATGGAATTTAACCCAGCTAAAATTTGTATTAAATTTTTATTTGCATTAAACTTTCTATGTTACAATTTTAAAAGTTTTGCACAATATTAAAAAAAAATTGTACAAGTTAGGAATTGAAAAATCCAGTTAAATTTACTTCTTCCCCTTTCCATTAACTTGAAAAAAAAAATTAAAAGTTATCTTACTTCCCATACTTCTACTCTCAACTTTCACCAGTTAGCAATTTACTTCCAAATTTAAAATCATTCATACTCTCTTTAGAAAATTGAAGAATCTTTTTTTTTTAATTAATTAACAAATAACCAATAATGAATGTTTCACATAAGGATTTTCACATTTCTAAAGAAAAATACCTTCTATTTTTTTAATATCAGAATGCAAATTACATGAGATTTTATCTTTTAATACTTTTAAACTAAAAAAAAGTTTGATTTTAGTCTTTTGTCTTATGTTTCAATATTAAAAATTTGTTATGGAATTTAACCCAGCTAAAATTTGTATTAAATTTTTATTTGCATTAAACTTTCTATGTTACAATTTTAAAAGTAATTTTTTGTTTTCAGATGATTTCTAACTATTTATCTTATTAACATAAATTATAAAAAAAGCCTCATGCATAATATATTTTCAAATGGAAGGCAATATTTACATTGCAATTAATTTTGTTAACTTCTAACTTTATATTTAAGCAGAAAACACAACACTCTTTTTTAAGTTATGAAGCTACTAATACTAAAACCTAATTACAAAAAATACATTAAGATAACTATATCTAATATGATATAGAAATTGGTTATATTTATAATTTTAAATCTTTTGCAATTTTTTTGTGTGTGTAGCTCATGCACTGTGAAAGAGTTTAATAATCAAGCTCTTTGTGTATAGTGTTTCTGTTCCAAAAAGCAGCAAAACATTTTATATTGTTCTTCAATCACTTAATTATGCAAAATTCTGAACAATGCAGACTAACCTCCTGCATCTATAGTTAATCTATTCTGAACAATCCACTCTTGGATATAAGTCCCTAATAAAATTCTGACCAAATATAAATTAAAAAAAAAAGTTGTACAATCAAAGTTTCTTATATTAAAGTTGTAAATACAATTTACTTTATTAGCAATATAAGCAGAAAGTATTCTAATTAGTGTTCATCTAGGTCGAATAAATACGAAAAAATCACAATTTAAATTATAGAAATAAATATTTAAATTTTTTTTAAAAATCAAATTTTCATCCTGCCATCACATGACTTCTCTAGCTTATACTTAACGGGCAATAATATGAAAACATGGTATCTACTTTTCTTTTGTCAAAATATTCAAAAGTGGCTACAATCAGTTTATAAAAAATATATAGACCAGTTCAACAGAAATTTATATCATTAATTCAAGTAGAATGCAAATGATATTTCTACTAGAGAAACCCCCATAACTAGCCAGAAACTATATTTAGGTGACTGGTTGCACCATCATCTAATAATTCATTAAATGTTTACATTTTAATTTCTAAAATGGAAATATATATATATCACATCATATTCTTGCTAATTAATTTTTTATTAGTACAACTTTAAAAAAAAATAGCACATTCATTTAAGTATGTATGTGTGTGTAATAATTAATATGCATACAAATAATGTATGCATAAACAAATCACGCAGAAATGATATTTTCCTTTAAAAAATGAATTGCTAAACAAAACATTTCCAAATATATCTTTAATAATGTATAAAATCAGATAGCTGAAAATACAGGTACTGCAAATCTAAATTATTGCTATGATTAATATTTATATTATACATACATATATATCTTTTTATTATAAGTGAATATTTTTATTTATTTGTTTTTAAATTTATTCTTATGATTACAGAGTCAATTAAGTATGATTAAGAATAGTGTAGAGTTTCAGGAGTAGAGCTAAAGCTATCTGAATCAAATCTCTACAGAATAAAGTAAAAAATATCTGACCAGTCAGTTGAATGGAATTGTTATGCTCAATATGCTTTTTAGTTACTATAATCTTAGATGCTCTGCCAAGCAATACTACCACATATTATTAGCAAAGAAGAAAATATATTTCTAGTAATTTAAGAGAATGGCTCCAAGTCTTGTAAGAATTTCTAGAAAAAGTTTCAAAAGTGATGATAGATTGGAAAATTATTATCATTTGCATCTTCATTATTTTTATAAATTTTCTCTAACAGAAGCATTGTGAAATTCAGGTGTTATAGTTTTAATAGGACCATAATTTTGAAAAGGAAATGGACATGGAAATATCCAAATGAAGGTACAGCAGAATTGGATTATATTTTGTCTAACAGAAAATACATATTTCAAGATTGTAATGTTCTTAATAAATTCAACACAGGAAGTGATCATCGATTAGTAAGATGTAAGATGCGTGTTAATGCGAAACTAGAGAGACAAAAATTACTAAGAAAAACAATATTTACAGTTGATATTCCTAATCTTTAGAAACATTCTAATGATTTTAAATTAGAACTTGCAAATCAGTTTCAGGTATTAGTAGATTTTGAATATGATTCAGATTTGAATGAAATTAATAAGAAAATAACTGACACAACTTTAAAAACTTCAACAAAGATAGCTGGCAGAAAGAAGTAGAAGTTGACCAATAAAATTTCTACTGAGACTAAAGAATTTATGAAGAAAAGAAGGAATATAAAAATATACAAAAATGATGCATTAAAAAGGATTGAATATCTCGAATTTTGTAAAATGGTATGGAAAAGAGTTGATAATGATAAAAGAAAATATAATTGTGAACTAGCAAGGAAGGCTGTAGAAGAGAATAAAAGTCTCAAGAATGTAAAACAACATTTTGATATTGATAGGAAACTTATATCTGCAATAAGAAAAAAAGATAGAACTATTACTAAAAAGAGATGACATCATAAAATGGGTAAAAGACTTCTATCAAGAATTATATAGTAATAAAGAATAAGTACCTCTTACATCTATTATATCTTCTGAATTGCCCAGAATTTTAAATGAAGAAGTGAGACATGCAATTAAATCTATGAAGAAAGGAAAAGTTCCAGGTAATGATGGAATTATAATCGATATATTAAAAGAAGCAGGTGAAGAAATAGAAAGAATTTTGGCAAAATTATATACCAAATATCTAAATGATAAAGATGTACCGAATGATTGGAAGAATGCAGTATTAATATTAATATTTTAAAAAAGTGATAAAGAAGATATTAGAAATTACAGACCTATCAATCATTTATCAGTTTTATACAAAATTTTTACCAAGATAATTACAACTTGTCTACAGAGAACATTGGATTTCAACCAACCAAGAGAACAAGCGGGATTTAAAAGTGGTTTTAGTACAGTAGATCATATCCAAGTATTGAGAGAAGTTATAGAAAGGACAAATGAATATGAGTTGCCATTATGCTTTGGATTTGTAGATTAAAAAAAGGCATTCGATTCTATAAACACTTCTTCGGTGATTAAAGCATTTGATCATCAAGATATAGACACAGGCTATTGTCATATTCTGAAGAATATTTATAAAAATGCAACAGCAACAATTAATTTACATAATGATACTAGAAAGGTTAACATTGAAAAGAGTGTAAAAGAAGGTGATTCCATATCTCTAAAACTTTTTACAGCAGTGCTGCAAAAAGTATTTTGTGGATTAAAATGGGAAACTAAAGGAGTAAAAGTAAATGGAGACTATTTAAGTCATTTGGATTTTGCAGATGATGTAATTGTTTTTGCAAACAATGCTTACAGCTTCAGGAAATGTTGCAGGAGTTATCAAATGAAAGTAGGACTAAAGGTAAACTTTAAAAAGACTGAAATTAACAACTACAAGTACTTTGGTCTGATTATTACGACATATGGAAACATAATGGATGAAATTAATCATAAAATTAAACTTAGTTGGAGTGCTTTTGGTAGAAATAACTTAATACTAAAAGGAAATATGCCTATGTGTTTGAAAAGGACGGTTTTTAACAAATGTGTTTTACCAGTTCTTACTTATGAATCTGAGACTTGGACACTTAATAGAAGAGCAATACAGAGACTTCAGACCACTCAAAGAAGTATGGAGAGATATATGTTGGGAGTAACAAAAAGAGATTGAAAACACAATATATCGGTAAGAGAACAAACAGATGTTACTGACCTCATTGAAAAAATTAAAAGACTGAAGTGGAGTTGGGCAGGACTTATTGATAAAGGAGATGAGATGGACAATTGAAATCTTAAACTGGATTCCAAGAGATTGTAAAAGACCCAGAAAGAGACCACATGTGAGATGGATGGATGAAATAAAAAAGTATGCAGGGGTGATTTGGAGAAGAGAGGCTAGAGATGGGAGAAGATGGAGAGATCTTCATCCTGCAGTGGATTGATAATGATTGACAATGATGATGATTTTTGAAACTATAGTAATTACTATAGAACATCAAATCAATTTTCAAAAGTTGTATTGAAAAGATGTTTTCAGTTGTAGATGATAAATGGCCTGACTCAGATTTCATTTCAAAAAATAAATAAAAAAATTGAATAGGGAAATTCATATGAAGTTTAAGCATAGAAATGATAGTTAGTCTGCTATTCTATCATTGCACTAAACCACGCATGACTTTTCAAAAAATTTAAGAGGAATTAGAAAAGTGTTGTGAAATAAGCTATGCTCTGTATAAAAACAATTGATATACATGCCAATTCATCAGTAACATTAGTTATTAGTTAAAATAACTTATTTAAGACAGTAAAGATTTACAGGATATACAATCCAAATTATTCTAAATGACTTTAGAATTGATCTCAAAATATTGATAAATGCACTCTTAATTAAATTTAGTTAATTTAAAACAGACAATAATTTTTTTTTGTAAAATCAAAAACAACTTTTGTAAACAAAATAAAGATAGATATGAAAGGAAATAATTATGTTATTTTTGTCAAAGGCTATTTAATAAATAAATAAATATAGTCTGCAAATTTTTTCAGTTTATTATTAAAGGTCTTATTAAAATTTATGTATAGTTATAAATATTGAGTTGTTATCCTAAAAGTTTGCAAAAATTACTTAAATATTATTATTATTTGAAAAAAATAAGGAAGTAATGAATTTTTTCTATGTAATAATTTAAATGATATAAGTTATAAAGCTTCATTAAAATGCAAGAGTAAATTAAATTAATCTATATGGGCAATTCAACAATTAATGGTTCTAGGAAAATTTCTTGAAATCATTATATGAAGAAAATAATATAAAATGAAGAGGAAAAATTATATGCATATCCCAAATTGACCAAAAAAGAAACTCACTAAAGGAAAACATTGGGAATACTGTATTTACACTGGATTTAATTGCTAAATTAATTGAAGTATTCATGTATCACATGAGTCAAAATAATTGGACAAGATCAAGTTATCAGCCAGGGATAAATGAAAGTCAAATTATTTCTAACAAAGATAAGTATGCATTTTTAAAATGATCTAGAACTAAAGTAGTAATAGATAATAACAGAACTAGGTGTGAATGGAAAGTGTACATCGTATTCAAAGACAAATATTAAAGCATGTTTGAATAAAATTTTAAATGATTAAAACTGAGCAATACTAATTTTAATATTACTTTTATGTAAAGTTAAAAAAAATACTGATTATATAGGTTAAATGATGATATTTATATGTGTACTGAATAACAGCATTCTGTTAGCATGAATGAAAACATTATCTATCATCTGAAAAAATAAATAAGATAAATGTAAGAGAATAAAACCATACCAGAAAATATTTAATAAAGAATAAATATGCATGGAGAATAAATTGTTGAATAACAGATGAATAATATAAACGTATGTGGAAGATAATATTATTCTACTGTTAAAATGAAAATTGTTTTTTTTCCCTTAATAATAAATAATATTAATCAAAATAAATAAAGAATCATTTGAATGCTGATTCATTTATTACTAGTATAAGGAGTATTTAAATCAAACATATAAGACAAGTTGCAGACAATCTTTAATTACTAAAGGAAAACAAAAAAAAAAACTTCTACATTATGAAGCAAAAATGATTGTAATATTAATATGCAACCAGTGGAGTGTTTGAAATGAAAGTGATAATAATACTGATGTGCAACCAGTCTGAATCCTGTGGAACGATTGTAATGCCAGTAAAAGTTAATTTTTTGTTTGTTTGTTTAGGAACTTATATTTAAAGAAAAAAAAAAAAGCTTGCAACATCATATTCGTATATATATATTAATTCTATACTTTAAATATAGTTGTTATTACAATAGGGTGGGGGAATAGATCAATAGATAGTGAAATTAATAATTGATTTAATTTGGTTATCTATGTCATTATTTATTTTAAAAGTTATGTTTTTATCGAATATTGTTACATAATTAAAATCACTACATATGATTAATCATTTAATGAAATGTATTCTAAAAGTAGTTAACAATAAGTATATTATGAAGAGGGTATAGGATGGTGTTTAAATATACAATATTGAAAACGAGAAATGATGATATTTTAAATTTGATCTTATGTTTAAAGATGAACAATTTAATATAGTTATATGGAATTATAAGTAATTTTAGTTTGTAATTTGTAGAAACAATTAGTTATAAGTATGATATCAAACAAATATAAGTTAGAAATATGAAGGGAGTAATTAAGTTGTTAGATAAAGCAGAGATAGATAGTTTATTTAGAATACACCAAAGGGTGGTCTTTTAATATTTAACTGAATCTCATAAATTGTAGATTAAAATTATTGCAGGGAGATATAGGGGTTCAGATTTAATAGTATACAACCTAAAATTCTTTTTGATTGTAATTTAGTATATAGGTTAAAAATAAAATGATAGAAAGATGGAATTTGAGATCAAAAACTAATTGATTTTATAATTATTATTGTAATATCTTCTTAGAGATCAATAAATAAAGATCAAAGGATGAATATCATGGTAGCTAAAAATACACAAAAAGTGACAGTTCACCCTATTATAATAAGATTATTGTATTGAAGCCAGAATACAATAATTATTATGTTCCATTTTGTCTTTTTAATTCAATATCTAATGGTTGATAATTATAAAAAGGTGCAGAATAATGATCTAAGGGAAAAACCTGAATTGTGATATATATAAAAAGTATGTAACGGAAAATATCACAAGAGCATTCTATTATATGAAAAGGGAATATTTTTTAAATTTTTTATTGTGAATATCTAAAAGGTAAAAAAAAAAAGGGAATGGAAATTTTTCAATTGTTTCTAGTGTTATTATATTATACTGGTATATAACTTTATTATTATTATTATTATTATTTTAAATTACCTTTTGGTTAAAATATATATTATAATACCTTGTAAATAATATGATTAAAGTTGTTGTTTTGAAAGTAAACTTGAGTATTAAAAGTTGCATTTCTTTTGTGAGAGTCATTGTCACTAAATCACATGAACTCAAAGTGCAGAATTTGAGATGGAAACAAGAAAGTAATCCAGTTTAGAACAATATAACAGTTATTTAAGCACACATTTCTTAAAAGAGATTTTTACTTACTGTAAGCTACCTTGATCACATAAGTCATTGATAATATAGTGCAAATTATTGAAGTAGGCCTAATTATAAGTAAACAAAGTCGGAATTATTTTTGATTGAAAGCTATCAACTATGATTACGGTTTAGAGAACACAAAAGTAAAACAGGAGTACAATTTTAAGTACAGATTCTGACGTTTTTTTAAATAATTGATACACTATTTATAATGTTCAATAAAATCCCTCTTGATATTTTATAGATGGATCAAATAACTAATTGAAAATCAATGATAATCCTGAGATCTCCTTAGAATGATATTGTTATTATGGTTATTCTTAATGATAGTGTCATAAAAGTAAAATAATAAAAGATTACCATACAATAAAATAACAATATAACTTATTGAGTAGATTAATTTAAATGTCATCATTATAAATATTTTATTATATTAATTTAAGCATTAGAGTATTTAGATACTAAATAAGGAGAAGTGTCTAAGTATTCTTATGTCATTGGATAAATACTTTAGTATTTATTTAATGTTAAAGGGTATGTAATCTTGTTGATAGGATATATGAGTCTCACAATTGTTATGACTGATTAAACATAGTTAAAACTGATAAGTCTATTAAACGGTACCTAGATAAAGTCCTAGTATAGCCTAATGTAGGGACTTGGCATATCGTTTAGGGGTCGTCGTGCTATTGAAAGGGTACAATATAAAGCTAGACGCTTGTATGTCCTGAAAATGCATAGACATATATGCATATCCAGAGTGATTATAATACTAGGAATTCTGAAATTTTAACATGAAATTTATCTTCTTTCTAGATAGTTT
Source organism: Epiperipatus broadwayi (assembly GCA_028023455.1). NCBI lineage: Eukaryota > Metazoa > Onychophora > Udeonychophora > Euonychophora > Peripatidae > Epiperipatus > Epiperipatus broadwayi. Next base: position 15,503,967 of record JAQFVV010006205.1, read on the forward strand.
CTTACAATACCACAATCAAAATAATAAAAAGTAACTTGATTAAAATTTTCTTTAAAAAAAAAACCATTAAAATTTAATAGCTTAACAAAAAACTTTAAATGTCAATTTTACATTTTCACCTCCTTGTTAAATTTATGTAAATAAATAAAAAGCTATAGTCCTAAAATAAAAAAAAATATTAGTGCCACATTCTCACAGTAACATAGAAATGTAAAAGACAAACTCGGGTTCTGCGATTTCTATGTAAATACAAGATATGAAAAATAAAATGCAACTCAACTTGCATTTAAAATAATTTTGCTGTATATATAAAAATTAAAATGAATAGCAAAATTTGGGTCATAACATTTTAAAATTAGATTTAATTACAAGTAATCTTGTGTGTGTGCATATATATGTACTAAACAGTAATTAATAAAATTAATCTACCTCAGCATTATGTTGACCAAGAGTTAAAATATAAGGATGGTCTTCTATTGAAGCTAAGCTTAAATGAGTAACCTGAAAGTCAAAAAAAAAAAAGGGAGGGAGGCAAGAGAAAATAAGTAAATGATTATTTAAGACAACTTTAAAATAGGTGTTTATTTAAATCAATTGTAAGCAATTAAATAAAAAAGATGTCTTAATTATTGTTATTTTTAATATTATAATTAATTAGCTAAATATTAAAACAGTAGTCATTATTTTAAATAAAATTACATCGCCAACTATATACTATTAATATATATATATATATATTACTTATAATCAATCTCCACATATACACTTTAATGCAAATTTTTTAATATAATTCCTAACAGTTTCGACTGTCCTATACTCTTCATCAGAGCTATAACATTTAAAAATATATTCATATAATCATTAATATACATATAAAAATACATATTTTATACTAATATTCATAGAGGTATAGAGTTGTTTTTTTTTTTTTTTAAAAAAAAAAAAAACTATACCTTTACTCCCTCTTCTTTTCTAATAATTATTTTTTCTTTTATCATAATAATTATTTTTTTCATTATTTCTTTACTGTTTCTACTTTTATTTTTTACTTTTTCTTCCTATCTATCATTCTACATTACTCTCTAATATATTTATCATCTTTTTATTTTACTTTTAACACCTATAAATCTAATTCCTTTCCTTCCTTCCTAATCTTTATCTATACTTATCCTTTTATTAATAATCTTTATTTCTATTCCTATCTTTATTTCCCTTTATAATTCACTTATTCATTTTACTCATCACTTGCACAATCTTCCTCTTCCTTTTAAATTTATGACTGATTTTTTTCAAAATCTTTAGACTCTTTTTCATATACTCACTGCATACAACTCCCTCTATTATCACATTTTTTAACTATTTATCCTATGTTTAAACTTTATTTTACAAAACTCTATATGTATACATTTTCTCAATCATTATTAATATTCCTATAAAAATAATGTCTTTACCCGCCATCTCTATTCAAATTTGGTTTTATCTTCTTAATTAATATAGCTTTTTATTTTTCTATCTGTTCTTTTACTAGTATGCCCAATCATTCTTATGCTATCTCTCTCAAATACATGTCAGGTTTCCATAGCATGCACATAAACTGATGACTTTATATCATACCTATGCTGAATTAATCTTGTGTAGATTAAATTTTTCATTTCACCCACATACTTACTTCTTATCTTATTATTCCTACATGATCTACATTCTATCTCATATACCCCATTTATGTTTTTCTATTTCTTTAATGTACTTATTATTTAATATATCCATTACATTTCTCCTTTTTTATTTACTATCTTATACTTAACTATATTATATTTTTATTAACTTTTCTAATAATTTTATTAATGCTCTTAACTATATTATTACTATACATTTTAATACCTATATATTCATTCTTTGTATGCTGCCTTTCTTACATTTTCCCTTCTCTTTTTTTTCTCCTTTATATCTTTTTCTGATATTTTTATACTTTTCCCTGTTATTTTCTCTAGATATTCATTCTCTTTAAACTCTTTTAACTATTAAATCTACTTCTTATACTATCCTTCATTTGAACAATAATTAATAGCTTTATATACTCTTGAACTAATACTACTTATCATATATTTATTATCCACATGAGAATATTAATAATGATAGAGAAAATGTATATAAAGTTTTGTAAAACAAAGTTTAAACATAGGATAAATAATTAAAAAAAATGATAATAGATGGAGTTGTATGAAAGGAATATATGAAAAAGAGTCTAAGGATTTTGAAAAAAATCAGTTATAAATAAAAAAAAAAAAAGGTTGTGCAAGTGGTGAGTAAAATGAATAAGTGAATTATAAAAGGGAATAAATATAGGAATAAAGATTATTAATAAAAAAATATGTGTAGATAAAAATTAGGAAGAAAGAAAAGGAATTAGATTTACAGGTATTAAAAGTAAAATAAAAAGATGATAAATATATTAAGACAGTAATATAGAATGCTAGATAGGAAGAAAAAGTAAAAAATAAAAAGAAAGAAACAATAAAGAAATAATGAAAAAATAATTATTATAAAAAAAGAAAAAATAATTATTAGAAAAGAAGAGGCAGTAAAGGTATAGAGTTAAGAATAAAATATGATTATGAATAATAGTGTAAAATATGTATTTTTTATAAATATATTATAGGTTATATGATTATATGTTTAAATGTTGTAACTCTGCTGAAGATGCAGGACAGTTGAAACTGTTAGAAATTATATAAAAAAATTTGCATTAAAATGTATATGTGGAGATTGATTATAAGTAATATATATATATGAATAAAATGAAGGAATGCAAAAAAGTAAAGAAGATTATAAGAATATACACTATTAACACTGTATTAATATTTATTAATATACAAGTATTTTAAATTAATTATTACAGGGAATAAACTATAACTCAGCAAATATAGTATTTATAGAGATATTTATTTACATTTGACAGAACTCATGTATGAAATAGCACTTCTGCCTATCATAACACTGAAGTTCAAATTTAGGCATAACAAAACTAGAAAATTTTTTCAGATTACAATCAGGTTAAGCATTTTTCTTCCAGATGGCGGGTGAATAAATTAAACTTTCACTATCTAGCAATTGGCAAGTCTGTCTTCACTGTCCCAATATAGAGAGCCATTAAGAAATATGAAAGTGCTTTGCTTTGCAGTGAATTATTTAAAAGCCACATTATCTTTACAATTGCTACTATATTGATAAAAATTAAGTATGGCTACAAGTGATACATATGATATTATCCTTATCATTAATTATTTTCTAAAAGATAGGTCACAAATCAATTCAATAACTTTTCCAAACATTTCTGTCTTCGTTCAATTTTCTTTAAAAATCATAGCTATTCTCTTCTTTTAGATCATCAATCAACTTCTTTATTTTTCTTTTCTCTCATATCTTCAGATTTTTATAACATTTTTTGATAATTCTTCTTTATGTATATATATAAATTCAATTTGTATTTGGCTTCATAATTTCTTTAATAAAAAATCTTTTCATATACCCTTTTCAATACTTAAATATTAGTAACTCTAAACTTTCAAATTTATAACTTTCTCTACTCTCCATAATTCATATTCTTTAAAATCTCCAATTTTTTATTTTCTTTCTTCCTAATTGTTCATGTTTCTGCTCCATATAAAACAATACTAAATATGTATATATTGTAACTAGAAAAGCAGTATAAAAGCTAAAAAAAAGTATTTAAAAAAAAAAACAAACCAAAAACTCTATTATTATTTAAAAGATACATAAAATATTCTTTATATTTCTCTTTATGCAAATGAATTTATTTGGAATATGAAAAATGAATAAAAATTTCTTGAAATGATTGCCTGATTTTTAAAGAGTTGATTTTTAAATAAAAAAAACTCTAAAAAAAAACTGACATTGAACTGAATGACACAATTATAAGATTAGCTTCAAATTTCATGATTTAAAAACTTAACTGTCAATTAATTATATATTTTAATAATTCAAAATCAAAAACATGGATTGATAAGCTAATAAGAGTAGGGAAGAGATCTACCTCTCATTTGCTACTATATTTTTCCAAGGAATCAGATGGAAAGTGTAATGTATTGAATAAGTGAATTGTATTAATGGATATCTCACTTTAAAATAAATGAATATCTTGTGTTTTGTTATATTTATCAATCAACTAGGAAGCAAATATATATATAAATTATTATTTAAAATCAAATAGGATATTCAAAGCTAATGGCTAATAACTTTGAAATGGATTATTTATGAGTCCAAAGAGTCACATAAGGATATAGCAGCTTGGACAACTGATACAGTTATTATTCAATATCGCAACATTCAAGTTAAATAAATAAAAAAAATGGTAATATTATTTTATGTTTATTTAATAAAAAAATATGTATAATTTCCCCAAAGTGTTGTATATAAAAATATAATAGTAATAACATTTTTTATTTAACAAATATTAATTTAAAAAAAGTGTATTAATTAATAAATGATATAGCATATATAAACCTATTATAAAGTTGAGGAACACGGTTACTTTAGTTAAATCTTTATTATTTATATGATAGATGTATAAAATATTAAATAAATGGCTATGATTATAAATATTAACTTTTGCTATGCATTAAATATGTTGAACTCGAAGCAGAGCAGAGATGTATTTTTTTTATCTTTACCACATGTGGGAGACTCAAGTATTGATAACATTTGAAGAGATATATTTCTGTTCCATTTCATGATTCTAATATCTTTATTAAAAATAATTTAAATCATAAAGGAAAAACAATGTGTGTAATTATTATATAATAATAAAAAATGGTTTAAAATAATACAATTTTATTTTACATAAGTGAAATATTTTTTTTAAGGTTGTAAAATTTCTTTATTGAAAATAAAGAAATAATATATAAGTATTTTATTATTTCTCTATAAAGTTAGTAGTATTATTATCAATTGTCATGGGATTCTTGATCTTAACATTTTATTGATGCTTCTATTTTACTTTGAAATTAATGAAAAATTTGTCAATGATGGATGTTAGATTAGATTGGCTACATCTATTCATTATGTTACTCATACTTAAAGATTTTAATATAAAACTTTAACATTCATGTCATGTACTTGCACATGTTCTACAGGCTGTAAGGTCATTATAAATGATCAGAAAAGTAGCATTCATATTATTGTAAATAAACAATCTAGCTTGCATCATTATTAACTTACAAATTTTTGCAGGTTAGAATATCTTTTCAATGCCATATTCAATTCATTTATTTTTACCATTACAATATATATATATATGTCTATTATTTAACAAGACTTTTTTTTAATAAATCTAATTTTAATAGATTAGAAAATAATATGCCTTATTAAAAGCTATCTATCCATTATATTTCTTATTTTTATTGCTATTTCCATTATTCAATAAATGATTGCATAGATATTTAACTTTCAATGGCTACAATGCCATTTGTTTAATGGCTTACATCGGTATGTGTGATAAGTCTTATTTTATGATATAATTTCAACCAAATTTGATTTTTTATTTATTTTAATCATTACTTATAATAAGTATTATAATATTTGTATAAAACAATAAAAAAATTATAACCATAGATCACAAAAAAATAGATAAATAAAATTACTTTAGTCTATACTGCTCCTAACTAGGACGAATTAATTGCTTTCTTTTAGTAAAAATAAAATCATTTGATTTTATTTATTATAAGCATTACTTACAAAAAATAAAGAAAATATAACTATAGATCACAAAAAATTGAGAAATTATTACTCCTAAGTGGGATAAGTTGATTGCTTTCTTTAAGTAAAATTATGATCAGTTATTATAATGAAATAAATTTGATTTTACTTATTATAAGCATTATATACAAAAAGTATTATAATATTTGTATAAAAAAGTAAATAAAATATAATCAGAGTTCACAAAAAATGGGGAATAAAATTATTTATGTTTAGATTATAATGGTATAGATATTGCTAAACCCCCAAAATGGCATAAAACTTATATTACAAGAGCAAAATTCAAAGTAATTGCTTGCATTTTTTTGCAAAATACAGACACAACCCAAAAAGATACTAAAACAGATACCTGCTCAATTTGTAAAATTTTATAAAATTAAGGTATATGAAAATGTTGAGCAGTTTCACATATAGTCATTGAGGGTTTTAAAAAAATTACAATTATCAGCATACTTTAGATGTAGGTGTTTATTTTTTATAATTTCATATTTATTTTAAAGTACTTCATATAAAGCATTATGATGACTTTTCTTGCCCACAATAACAGGAGCACTATATTTTCATAATTTAAACATAATTAATAATATATCTATAATTATATTTATTTGAAAATAATATTTATCAACATTATTTTATAAAACATTCATTGTTTTCTTATAAATCACAATAACTAAAGATATTTAATTAATACATATTTTACAGTCTGGAAATGAACATCAAAATAAATTACTTATATCCTGCCTTGTATGGTTTAGAACAATGATAGAGTGGCAGATTCAGAGGTCCAAGGATGAACTGAAGTTCAATTTTGTCATTGCCAGTACTCAAACTTTTTGTAAATCCTCAAGCATAAAATTATTCAAATATATTCTGAAATTCATACAAATATTTTGAAACTGTAAGATCTCCAAAAATACAGTAATTAAAATGTTTATAAACTTAATTAAAAAGTTTTGGATAAAATAAATTATTTCCAAAATTAATTAAAATATTTGTAAAAAATATTTTAATCCAATTAATATTATAGTCATCAGTATATTCCAGAACAAAATGGAAGATGTCAAACTTTAAAAGTCTAAACTTGCAAAATGATTAACCTGTTCAATCTAAATTGCTTTTTAATACTCACAGATGCCCAATAATCAAAATTATCCCAAATGTGAAGTAATACAAATAAATTAGAGTGCAGGTGGAAAAGATTCTAAAACTTCCTTTACCAAAAAAGTTATTTGATCTAAAAACTAATTAAAATCAATGATACAAGTCTAGAGTAAACAAAAGATTTGTTTTCTCTGAACATTCTTATTTACAATATTCAGAATATATTGGTATAACAAATATCAGAAAAGTTTTCATTTCTGATGATAATGGTCTATCACAATCATTCTTCAATAATGAGTCTTATGATATATTAAAAATCATATATGTAATAAAATTTCTAAATTTCTATTTGTTCTTGTACATTATTTACTTACATCATAAATATATATTTAATTGTATATTTATGAAAGATTATTCAAAACAAATTCAGTTATAATAATAAAAAAATAACCAAAAAAAAACGCATTAATTATAATAATATAAAATAAATAATAGAAGCTTTGATTACATTGATATACTATAATATTTTCACTACTTAACTATCACAAAACACCTGTTTCTATTCTATTATATAATTTAATGGATTACATCCACCAATACTATTAAAAATATATATTTAGCTATGACAAAAATCCTATACACTATTATCAGCAATATCAGTATTACACAAAAAGATCTACTAATAGAAATGAAATTGAAAAAAACATTAATACATACAATACTTTTGAAAATCATTGTTATAATTCATTAAAAGATCTAGATGGTACTTGATTAAATCAAAAAATAATTTTTAACTTTTACTCATTTAGCTATAAATTTTTGTTTTCATTAATTCCACAATCATATTTTAAACTTTTTAAATCCATTTTTATTTAAAAACCAAAAACTGATATTTCTACCTGACCTAGAAGCATAATATTCCATCAATAACTGTCTAAGATATAGTAAAACAAAAACTTATATGTGTTCTTCACTATAGAATTCTCAATTGAAAAAATCCAATTCACTTTGAAAATGAGTGCTCTCATATAAGATTTTTTTTCTCTAAATCATAATAAAAAAACAGCATAACTCCTGCTAGTCTTTTTACCATGTACTAAATCTGGAGGAAAAAATACCTTATCAAAATACTCTAAACTATATCTTTCAATGGGAATATGATTAGAGTATTGTGAAGCTATACCTCTTAAGAAGTATCTAGAACTATGTTGAAATAACTTATTTGTAGATATCTTATTAAAACTTGATAATGGAGATTTACTATAACACGAAGGTGAGATTTTATTAGATAATATTAAGTTATACATAACAGTGAAAAATATAAATGAATTAGTTGAGTTTATATATCATGACTTAGCTAATCTTCAAAAGAAATCCATCAATTAGTGACAAGCAATATTGTTACTAAAATTAATCATTTTGTTTTAGCAAAATATGAAGCCTTATCTGTCAGAAAATATAGTTGTAAATCAGAATAATATTATTTATTATCCATAGAATTTTTAAAACTCAATGGATGAATTGAAATTAAAATTATGTATAATACAATTTTATTTAGAAATCTTAATTTTCTTAAATTAAGTAACAGAATATATTTATAAAAAAAAAAAAAAAAATCTAAAGATGTAATTCTTCATACCAGATAAGTGCTGCAAAAAGATGGTTTTGATTTTCTCAGATTGATTATTTCAATTCAAATGCCTTCAGTTTCAAATCAAGGTATATTTTTCTATGACAATTAGCCAAGATCAAAGCAAATATAGAATGTTGCTGGTATGGATTTACTAAAAAATTATTTTTTACAGCCTGCTATATATAGCATGCTGCTAATGCTAGCTCTAATCAGAATCTATACATGCTTTCTCTCCATGCTAGGCCATTAAATATTGTCGATAAAATATTAAACTATAAATATGATCTTATTTGCCGAACATTACAAATTTCATTTGCCATTTCAAACTATATGTGGGGAAGTGGGAACATTAGCTAATACTTTTATAATTCTTTATTATATTTATTTCTCTTACCAGGATTTTACTATTTATTAATTACTCAGTACAATTTTAATAAGAGAAATCTGTTTCATCATATATTTATTAATATCATACAGTAATAAAATAAATTTGAACATTTCAAATAAAAAGAAATTCCAATTGAACACAATGTTTATACAATATGAAGAAATATTATAAAGGACAGAATTTCAAAAACCAATAAACTATTGTAGATGAGTTGAAAAAGAAATCATTCAGAACTAGACAAGTAGAGAAAGTGCAATGAATTTTACTGATTAGATTATAATTAATTTCTACCTTGCTGATCACTATATGTTAATTCACATAATATCTATGCAGTATTGAGTTCTTACAGAGTCTTATATATCTTTTAAAGTCTTATATATCTTTTAAAAAAAAAGCTACCTCACCTTTTTACTTATAGTTAATCTGGATAACTATAAAAATCTTTTATCTCTGGATCATCATTCATATCTATAGTATTTTACCCAAAGATAAACCTGAGAAATAGAAGGTCTTTTATAGAATTGAACTTACTTTAAGAACTCTGTAGCATAATATTAGTATGCTTGCTTACCAAAATCCATAACTTACATTCTTTTCTGATTAAATGGACTCTTAAAATATTTCATGTCATATGCAAGCTTAAAATTTTTCTTCCAGGGAGTTGGTCCATAACTAGTAGTTATTATTAGATAGATGGCAATTCAAATGAATCACAATGTGCTAATTATAAAAACAAAAAATATGATGTAGTCTTTGGCACTGGTAGAGATTTCATATCACTATGGTACTGAGTTTATGATTACCTTTATCTTATTACTCTTTGACCTTTTTAAAAAGCAATAAGCTCTCTTGATAATTTAATTCAACAAATGCCTTATCTTTAAGAGTTCTTATCAAAAACAGACATATTGTGGTTCTTTATCACACATGTTAAATTATAATATTTGATTATTATTTTTAATTGAAAGATTATTTAAAAAATCAATTGTATTTTATTTATTTCACAATGACAGGAATCTCATTTAGTACATTTTACAAAAGAATTCCTGTCAATTATTTTCATTATTTCATTCAAGGTTTTTTGGTGTTAATAAATTTAGACTACATGAGAATAATTTCCCACCATACTCTTTATAGTAATTCCAGATTTTTGCATATATTGTCATGAACTTATGTAACAATAACAAGAAGTATTTGATATTATTTAGATGAAATAAATAATTCTATTAAATTTCAAAAGGATACAATCATTATAACATCACTTTATGATATTCACTTGTCAGTTCAAATACAAGATATCATTTTATTCTTATATAATAGCACAGCATTCTAAATATAAGTAGATCTGAAGATAATATACTAGAATAAATTACATTAAGAAAATGCAAGCAGAGTATATTAATTACTAATGTTGGTCAACTGTTATTTGCTTGGCCAAACATGAACCTGTCTACAAAAATAATATGATCCACACATATCTATATAAGCATATATATACACATCAACATAATATTTTTAATTCATAATATATCATATACTGACCCACACTAACATACATATACAGTTTATCCCAACAATTATAATTAAAATATATATATACCCCAGGAAAATTTTTAATGAGTTGCAATCCTTGAGAAACATCTACTTGAAAAAGACATTGATGAGTGGGAGAAATATGAACCCAAATATAATTACTGCTAGAAGAACTAAGTGGTGATAAACGGAATCCCTGAATCTTAGCTGTTTGCACACCTAAAGTCTTAAAAGGAAAAGAGAAAAAAATAAAAATATTGATATGAATAAAACTGAAAAATATAAAATAAAAAAAGTAATTTAAAATTTTTGTCTACTCTGTAAATCATTTTAAAACAGATATATTATCGTTGTAATTGGTTACTATTAATTTTTATAAAATGAAAATAGATAATCTCTAGCTTAATAAATGATAAAGAATAATCATTAATATATTTATCAGAAATTGTGAATGGAGAAAGATTAACACAATTATAAAACAAAGTATAATAAATGATTAAAATTTTTGATAATAATAATTAGTCAATTAAAAATGACTGAATAATATTATCAAATCAACTATTATAGCTCTAACAAAATATTAGCATTATTTTTTACCAATTCTAGTGTACTAATATTACTTACATGCAGGATATTCTCAGCATTTCTATTCGTTCTTAGTTACCTTAATCCTGAGTCTGCCCCCCCCAAAAAAAAAATCCACATGTATTTTTTTATCTTTTTACAATCAGATTATATGTTTGTTATGTAATTAATATACTTCTCTTGTAAGTCTAATTTTGCTTTTTAAGCATTTCTGTAAATTACTTTCAGTAGCTTAGTGATATGAGGTTTGTACTCAAGAGCTAAAAGCTTCTAAATTGATATCTGGTGGGGGAGGGGGATACAGATAAACAATAATAAACTCTGATCAGTCAATTGAAATAAATTGTTATAATAAACTCTGATCAGTCAATTGAAATAAATTGTTATACTTAACCTTCAGTATTCAAACATTTCAGTATTCAAACAATCATACCATAAGAATTTCCAAACAAATAGCCATGCTATTATTTATTTAAAATATGTTTTAATGTGGAAGAGTTAACTTAGGCAAACTGGATTCTTCTTTTAACTGCATTAATTATTCCCAAATCAATATCTATGATACGTATTTTATTAACAAAATAGTTATTATTTTTATACAATTTTATGAAGATATACATTTGGTGATTTTTGATAAGTGTAAAATTATATTCTACTTTGGGTCAAATCTCATAATTATTTATTGACATATTTACAAAAACTGAAAAAATAAAAACAGTAAATTGGTTTCATAAATATAATTAGATTTTGACAATTAAAAAAAGTACAATAATAAACACTGTTAAGCTGTTCAATTTGAACTATTCTGTCTGACTCATTAAACTTCTAGGAAATGGAAAGTTTATATTTGTGATATTTTACATTTTGAAATTCTGCTACAAATCATTCAGTTTTCTATGTGATAGATAGAGCATTCAAAAAATTAAACTCCAGAAATAATTCAATGTGATTGTAAAATAGCAAAACTTTTTCCACACAATAGTGTAATTAATGCAAGCTATAGCAATCAAAAGATGCTAGAAGATTGTGCAATTTTAATCTCTATCTAGTGCCTACTCATCCAATCCCCAGAGTAGTTTCTAGCTTATGGGTTTCACCAGTGAAGAGACTCAGATCTGAGAGCATTGCATCTAGATTTTTATATCCAATGCACCATCCCAGCATCCATCTTTTTAGTTAGCTAAAAAACGATGTGTCCCAACTAACAACACAATAAAGTTTTCTATTCAAATTAATTTACTTGTATAGTCATACAGATCTGAATCCAATTCAGTATTTATATATTTTGGTGTTTTTGTTTCTTTAATAATAACCATAGTCACCAATATCCTTTGGTTGTTTTAACAGATGGTATAAGCAAAAGCAAAGATGATCATGTTATATTTTAATGGTTGTAAATGTAGGAATTTCATTAAATAACTATGTTCATACTAATCCCTACAACTTATAACTTCTCATCATTGCAATTTTCTCTTTTGTTGTTTAGAAATCAATTATAATCCAATTGACTTTACTTTCAATGGAATTTTTAAATCATGAAAGCAAATATTATGATGTGTTAATGTTGCAAATTTTCAACCTTGATACTTAGTTGTCTATAAATAGTAAATGTAAATTTACAACTTTCTTGTTGTATAAAAAGTTTTGTAAAGATTTTGAAAGAACTTGAAAATATGAGAATTTCCATTGTTATTATATTCACTTGAGTTGCATAAAGGTTGCATTAATATATTTTTCAATTGAAAAAATTAAATGAGTCTTTAATATTTAAAATATTCTTGAAGACTTTTCTTACATTGAGTACTTTAGGGTCACTGTTTTACTAATTCTCAGCTTTCAAAGTTTTCCGTGGATACTTTAAATAGACATAATGCATTATTAATCGCAGTAAACAATGAAAACAAATGAGGAAAAAAAGATATTTTATACTTAATATAATCATTATTTAGAATTTGTAAAACGTCATTATAAATTGAATCCTTCATAACAGTTGCGTGCTGACAAGCTGAAAGGTTCTTCCTTTCAAAGGCTCCAATTGAGACAGTCTAATTTATGCCCAAAAGAAAGAGATAAAATAAAAAGAAGTCAATAGTTTTATCAGTAAGTACTATCGCTATTGTTCCATAAACCTTTTATTAAAAAAAAAAGCTAATTTTCAGCGAGGAAAATTAAGTTTTACGATTACGTGTGAGCACGGAAATGGCTGCCTTCAACAAGGCTATAGCCAAAGCAGATGGTTTAGAAGATTCACTTGGTTACAAGACAAAAGCAACCATTGAGAGCAAAAGCGAAAAAGCTAATATAAACAAGAATAGACTTCCTGACAATCCCAGTTATTCACCGAAAATGAATTTAGAAAACCCTAGTAACTCAGATTTTAATCATCACGACAGTGAAAGTAACGGAAATAGCAAATTCACAGAAGCTGACTTCGAAAAAAAAAATAGTAATAAAATAGACCCCGGGACTTTAAATGATAATAATTCAATAAACAATTCAAAAAGGAACATTACTGTGAAAAAACCCAGTATAAAAGCCCTAGAACAAAAAAGTTACAAGGCAAAAACTAGCACACTTCCGTTATTACGACAATTTGGTGTCGAAACGGAAGCTGCGGTTTGCGGTAAAACACTGTGGACAAGAAAAACCCAGAAATCAGCGAGACGATTCCAACTTTTAAATCGAACCAATATGCAATTTAATGAGACCTACAAAATGACCCAAGAACCAATTTTTTTGGATGAATATAAAGGAAGATATGGGACAAAAACCGCCGGAACAGCAGCGCCTTTCAGAAAATCAGCACTAGATAGTAACAAACTAAAAATTGAACCCAAAATCAAAGAAACAAGGCCAAATAAAAGTGCTAAACCCTTTTTACACCACAGAATCCACTGAGGAACAATTCTAAGACCACAACAATGAGTTTTTCCACAGGTGAAAATGCTTCAAGCTCAAATAAGGATCACAATTACCTTAATGCAAATTTATCAACTCACTAATATATACCAGATACAACTATTATCCCAAAAGTCGATCCAAAACAAACAAAGAAACTGTTCGAAATGCCTAAAAAACCCCAAAATAAGGTGAAGCTATACTCAAACTCTAACAATCCTATCCCTCCCAATCATATAGAAGAGAATAAAGCCAAAGTAAACTCCCCACAATGCTCATTGTCAGTGAACAAAGTTGAAGACCCAGAGATGCAGACTCAAGAAAGTATCAATGACTACTATAACCTTCAGATCAGTACAAATAAAAATACCACCAACCCCAAATCTGTCCTCAGCCCCAAAGCAAACTCATATAGTTTTCATTTCTCCAACTCTAGTGATAACACTGAAAACATGAGGCCAGTATCAAACAAGGCACCAAATGAAGACAGAAAGATGAACCGAATCAATAATCACAGTAGCAATTACAATTTTGATTTTCCGGCTTTAGGAAACAATTCAAAGGTAGTAAGTAAGAATGATACATATAACAAGGACCATAACACTCAGAATAGAAGCAGCACACCTCCCTTATCATATGCTCGAATGACAGCAGCAAGCACAGAACACACAAATCCTACAAACTACAACTCTCAACATTATGATAATAACAAACCTGAGCTAAGCACACTTGCTAAGTCACTATTAATCATGGACAATGATCATGAATATGAAGACCAAAGCACAGATCAAGAAGAAGCAGGAGTGACTCCAATTATAGAAGATACTCCAACATCCCATATGGTCATCAATGACCACTTTAATCAGTCAATACCTGCCTTGTTGATGAGGTCCTTTCAACCCTACAGAAATAATAATACCCTACTTTTTTCCATGACAGACCATAACATATCCTTCTATAAATTCCCCACCCAATCATTGTTTGATCTCTTTAAGGCAAAAGGGAAATGGTCCTCCATATATAAAGTTTTATTTCACCTGAATGACCGCTATGTGGCCATACAATTCACCAACCCCTTTGCCAAGGAAGCCTTCAGAAACACATATAAAACATTAGCAGCCAGATATTTGGTGACCGTGGACTTGGATAGATCAATGTGTATCAGTGGAATGGTCAAGAATTGTGGTGTTGAATTTCAACAATGAGCTTCAACAAATCCTCGCACCATATGGGAAAATTACTTCCTTTGCTTACAGACAAATTCGGAATGTTGGAGCTGAGGTTTTCACAACATTGCAGAATTCAGAATTTTACTTGCCAAAGGAGTGTCCCCATTGGCTGTGCCTGGGTTGGTGGAGTACCGTGAGGCCTCACTACTGATTATTCTGAGGGGTTTCCCCACAGTGTTTCCACTGTTCCCAGAGGGGACACCTAATGAGAGACTGCCCGGATCGAAAATGCATACATTGTGGATCTATACGCAAGAAATTCCACAGATGTAACCGAAAGGGACCCCAGATGATTCATTCCAGTTTGCAAGAAAATAATATGATGAGTAATAATATATCCAACTCAGAGGTCTTTCAATTAAGAAAGCCAAAGCAACAGAATCATCATAGTAGATCCGGAATGCAAGAAACAGAACAGATAGTCACCCAAGACAATGACATATTAATGTCTGAAAATTTCTGAGAATGCACAGCCCGAGAATAATTCCAAGCAAGAGTCAGAAGATAAACTTGTAACACCATCCACAACCCAACCCAATCGCAGAAGGCAAAAAGATCCAAGAGGCCTAAACCATTATCTTCCCCTTCTACAGACTGTGATGAATTAGAATTTGTGGGGGATCTCTTAGAATTACATGAAACAGCAAACCAAGAATGCCCACCTAAGGGAAAGAAGACATGAACTAGTTCACCAACACAGGTAGACTATCTGAATGGCCCGATACCCCTCAGCCTGAAAGATTCCCCTTTGCAAATCACCCCATTGGAAAATGGCCACCCAGAACTGATATCTCTAGTTGAGGAGATTGAAACACCTTCTACTCCCACAGCATCAGAGGGAGGCTCTAATCCTGAGATCACAGTAGGAGAGATTGACCCAGGGGACCCACCTGGAGACTAGTCTAACTCATCATCAGGTGGGTATTAGGTCATCAATAATGTATATTGCATCACTGAACATAAGGGGCTTGAACACCAATAACAGGGCATATGCCATGATACATTGGTTCAAACAGCACAACCCAGACATACTATGCTTATGCGAAACTAAATTATACCTTCGATCTGATAACAAAATCATTGATCTACTACAGACTATGGGTTACCTACACTACTCCTTTTCTAATACTCCATCAGGAGGAGTAGCTATAATCATAAATAAAAAATCATCTATCTCCTTCTTCAAAATTTTGATGATCAATTTAAATTGTCTAATTGCAATAGTACAAGATAAAGGCCACTCATTTAACATAGTAAATTTGTACCTTCCAAAGGACCCTGAAACTGTATTTAGTGTTATAAACTCAATCAATAGCACCTTGAGAACCAGCCCTTTCCCAACCTTAATAATTGGGTGATTATAATCACAAATAGGACCAATTCCAGGACAAATATGCAGGCTGCCTTAGCCAGTCTCTTATGAGTGGTAAACGGTTTTTCCGTGGTGATTATTCCTTTTATACTAAGTCAGCCCATTCATTGATTGACCTGATATGAGTGGTAAACGGTTTTTCCGTGGTGATTATTCCTTTTATACTAAGTCAGCCCATTCATTGATTGACCTGATATATGTATCCCCAACTTTGATCCCGGGAATGGAGGCAAAGTTATGCCCTGATGCCTTCTCGGATCATCATGCTGTGCTTGTCAAAATATTGGCACTCAATGATGATCAACCTACAAACTCCCTAGAAAGAATGACCCGCATGCTAACTAAATCGAACATAACCACTAAATTAGTATCTGAGTCATACATTGCCTTCAATAGAATTAAGTTGTTGTCCCTGCCTGCAATAAGAGGCTGGAGGCTCTTCACTAAATCCCTTGCTGACAGCATTAATATATCCAGTCAGAAGTCCAGGGGTCCTGTATGCTTAATTAGTGAACTGGACCATATTGCAAATAAATTACAACATATGCCATATGAGGCTCATAATGTTCCCCAAATAATTGAACTGAAAATTAAATATAGTCTTATACAGAGGGAGGTTGCCGAATACCTCTCTATTAAAAGAGCTCGGCAATTCATTGAACACCAACATTGCTGGACCCAGGGTTATCTCAAGTAGGCCTTGGAACAACACCAAATCCAGAGCACCAGGTTCAATTGAGATAGATGGCAACAAATATGTTGGTGCATCCATGCTGCTCAGGATCAGACAGCATTACATTAAAAATTTAATCCCAATGGTGTTAACAGAATTAGGAGAACATTCTCCACGGCAAATATACCACACAAAATAACTGAGGCCAGAATCCTGGCAACGCTTAGAGCCTTTCCTGATGGCACACATCCTGGGCTGCATGGAATCCCAAAATTCCTTCTGCTGCACCTGAGCTCATTCACAATACCGATTGTTAAGAAGATGGTGGATATACTGGCTGATGGCAGTCGGGAAATTAGTGGGATTTACCCTGTCGCAATGGTCCCCCTCCTCAAAAAACCCCAGGGGCCATGTGAGCTTGTGAGCTGGGGAATCTGCGACCTATTTCCATGATTCTACTACTGATAAAAACAATCGAAAACCTCATCAAAGAAGACATACAGAAGATCATTATTGATAAACTGTCAGCCTTCCAATTTGCAAAGAAGGAGAGCTCGACTGCAGAAGCCATCAGTCAGTTTCGCCTCATAGTGGATCATATACACAGGAATAAAATGGTCCGGCCAGTTGTGGTCCAACTCGACTTTGCCGGTACTTTTGACTGTGTGCAGATCAATGTGTTACTCAGTATACTGGAGAAACTCCAAGTGCCCAGGCATATCTCCAAATGATCGAGAATCTTCTACAGAATAGAGAAATCTTTCTCTCACTGGATGCCCGAGTGGCTCCAGGATTTCAGCCCTCTGTTTCAATACCACAGGGCTCACCACTGAGTGCACTCCTCTTCACGGCTCACCTCAACCCATTGCTGTTACGCATTGAGGCATCCATTGAGGGAATTGCCATCCCTTTGCTGAGAGAGAGGGTCTGCCATGTATCCTACATGGATGATGTGACTGTGTTTCTCTCGTCACAGGATGAGGTTGGTAGGCTGGAGGAGCTCTTGGATCAATTTGGTTCCGAATCAGGTCTAAGAGTTAATGAGGCGAAATCGGCCATGTGGTCGATCAGAACTGGAAAACAGATCCAGGGGAGATTCCGAGCACCCCCCGGAAGTTTCTTGGCTTTAGCCGGGCCTCCCCTCCTAGTGTCATGAGACGGGAGCTGGAGGAAAATATTCTCACAAAGGTTAAGAACACAGTGACATCCCTAACCAAGGTCCCACTCTCATTGTTGGGGAAGGTCGCACTATTAAATGCAGCTGTGGTACCCCAAATCAATTATTTTCTGGCCGGTTTTTCTCCTACTAAGACCTTTATAAAAAAGGTGGAGACTCAATGTAGGAGGCTTTGCTGGGGCATGAGAACAGCAGTAATTGGCCTCAACTCCCTTCAAAAGCCTAAATCACAAAATGGACTCGGACTCCATTCAATCAACGCCTTCTTAATCCAGAAAGCCCACAATATTTTAACCAAACTATTTCAGGATAATCCAAAAATGGAAAGCCCCCTACCAATAAATGAGGTTGAACCCACTGACTGCCCCCCCCCCAAGAAAGGGTAACATTTGGTTACAGCAACAGGTCACACTTGTGACTAAAAATGTAACAATGTCCAATTCCCTTTTCAATGGCAAGCTTTCCTATTGGGACACCCATGCTCTAATCAATGGTAGCAGTCCCATCACTAAGACCAGACTTCAGCTAGGGATCAAGCGGCTTGCAGGGTTAACAAAGTTCTGGAAGCTGGAGATGAAATTAGTAGACTTTATAATTAAAGTTAACCTTGAGGCCCTACCAACGGCTGCATTCCTCCACCACAAGCGGAGGTATAAAATGGATTCGATATGCCCTCTGTGCAAGAAAACCGATGAAACAATTTCCCACATTCTTCAGGAATGTGAGACCTGGAATAAACTACGCTACCTGACATTGCAAAAGACCACAGATAAAGACTGGGCCTGGGTGGATATGGTGAAAGCTTTTAAAAAGGGCTCCTTTGACAGTGTTAGATTGGCAACTTATGTTAACTTTGTCATCTGGTTGGCACAAAATAAGGTAACTTTTGAAAAGGGTATTGATTACAATACTGAGGTATTATACTTCAAATTGTTAAATGATGCCAAGGACCATGAAAAGAGGACATGCCAGCTATGGCTAACCGATCAGACTTGGAACCAGATCAAACTAGGGCCATGCCTTGCCTAGTGTAGTGCTTACCTTACATAATAAATAAATCAATATATTAGTAATTAGAAATTATAACAGCCCAAAGAGCACTAACATATCACGATGATAAATCCTAGGAAATGAAGGTAGTTAAGCCTGAACAAATTAATAAAAGATTAGGGATAAAAGGGAAAGTGACTGCTCTACAAGTGGTATGCCATGCAAACCAAGAAATAAGCATATATACCTATAAAGCCATTTATAACAGAACTGGGAGAGCTTTAATGGTGAAATAGACTTGTACAATTGGACAATCCAAACACCTTCTCATTTATAACAGTACTGGGAATGCTCAAATGGTGAAATAGACTTGTACAATTAGACAATCAAAGGACAATATTCCCTCTGCAACTGAAGCGGTTGCCTTGTTTCTTCAAGCTATGGCCCCAAATAATAATGAGACACGAATAGAAGTGTTCTGAAAGTGTAACATTGCTGTTAATATAACAACATTTTTGTCTCCAAATAACTAATGGAGAAATGGACATGTATAATTGGACAGTTTTGTGAACAATAATTTCAGCATAAGAAGTTGGGTTTATGTGTGTAAGTCTGGAAGGGCAGGTGAATTTTGTGTCACTGCACTTCTGGAACTATTAATATCCCACTCACCTATCCATACATTTATACTTGAATGTTCAAAATCATATGCATTGAATCAAGTGTATGGGTGCGGATGCGCTTGACACGCACCGACACTCCCTAAATTTCTTTGTAATGATTCTTGTTGATTGCATTGTAAAACTTATACCTCTTGAATCGTCTTGAGGCACAAATAAAGGCATTTGAAAGTAAATTGAATCCTTATTACAAATTCTAAATAATTTAATGATATAAAGGGATTATTAAAATTTACAATCTATCTATAAAATTGAGATGCTAAAAAGAACTGTGTTAAGAGTGGAAAAAATTGAAACTAAACTACAACCAATGATAATCGAGTGTTCACAATTTTCTAGTTACCCAATCAATGGCTAATTAGAAAACATAGATGCACTATCAACTTAAAATAATTATCAATAAATGCATTATATAAGAAACCTCAAAAAATGTAACATCAAAATATTTTCTGGAATTGACATAGAAGTGCATTATCAGCTATGTTCGGACAGCCAGATATAAATTATTCATAGAAACAAAATTGCTTTTCATAGTTTTAACTGTGAAAACCTTTCTCAATCTTACATACACTAAGATCAATGATTGAACCCTTTTATTATTACTATTAATAATAACAATAATAATGATAACAACAATACCCAAGCAAATATATTACAGACAAAAATGTTAGTATGAATATTTATAATTACTCACATAAAATTATTAAAGTGATTGTTAGTATTTAATAACTGCCAGATATTATTTTTGAATGATTTATAATTTACTTAAGTAAATTTTCTTATAATTAGTAGGCACATGTGTTGAAAATGACTGTAAAATTAGTAAGGTTAATTGTAGTGAATTGTTTATTTTTTCTTAGCTCAATACATCTATATAGATATAATAAACACCTCCATATTTCCCCATTCATATAAATAAAGATATAATAAAAGACAAATGACCCACAAGATGCATTTCGTGCTGAACCAGCATTCATCTGTTGGCCCAGGTCACTATCTCTCATATATATCTCTATTATATGCAAAGTATTTATCTAGAATAAATTGTTACATTTTCATTTACCATTGTCAAATTTCCTCCACTCACAACTTTGAGCCATCCATTTCAGATAAATAGAATGGAGGAAGAAAAAAAATTCTGTATATCGAATTACTGAGTAAGCTAATCCGTATTTAAATAAATATATAAAAAAATTAATCTCTACAATAAATTATTATTATTCTTACTATAATATAAAAATGTTTAATAAATTATTGAAATAAATATTTTATAGTACTGATATTATTGAAATAATTTAATAAAGCAAGAAAAAATAAACATTTTTGTTTTAACTACTGATATATAAAAATTTTGTACAGATGTAAAAATTGTCATATATTCAAACAATTTATAGTTATAAATAAATTATATATAAACACACACATACACAAAACTAAAGATATTAAAATTAACATTTTACAAAGCAAGGATTTCAGATTAACAGTATTCTACTTCAATATATAGTTTCACTTCAATTTTTTTTTTAATTAAAAGTAAAATCAACTTTTGGGACTTCCAAGATACAACCTTAATTATACAGGAGATACTTCTTCATCATAATGAATTGATTCTGGAAAAATAATATAATGAACAAAGGCTAAATTCTTGTAGAAAAAATGTTAACAGTATTTAAATGGAATTTTAACACAATAAAATTGTGGTATGCATATTGTGTACATTTTAGGAGGGCTTTTTTTGTCATATAATGCAGATGAACAGCATTCCAGCATCTTTTTTAGTGTATTTTTAATATTTCAAACGTAATTAGATGAAATGGTATCGCACATACATAATTACAATCCATATTTATATAATTCGAACAAATAAAAAAATATGGTGTTTTATGAATCAGATGAAATATAGATGGATTCAAAATTGGTTCTCTCATGTAGTGAGAAGTGGACTCGCCCCATTGGCCAATGACTGATTACAGCAATACATGTATAGCCAGTAACATCTGACTTTCGTAATTGAATGCACCTGCGTAATGATTAATAAATGTGTGGAATATTTAATTTCTTTATTTTTATGTAAATTTGACATCATTATTTTTATTTTATTTATTTTTTAGTGCAAAAGTTTACCCCAAGTTTAAAAATGAAAAACATTTCCAGTTATTTCTTAACTCTTGGTCCTACTAATAAAAAGTTCAAAACGATGACAGAACATATGGAAATATTGGTGTAAGTTGATGTCCTGAATCATCTCAAGCAGATCTTGAGGTTCAATGCTGAACTCAAAATGATTGACCAGATTGATGGTCATTGGACCAAGAAAATGATTTTTGCTCAAAAAATGAAGAGTTGAACATACACAAAATGAAACTTGGCTGCATACCTTGCAGAAATGTTAAAACTCTTGGAACTGAAGTGACAATGGGAATGCAAATTTCCAAAAAATGGACCAACAATAAAATCATCTATTCTGGAAAAGACAAGTTACAAATGAGCTCACTTCGAAAAATTTTTTTTTGATCACAACGAATTTGCTGCACACAAAGCAGCATTAAAAATTATTTTTGATGCCGAAAAAAAAAACATTGTAAATATTTTTTTAAAATCATTATCTCATGAAACAGTAATATCAGCAAAAATTTGTCAAACTGCATATAAAGTAGCAAAGGAAAATCAATCATTCTCTATTTTTAAAAGTGAAATTGATTTGCAAGAACTGAATGCAATTGAAACAGGTCATATTCTTCATTCAACAAATACATGCATTAATATCCTAAATTATATAAGTGATGAAATGAGAAAAAATATATTTAAAGAAATTGTTCAATCAAAAAATATAATTTCATTGATAATTGATGAATCAACTATCATAAACAAAAAAACCACCCTTATTGTGTTTGTTCAATGCTGTATCAAAAGTGTTGAAATGAATTCACAGATAAATTTATTTTTACATTTGATCAAACTTGAAAATGTAATGGCAAAAGGAATATTTAAATACTTATTCCAATTTCTTGAATTTTATGGGATAACAAAGATTAAAAAAAAAAATTTAACTTCAGTAGCATGCAATGTCACTGCTGTGATGTTAGGATGTAAAAGTGATTATTGCTGACACAAAAATTTCCTTTCATTATAATTTGGCATTGTACTAATGATAGATTAGAATTATCAGTAAATGATGTAAAGAAAATTTCAGAAATCAATAGTTTCAAATCATTTATTGATACTTTATATTTTATACCATGCACTGCAGAAAAATAATAAAGTTACATAAATGTGCAGAATCACTAGGCATTGAGCTGCTAAAAATTGGAAGAGTTTTTAAGTACTAGATGGATAGTATCTGGTTTTTGTTTAGTTTGGCTATATGGAATAATTTTGAATCTCTTGTGCATCATTTTGAAGAAGCAATGAATAATCCTACAAGAGATAAAAATGATAAATGTACTTATGATGGCTTAAAAACACATCTACAGCCTTTTTATTGGATCTAGCGTTCATGTGTGATGCTCTCCAAGAATTGTAAGAACTAAGTTTGGACCTATAAGATCACAATGTGAACCTTTATATTGCAAATCAAAAAAAAATGCATTAGTTCAAGTTTTTGAAGAAAGAAAACAAAATTTTGGACCCTTTTATAAATGTGCTGTAGCTGCTGTACACAATCTGCATTTTTGTCAAGTTTCACTTCATGCAAAAGTTTCAAAAAATGATCCTGCTATTGTCCTGCAAACATTTAATAGCATGTTGAAAAAGTCAATTGAAAAAAGAATGCTAGATTAAAAAAGATGTTGAGTTTGCACTTTGGGCTTGCGTATTTGACCAAAAATATTGGCCTGAAGATATTGATATTCAATTGACATTTGGAGAGATGAAAATTAAAAACATGTCAATCAGACTACAACTAAATAAAAGAGAAATGATTTGTAGATTTTGCGAACACATTCTCAAAGACATTCTGAAAAACTACTGTGTTTGATATATGCTCTTAATTCTATTCCCAGCTCTACAAGTAAATGTAAACACGGGTTTTTGCAAATTAATTTAATTATTTCACAACAAGATCTTCATTAAAGATCAAAACAGTTTCAGCATTTTTGTTCATCAAACTCATTGGACCATCTTTGACACTTTTTGATCCTTCAAAATACGTTGATCTGTGGTTACTCAGAATATATCATTTAGTCATGGACACTACTATTAAGAAACCGAATCGAGACAATTTGTCAGATGAGAATTAGACAAAACTTTGGGAATCATTATAAATTTTTATTCAATTATATAAAGTTTTACAATTCCATTTTACATTTAGTTATCAGTTGTATTTGTTTATTTAACTTTAGATTTGAAGTATAAAAAAAAATTATGATAAATTTTTTTTTTTTTTTATTTGCTTCATAACATTGGAAAAGCTCCTTTAAATTTTATTTAAATAATATTTGAATATAATTTTTTTTAATAAAAAGCTTGACAAGCAATGTATTCCAGAATTTTTTTTTATTAAAAGAAGCCCTGCATTTTAATAATGTGCAAGTACAAATAATGCGCTGCATTGTATACATTTATTTAAAATCATAAAAAAAAAATACGAATAAAATAAATCAACAAATTAAATTTTCATATATATATAAAAAGCTACAAAGGTTATAAATTAAAAAATTCATTCACGACACAAAATTAAAGTTTATTTAGTAAACAGAATTATCAATTAATAATAAAAAAATATTTGCTTTTAATATGTAATTTTTTAAGATAAAACATTCAACCTTGCAAACATGCTTAAAAGCTAAACATTTTCTTTAATCGAACTATGTATTTTCTTCAAAATAAACCCTAGCATGATTTTTGAGGATGCTTATAATAGAAGCCCTACTACAAATATAGGCCCTAATTAAATCAGGAGCCCAATAGATGATTTTTGTTTGCCTGTTGAAACATATAATGAATGTATTGAATTATAAAGTAACGAATGTAAATAAACAAATGGTAATATAAATTATTTGGTTCTTTTATATTTTCTTGGTGACTATTTTTGACAAACATAATCTACCTGTATAGAGAAATAATTTATCTATCGCAAGTCAGTATATCAGACATTTGTAATTTCATTTAAATATTTTTAGATACTTATTTTATTTATATTTAATATTCAGATTTAAAATGTTTGATTTAGTTTGAGTTTTGTCATGGTAGCTTTTAAATATTCAAGATAAAAGAAAAATTAGTTTGATTTCTTAATCATTTTTTTTTCTCTTGAAAGACTTTATTAAAATAACTGAACTGATTTTATTTATCAAACTTTAGCTTAAATTAAATCAGATTCTTTTTCTCCTAAAAAAAAGTTTTTAAAGACAGTACCCTAGCAAGGATATTACAAATAATGTGGAGAGTGTTTACAATTTCTGTACTTGATAACAGATGGAAGTGGTTATGTCATATATGAATCGTCTTAATATGTAATATGATGTATTAATAATGGACGTAATTAATGTGCATGTGTGAAATAAATATTTTCCGAGTTATTATTCTTGCCTTTTTTTTATTGCTTTTGTATGGATAAACTATTCTCAACTGTAATCATTTTCATTACCATTCCTGTCTCACAAGTCTTCGATTAACACTTGATTTAAAGATAAATTTAAACAAAATAATATTCTAATTACCAGATAAGATGAGTGCAAAAAGAAAGAGCTATTCTGACAAGCACAAAAAAGAAATGTGGGGGATTCCCCGGTAAGAATCTTACAGCTTCTGTAAAGAGAAGAATTATTTGAATAACTGTACATTTTTATACATGGAAAGATAAGACATCCCCTGAAAATAAGCTGTACAGTATCTTTTGAAGCAAAAATATCTTTTTATGAGAATTCCAAATAACTGGTAACGATATCGCAATATTTTCAGAACAGATTTCAACTCATCTTATCAAAGTGAAAATTTATTTGAAATGAGATTACATTTAATAGTCCAGAAATTTATTAATTTTGATAACCTTTCATTAAATCTTTATCAACACTAATATTTTTTTCATAACTTTTATATTTTTAAATATAATCTTTGATTTTAATTAAATATGATCTTAGGTAGTTCATATCTGTATATAATATTGACATTTTATACATCTTGGATAATTTCTAATCTGGTAGTTAAATGATGAAAATAGTTTTTCCCTTACTTTAGAAAATAGTCATGAAATATTAAATTATAAATAATATACTGATATGCTGTGAGTAATTATTTGAGTGGTCAAATTATGGTTAATGACGACTTCTGAAATTTTGGAAACAAACTAAATATTTTCATTTACCAAATATTACAATATTTTATCAAATATTCAAGATAATTCCTCACTTTTTCTGAAATGAAAATAAAATGGACAAATGCAGATAGAACTTCTATTTTGATTGAGATATCTAATTTTCAAAAATATTCTCACTCTAATATTGAATAATTAATGGTCAATAGATGACAGTATGAAAAGACTTCTCAGACAGATTTTAGAGTAACAGCCTTTTCCAAGAAAAAGCCATTTTATTATTTAATGTTGTATAAATGGTTCTAGAGGCTAAGTTGATAGGATTCCAATGCCTAATGTAAATTTTAAAAAAAAATCAAAAAAAAAAATCATGGGAATAATGAGTTTGATATAAAATATTTCCTATGTATTTAAATATGTTAACAATTCAAACAAAGCTGTGGCATTTGATTTTTTTTTTAAAAAAAGCATTGTAATAAAATTTTTTAAATTTCTGCATTTCTTAATCAAAATTTAACCACATCATAATAGAATCAAATAATCATTTTTATTTTCTTTCAAAATGAACTACTACTACTAATAATAATAGTTAGTATTTTTGTCTAACAATAAATTCAATTATACTTGAACTAATTTCAATAATGATTCTTTGTAGCTAATCAAGAGTAAAAAATAATAGTTATTAATATTTTCTCTTGCAATATATTTTAATAAATATGTGGCCAATTGAATTTAGTTATTAAAAGCAGTCAATAATTTAATAACAATGTAAAAACAACATAAAAATAATATCAATACTACTAATAATATACTTCAATTCAATTTAGTTAATTTAAAAAATAAATACAAAATCTAATTCCATAAAATAGTAAATAGACATATATAAATAAATAATGGAGTACAAATTATATATAAAATATATATGAGTGTACATGTGTACACATTTAAGAAAGTAAGATAATCTTTAAATAAACCATTATAAGGTAAAATGTCTTAACAGGAGTCCCTTTTGAAGGAACAGGCATGGCAATAGCTATGTGGTAAAGGTTAGAGCAATTTTTCATTTATATACTCTCTAAATGAAAACAGCTATAAGCCTATGCATGAACCAATATTAGATAATTAACTGAAAATGCTATTGGCTATCTACCTTAATGGAAATTTTAAACAATTTTCAAGGTTTATTAAGTTTGGTTTCAAATCCAGGTTTAAACACTGAGATGCTAAAATAAATGTTTTAGAAGTGAGAATGGTAAACATTTATAGTGACATTGTGTTGTCATTTAACCATAATAAACCCTATTTAAGTAAATACTTCTTCAGACAGACAGCTTACTATACTTAAATTCTAAAATATTAAATGAAGTTTTGAGTAGTTTTTCTTTCTTCAAATCATATATATATATATTTTCATGTGTCATAGCATCAGTCGGGAAGTGAACCCATTAACCCGGGACAATTTCTTGTAAAGCAGCCGTCGCTGACCTCTTGACCACCAATGCTTGACAAATCATATTATATTCAATCATAAATTCCTATAGATTTAAAATATTTATGATTGGGGGAGGGGGTTGAACGTTATAATGACTTTAATTATTCCTTTAATAAACTACACTGATACACACACAAAAAAAAATAAAGAGCAATCCCATACTCATAAACTTGGCAGTGAAGATAGATTGTAAAAGAATTGGGGGGGGGGTGAAGAATTACTTGGTAACTTCAAATACATATTGTAACATTGTAACGGTGTACATTTTTTTTTTAAATAATGCTTTCAAAAAATAGCTGATTAAAAAGTAGAAAATAAAGTAATTTGGCTAAAAAAACATGTTTTTTCATTTCATAAAAGCATGAGACCTTTTTTATTTGTAGCCTCAAATGCTTTTATGAAATGACAAAATGTTTTTTAGTCAAATTACTTAGTTATTTTTTACTTTTTCGTTGGCTGTTTAAATAAAAGCCTTATTTTTAAAAAATGTTATTTCAAAATTATTTTATTTTTTACTTTTTAGCTATAAATAAAACATACAATTACAATTTAAAGTTGTAATTATAAATTTATTAAACGCACATTGATTATGTAAGTAATATTTACTGAGGCTATAACCTCGACAATCTTTTCTTCCAAAGCGTAAGCTTGTGGTTAAAACACCTATAGAGGTCCCTGCTATCGCATTTTATACGCATATTGTCAAGGTTATAGCCTCAGTAAATATTAATTACAATTTAAATAAAATAATTTTCTTGATCACATTCTCTTTGTTCCTTGTTCTCTCCACAAAAGAATGCCTGATGTCAACTATTTTGACAGTTCTAATTCTTGGTTTTGATTTTAGAAATAAAAACATAATTGTCTAACCTTTTTTATACATTTATTATTTTTATCACAAAATATTTATGAAATATTAATAGTTTCAGAAAAAGAATTCAGATTTTAGTAGAAAATATTTATTTTTAATTAAGTATGAGTTGAAGTAATATGAACAAAATTTTATTCTACAGAAATAATATTTCCATTGCTAAGGATTTTTCCTGGGAAGCATAAGAATGGAAGTTTGAGTTCTAAACCAGAATGGAGTTTTTTTTATCAATTGTTAAAAATTCAAAAATGTGGACATATAGACAGAAACCCAGACAGGACAAGTTAACATAAAAGCATTTAATAAAAAACTATGTTTTCAAATAGATTGACCATAAAAAAAAAAAAAAAAATTGAAATATGACTAAGGAGAATTTTTTAATCCATGCATTTCATTACAATTTAAAAAAGATATAGAGCAGTAAATAAGTAATTGTCTGTAAAAAAATATTAATAAATTTTTATTTAAATTATATGTATATATCACATTTGAATATAAACACAGTTAAATATGTTTTGTATATAAATATTTGAAGGGATTTTTGATGGATTAGTACATTTAAAACTAAGCACTACTGAAAAAAGTCAGAGCTTAGAAACTATTCTAATAAGTTTTCATAGTTAAAAAAATCAGGTTTACTATACATTTAAAAATCTAAAATCAAACTATTTTGTAAAGAGCACTTTTCAATATTGTAATAAACAAACACACACACATTATTTCATAATGTATATGTATAGTTGTATTAAAGAGAGAGAAAAAAAATTAAGTGAAAAGAGAAACAAAATAAAATGTAATTATAAATTTAAAGAGGAGATATTTAGGAAATCGTCTCTTGATTAGTCAGAATAAGTCAATACTTTTAGAAATAAAAAACCATTACCAAAATAATGTATTTGATATGTATACGAGCTATTTGTACTGTGTGTGGATAAAATAGTATGCAAGCACATTAAGAACATTTATATTATTTTATTTAGTTCAAAATAAATTTAACAAATTTATTCAATTGTAAATTTTTATCTTAAGATTATTAAAAACTCAAATTTTGTTTTAAAATGAATTAAAAGTGTTAACAAAACTTGAAAACTGAAAATTATATTTTATTTATCCTCATTATGAATGGATTGTTGTAATCCAAAATAAATTTTGTTAAAAAAAAACAAAAACTTTTAGATCACGTTCTTGTTGACATGGTAACAATTTTTTTGGTATATTAATATAAAAGGAAGCAAGTGAATCAAGGGGCAGTGATATAAATAGACAAAATATCAGTGCTGAAGCAACCAAGAACTGCTATTAATATTGATCAAATTGTCACATGCAAATTGCATGTATTGTGAGTTCTCATAATTTTTCCTTTGTTAGCCATTGCTATGAGTAGGACTCTTCAATATTCCAGCTTTCATTTCATATGAAATTGAACTTATAATCAAGCCTAGCAATTGAATACTGAATCAAATATGAAGATAATAATTTAAAATCACCATTAAAAAATGTTTCTGATAGCCATACTATAACATAAAAATTCATATCAGCAATTACATGACCCCCCTCCCCCAAGAAATTCATTTATTTAAAAGACAATATTGCAATCAATAATTATTCTTTCCATCAAGATTAATTATAAATGAGTCTATTTTATTTATTATTTTCATAAATAGTGTTAAATTTTAAATGATATTTTGATTTATTTCATTGATTTGGGATGCTGATATTTAAGCAATTCTTATTTGAATGTATGTGTAGTAGTGTTTCTCTTGTATACAATTTTCAAACATCTTAGATAACATTGCTAATCAGATATTAAGGATGATTTAATGAAATTATAATAAATAATTTGAAGAAATAATTTATGAACCACTGTATTTTAAAACAATAATATTTGCAAGTGAGTAAATCCTAGAATTATGAGTTTGGGAATTTAACTACTAGAAGAGTAGGCTTCCCTCTTTAATAATGCTAATGTCCTTACAAATTTAAAAAAAGTAAAATTGCCAAAATAGCATTCATTGTATAATCATATCGTTAGAATTCATGGAGAAAATATATTGAATCCTGAAAATTACTATGCTGTCAGAAATCTTTTTATTATTCATGTAAATGAAAAAGAAAGATTAAAATCATTATGATATGTCAGATAGTGTCAGTTGATTTGAGCAGAATACTCAATGTTAATAATGTTATTGCTAGTGAGTTAATCCTTAGGGACTTATTTTATATATATTTTAATATTAAACTATACAGATTGAATTATATTTATTAATGAAATCTCTTGCATAAACATTACTAGTGTATAAAATTAATGAAATTCAGAACCACACATTTTCATAAAATAAAAACTATAAGGACAATTATTAAATTGTTAGTGTAAACATTGGTATAGAGATGTCTATTCACGAGTTATATTTTAATGAATTCAGAAAAATATATAAAACAAAAGCATATACCAGAATTTATATAAGCATTAATCTGAATTTATTTAAATCATAGAGAATATTTAATCATTACAATTTGATTTACAAGGTCAAATTTTTTGGCCTCAAATCCTTGACACCAAACATAACCGATAAATACACTAATGATTATTACTAATCATTTATTAAATTAGAGATTATCTCTAACCTAGATAAAATTTTACTCTCAATTGAAGATTAATATACATGACTTTACTTAAATGGAGATAAAAGGTGGTTGCTGGAAGGTTGCATTAGATCCTAATATCTAGGTGCAGTGCTCTCAGATCCAAGGCTCCTCACTGATGAAGGCCATAAACCAGAAACTAGTCTGGGGATATTGGATGAGTAGGCACTAGATGGGGATTTTATGCACAAGCCTTCTGGCATTCATTGATTACTCTAGCTTGCTGTGTGTGGCAATATATATAGTGAGTTTTGTCTGTTTTAACAACAGTTATACACAAGCATAAGAAGTGGTAGTCATATGATGTTTATTGGCTTAAAAATATAGAAGTGACGAGTTCTGGTTCAGCATGAATATATATTTCAAGGTCATTTGTCTATTTCACATCTCTTTACTCATTACGTGTGGCAGAGAGGAGATTTAAATATATTTTAAAAAGAATATTTAATTATAAATAGAGCTGATATAATAAATTAAGATTTAGCAAAGTTATTAAGTTATTGCTGTTAATTTGGTTTTGAGAATATTTTTTAGTAAAAAGAAGTAAATAATAAAGAAAGATCAAAAAGAATCTTGGCAATCACAGATCTAGCTTGGTGAGTATTAAAATGGTCTATATGAAAGTAAAGTTGAACCAGGTAAAATAAGTAATGCTTGAAGAAAATGGATGATAATTTATAAATTTAATTACACTGATTAAATTATATCATTTAAAGAGATTTTGCATATTCATCCATGTGCACTTATAATTAACACTAGTGTAATGCAAACAGGGTTTAAATTATACTGATTCAAGTACATAAGAGACTAAATGGTACCCAAAAGGAGTATGATTAGTGAATTACTCAATCTGAAATAATATAACATAGTTAAATGAGACATAAAACCATGTGAATCCAAAAAAGAAAATCCATAGTATATGATACCTGGCTTGAAGCAGAAGTATCACCACTTAAATCAAGGAAGACCATTTTAATCAGATGATTTTGAGTAATATCATTCATAAGGTATGCTTGAGTTTGAATCAACAAATTTGTGATAACTGTAAGCACTACAAAAGACATTAAAAATGCTTTTTAAAACATCATCATTATTAATAAAAATAACCCCCTTTTCTCTTTAAAAATATGGTTCTAAATAATCTTTCATATATAAAAAATTCAATAAAATTGTTCTCTCTTCTTTTTCTTTTTAAAAACGTTTAATTTTTATGAATCCATACAATATTCCAATATATTATATAGCTTTCCAATGTTTTGATTACTTCCTTGTAGTCATTATCAAGGATTTACAAATATATATAAATTATTACAATTATATAATTTTAAATTCATAATATAATAACATTTTTTTAGCATCTACATATATTTCCTTTCATTAAATACATTATACTATTATTACCACTTACCTTCCCCTATTCTTTATTATTTTAAATCAATTTTTTATTACATCTTATACAAATATAAAAAAACTTTTATATATTATTTTTTATATAATTACCTTTTTAAAAGCATTATTTAACAATGTGTTCTATTTAAAACTGATTTTTCTTTGTTAATATATAAACTATAAACTTTCTTTTAATATTCAATCCTTTTATAATTTAGCATTTTCTAACATGTTTATATCAAACCATTAAAAGCAACCAAGAAACAACAAATTACCAATTATGATATTCTAATAATAATGTAATACAAATTATATTTACGTTATTAAATTAATGAAAGTTAAAATAATAGAAAAGAATTTAGCTTGGAGATTTCACTTTATTGGTTGTGTTAGGTAAAATAAATTTCAATTCATAGTAAAGTTTCCATATATATATATATACATTAAAAGCATAAAACTAAACTAATCAATAAATAATCAAAGTTATACCAAATTTACAACTCAACTCGACTAGCCAAGAAAATAAAATCTAAAACACTGCCCAATGGTTTCACTGCTACAAGCAAACTTCTCAAGCATAAAGATCTACAAAATAACAACATATTTAAACTAAACATTGTTATTTTGTAGTTCTTTACACATGAGAAGTTTGCTTGTAACAGTGAAACCATTGGTAGTGTTTTAGATTTTGCTTTCTTGGCTAGTCTGGTTGAGTTGTAAATTTGGTGTAATTTTGATTATAGATATATATAAAAACAATAAAAAATATATAAACTAAATAAAGGAAATAAGTAATAAAACAAAATACAATTGTTTGTCCATACAACTTACTTAATATTTCAGCAAAATAACTATTTTCACTGGAAACTATAGATAAATAATATTGTGTAAAAAATAAACATTAAAAGTTAATTCCATATCTTGTAATGCAAAAAAATATTATATGTTAGTTATCTTTTTCATATACTGTATAGTGTTTAACCAATCAAGTGCTAATCTAGTGGAATAAATATCTTACTTATCTCCCCCTCCAAAAAAAAAAAAAAATCTTAATTATTTTTTTATCAATATTTTGCAAAAACATTTAAATAAAACTTTTAATAGTTATTTATTATGTAATTAAAAACATTTAATAGTTAATTCATTAAAAAATAATAATAATGAAAATTAATTCTTTAACTTAAAAAATTGTACAAAATATATAAATCTATGCAAAAAAAAATGTCTACAAAAATTTACAGTGTGCTCATATTAAATCTCAAATATAAGAAAAATATATTACTGGTTATCATATTAAATAATAATTAATGAAAAATAATCAGAAATAAAAAGTATTAGGCAACTAGATAATTCAAACAGGTAAAAGTGCCTATGTTCATACTATGTAAGTGTAAGGTCCTAAATTTATAAATCAAAACTTACTTTGTATTTTCTTTCCTTTGTAAAGGATTTTTTTTCCCTTAATATGACCACTCTTAAATCTTCAATTGACTGATCTGGTAAATTAAAGTGTTTAAATACAGATCTCTTTTCATTTGCATGTAAAATGTCAAATTGATAGTTATTCTAATATGCAGACTGCTTGCCAAATTACCAATATACAGTTCAAGCATTGTTACATTTTATTAAATATATTAAGTTTATACTTTTGCCATTGACATAGTTGAGGATATACCATTTAAAATTATTAATGATATTTACTTTAGCTTATTTTTTAAATATGCTTGCATATAAGACAACTTTTATCCCCAAATGAAAAAACATTATTTTTCACTAAAAAAAATAATTGTTTACACAAGTCTATCCATAACAGTTCTATGTATTTGATACACAACTTTAGTTGCATTGGGGAAAAAAAATTTTTAAATGGTCCGTGGAATTAAATTTGTTAAAAGGTTTCTACAGTATAATTAATATTGGGTAAATCATTCTTAAAAGAACTAATAATAGAATTTTCTAAGTGGCTATTTTTTTTCTTAGAGAAAATAAGTTATTTTCTCTTAACTTCTGAAGACTATTCCTTATCTAACAGTTAGGATATTTGATATTTATAAATTTATTATATAATAACTAATTTTGTTGGAGACATTTCTCATCATTGAAAATTCTATTTCTTAAAAATTAACTATATGGAATATTAGCCTTTAAACACTTAAGAGTGGTTACTATGAAAATGTAGATAGCTATGGCTGTCAGTCAAAACAGATTTGTTTTTACTACGAAATCCATGAATTCACACACAAAAAAAAAAAAAAATATCATTTATGATCACAAAATCATATGCAAAAAATGAAATTCTTAAAAGATGTCAGAAAAATAAATACATCTTTTTAGTCATCAATTATACATCAAATTCTAATTCAAATATTGTTATTTAAAATAAATTTCTTGAATAAAAATTGGTTTTCTGGTTGCTAAGAAATGTACCACCATATAACCCAGGATCTGAATTAGGCAGTTAAAAATAAACAACAAAACCTTCATCATAAATCTAGTGATGAAAAATTTATTTAGTTTATTAAAAATTTTTAGAATAATTATTTCAACGTATATAAAATTTTGAAATATTATTTAGATAAATAAGATTGATAAGTATCAAAAGATTAATTGATAATAAAAATTTTTAAATGAGCTTAATAAAATATCTTTAATTTTTGGATGAAGCTTTGAATAAGAATAGTAAAAATTATTATGATGTGTAATGTATTTGAACATTGACTTACAATTTTTATAAATAGTAATTGTAGTGTATGAAACAATTAATTACTATAATAAATGTCACAGCCCATGAGACTTGGTCTAAGCAAAATAAATTCAAATGGTATAAAATTGAATTCAATAAAAATTTAAGATCTATTAAAAAAATTATTGAAAGCAAAATAATATTTTTTTAATTTTATCATTAATACATTACTTGCCACCCAAAGATCTTATGCATAAGTGACTTTTGCATCTAATGTTCAATACCATGATCTAAAATGCGAGTCCAAGATGGGAAAAACTTTTGGACATTTGTTCAAATTTCATACTGAAGCAGAATTTTTGATTCATATAATCATCCCACAACAAATCAGACACCCATCTGATACTGATGAGGAATGAGGATCTTGTTATCATTAGCTAAAGGGTAAAAGAAAGAAGGAAAAATACTTAAACATTCAGTATCTAGTAATTAGCAAACTTGAAGCATGATGTCTTCTTTATAGTTTTTCTAGTGGGGAAGAAGGATATTTAATTAAAAGTGAGTTTTAAAAACAGAAAAATATAAGATAAAAGTAATGTCACGTTATATATGATTTGCTTTTTTATTATAAGATAAATGTTAACATATTTTCCTACAGAATCCAAACAATATTTCATAAATTATTTTTCTAGAACAATGATTCTCAAACTTTTTCAAATCGCTGTACTCCTTTTCTCAACATCCCTGTTCTTAATATATAACCTTTTAGAACCTCCAGTCATTTGATAAAGTATGCTAAAAAACTATTTTTAATTAAGAACAGAAATTTATTTTAATACAATACAAAATGTAAAAAATATTTTAAAGAGACTAAGAAATAATTTTTTTAAAAAGTTCTAGTATTATGTTTCAATTTTTTTAAGC
The DNA here is from genome assembly GCA_028023455.1 of Epiperipatus broadwayi. NCBI lineage: Eukaryota > Metazoa > Onychophora > Udeonychophora > Euonychophora > Peripatidae > Epiperipatus > Epiperipatus broadwayi. Next base: position 15,540,256 of record JAQFVV010006205.1, read on the forward strand.
ATTCATATGCATAACTGAGGAATTTTGAAAATATTTTTAAACATTGTGCTTAATGTTTCTTAATTTGCAATATTAAAAATGCTTGTGATAAAAAGAAATATTATAAATAGAGTTGATATTGTTTAGCTCCCAATTACAAATAGTTTAAAATCCTCTTCACATACAAAAAAAAAAAGGGAGGAAAAAAACAACATTGTGCATTAATATAAGTAGTATATTAGAATAAGTAAATATGAAATTTTAGTTAAAACAAGTTTGAATAAAAAACCTTTAAACCGTTTTCTTAATTTCGTATTTACAAAATGAGAAATACTTTTTTTTTCCATTCACTTCAAAACAATGGAAAAGAGGAAAATTTCAAAACTAGAGATAAAGCTATCTTTTTTGTTTTGTTTTTTAAAAAATAAAAATATTATTATTTCATTAAATTGTTTTTAATTTTATTTATAAATGTTAAATTGTGTTAATAAAAAAATTAAGAAAATAAGTAAAGTTTTATAAACAGCTAATGATACATTCTGACTTAAATAATTTTAATTTACTATTGGCAGCATTTATAGATTGACAAATTGCTTCATAAAGTCCAAGCATTGTTAGCCGAGAGGTCAGTGCAGCCGCCTTGCAAGCAACCAACTGCAGACGGTTGTTGCGGGTTCGCCTCCCGGCCGATGCTATGACATATGGGGGCGGAAGTCCAAGTTCCTAATAGCGCATAAACAAAATATAATGCAATGTACAATTAGTTAACACAATTTAATATTTTTTTTTTATTATTCATAAAATATGATACATTTTTGATGTGATACATAGTATTATTATTCAAATATTTTGAAAGCAATGCTCTCCTTTCTTGGCATAATATTTTACAGTAAATGACAGAAATGATTAAAAGTATCTCTATGATTAATATACTGCAAACTTATATTAGCTTGGCAAATATTTAAACTATTGAGAATGATAAAGAAAATTGTCTAAAAAAATTTAGTGCTATTCTTATCGAAAGCTAAAACAATTAGAAAGCAAGCAGATATGCATAAACATTAATTTCTTTAAACCATGTTATTATCCAGAACAATATCTAAATTACTCAGGATTAATTCTTTAGATTTTAAAAAGCCAAGTAATCTTTGTTTTTTTCTTTAAAAAATAAATAATAGTACATAAATATTAGTTAAAATTATTATTATTTTTTATATGTCTTTACTTCTAAATAAATATTTAATTAATTACGTGACATTCACTGAAATAATTTTTGTCTCAGCTTATATAATAAAAATAAAATTTGATATCATATATATACAAAGTGCATAATAATAAATAGCCAATCAAAAAAAAGTATGAACATTCAAATTCTAAAAAAAAAAAGACAAGAGAGAGAGAAAAAACCCACCTAAAAATGAGTTTTGCAGTGCCTATACAAATCAATCTGTAAAGCACAAATATGTCAACATGTAGAACATGCTGGTTCATTTTTCTATTTACTTGTTATTTTATGATGTCTTTTTCCTTTTGTCAGCAGAAAAAAAATTCTAAAATGCCATATCTAATTATAGCTCTTCAATGTATTCTATTCCCTGCCATATTTTCTCAATGGAAATATTTGATATTGCATTTTTTTAGAATCTATGTGAGATAACATAGATAAGGTTTATCTCTCTTATGAAACCCATGTTCAAGTTCACCCTAAAACATTCTTTTAGAAAGTTTTCCATTGTTCATTCATTTTACATATCCAACTCTACGAACATGTAATTTTACAATAATGATTTTTCAATGAAATGGAAGACATTGATAAGATTGAAGCCATTAAGGAATTGCAATATTAATATAAGCAGCACACTGATTGTATACATGTGTGAGAGATTATGATCTGTCCTCACTGATGAGTGCTGGTTCTGCATGAAATACATATATTGGGGATCATATACCTTTTTCACATGTACGTGGTCATGTGAGTCAGTTGTCTGAGATGGAGTGGAGGATAAATAAAGACTGAAAAATCCTAAGTTCAAATCCCTTTATTTATTAATAATGGACCTAATAATATTATATTCTGCAAGCTGAAGAACATATTCATTGGTTTTATGATCTTGCCAATGTATTTTTAAAATTTTATGGAGTGTCCTTAAATAAACTTTTCTAATGCCATTATATTACGCTAATAGGGCACCCATGCTTTACACCCATATAGTAAATTAGGTAAAATAACAGCTTTATATACAGCTAATTTAGTTGTAGTATATCAATAAATAAAAAAAAAGATAATTCACTAAAACATCAGTAATTTGGTCATTCCCTATTATTGTTAAAGAATTAATCTAATTAGAACTATACAATTGTGTAGTATCAAAAGAATACAGTGAAAGTGGTGTACAGGTCTATAATAATATGTAATTTGCACTATACAAAAACAATGACAAAAATGACAACTTTAACATGTAAAATTATCATCCCAGCTATTCTGTTGCTGTCCAAACATTGATAATTTTCATAAATAAATGCAACAAAGAAAGGTAAAGAAGCTACAGAATTATTGAGAAAACCATAAGAAAAACCTGGCTTAAAAAAAAGTATAACAAGAAATGGATTACTAAATCTTTCTAGTCCTGATTTAATCTACAAGAAATAAACTCACACAACTTTAATCGTGATTGCCATTGTTATTAGATAGATATCTATTAGACTACAAACTGTACACTTAAAGATAATGTATCTTTTCTTATAATTTATATATTTTGTTAAAGCTTCCCTCTATTTTCCATGCATGCACAATATTAAATACCCATATATAATCTAAATCTTAACTAATGATTTTATTAAATTCTTTAGTCTAATAAATAAATAATGAACAATGAGGAAAATATTTGAGAGAAATATTATGACTTGACAATTGATACTGGTACAGTAGAAATTCACTTTTGGAAATCATTTGCCTTTTTCTGATATCTTTATTCATTTTGTTTGAAGAGTGAAACATTGTAGTGCAAAATAGAAGTTTTCAAATTTATATAAATCTATTTAATATTCATTAAGGTTGTAGCCTCAAGCACATGCGTATAAAAATGCGATAGTAGGGCCCTCTACAGGTCTTAAACCACAAGTTTACTCTTTGGAAGAAAAGAGGGGAACCCCTTCTTTACTTCAACCTACTTTCTATTTAAATAGGTGAAGCTGAAGCGGTTCGATCTGAGAGCGTGAAGTTACTCAATACTTCACTAATTAAGTCCACATTTCTTATTACACATTAATACTCGTGAAATCTTTCGATTTACTATGAGTCAATGAAAAGATTTTATAGTGAGAAATCTATTACGATAATTTAAGGTTGTAATTATAAATTTATTTAAACGCACATTGATTACGTAAGTAATATTCATTAAGGCTGTAGCCTCAAGCACAGGCGTATAATAATGCGATAGTAGGGACCTCTACAGGTCTTAAACCACAAGCTTACTCTTTGGAAGAAAAGAGGGGAACCCCTTCTTTACTTCAACCTACTTTCTATTTAAATAGGTGAAGCTGAAGTGGTTCAATCTGAGAGCATGAAGTTACTCAATACTTCACTAATTAAGTCCACATTTCTTATTACACATTAATACTCGTGAAATGTGGACTTAATTAGTGAAGTATTGAGTAACTTCACGCTCTCAGATCGAACCGCTTCATCTTCACCTATTTAAATAGAAAGTAGGTTGAAGTAAAAAAGGGGTTCCCCTCTTTTCTTCCAAAGAGTAAGCTTGTGGTTTAAGACTTGTAGAGGTCCCTACTATCGCATTATTATACGCATGTGTTTGAGGCTACAGCCTTAATGAATATTACTTACGTAATCAATGTGCGTTTAAATAAATTTATAATTACAACTTTAAATTATCGTAATAGATTTCTCACTATAAAATCTTTCCATTGACTCATAGTAAATCGAAAGATTTCACGAGTATTAATGTGTAATAAGAAATGTGGACTTAATTAGTGAAGTATTGAGTAACCTCACACTCTCAGATCGAACCGTTTCAGTTTCACCTATTTAAATAGAAAGTAGGTTGAAGTAAAGAAGGGGTTGCCCCTCTTTTCTTCCAAAGAGTAAACTTGTGGTTTAAGACCTGTAAAGGTCCCTACTATCGCATTTTTATACGCATGTGCTTGAGGCTACAGCTTTAATGAATATTACTTACATAATCAATGTGTGTTTAAATAAATTTATAATTACAATTATAAATCTATTTAATAACTGAAACACACAGGCTTATTACATACCTGTGTCTATATATGTAATATACAGGGTATATGAGCACAGACTTTCACACGACCTACTACTCGCCACACTATCTCAGTGTTATGAGATAGTGTGGAGTTTGGTGGGTCGTGTGAAAGTCTGTGCTCATATACCCTATATAAATCTATTTACTATATGAATTAAAAAACAAACAAACAATACATTATTTATAAGAGAAATAATTAGATTAAAATGCTTTTTGCAATCTATTAATAAAAAGTAAACAGCAATTCAATCTTAAAATTGTTAATAATAATCCTTAATATTTTGATGCAATCCATGTATCTAAAGTTTTATGTAGATCAATACATAATATTTGAAAATATGAATAATTGATCGATTATGAATTTGCAATTTTATATAATGCATCTTTTTTTCACTTTTAATATGGATATCATCCTTATAATCTTCCAGAAACAAGGCATATTATTAATTTTATGAATATAATTTTGATATTTTCTTGTCTGCTTTTCTTAAATAATAATTAGATTATTATCTGAATTTTTTACACATTGCATAAATTTAATGGAATGTCATTTCTTCATCTAGATAACAAAATATTTAAGTTGATGTTATTCTAGTTAACTTGTTTTTCTGTTTTGAAATTACTAAGTAAATCTTTGTGAGATTTTTCTTGCACATTTTATATCATTTTTACTTTAATAATTATGAAATCTGTTCATATTATAATAAAGTGGAAATAATTACATGACCCAAATTATGTTTTTTTGCATGTATATTGTAATATCGAACTGAGGTCAATATGACATCATTCGATATTACAATGCACAATAAATAACTAATTAAAAATGAAGTAATTTTAAAGTGTAAATTAGCATAGTGACAATAATTGATTTTTAAAAAATGATTTGTTATACATTTTTGTCACTATAAATTTTAAATGATTAAATTAATATTTCTTTTATGAAATACGATAATTATATTTATTGTTTTAAATATAAAATAATGTAAGATCATATAAATATTTATGTCATAAAAAATAGTAGTACAAAATTTTACTTCTTATTGTAATTAAAGTAATCGTTTGTTATATGCAAGATTTGATACAAGTGGGTTATAATAAGTAAAGGCTATTATCTATTGTATTGAAACATTATAAACAGCATTATAATAGTGGTAATGTAAATGTGCATGGTGATTATGTGATGTTTGGTGGATAAATGTAAATAATAGATCATGGATGTCATTAGCTTTTATTCCCAATATTGATAAAAAGATAATAGTTTTAAGTCAAGATTTCCGATTGGCATGGAGGACTCCGCCTAACCTTAATAGATTAATAAATAATTCTAAGGAAGTAATACATAAGGAGGATAAAAGCAGTATTGTATACTCTATTAAATGCCCACAAATAAATTGTAGTGCAATATATGTTGGGGAAACCAAGACAATTATTAAATATCACCTTCAACAACATAAATAAACATATAATAAAGCAAGAGAAGATGATACAGTTTATTCAGCTTTTTATGTTCACCGAACTAGTACAGGACAGATATATAGTCCAAAGAATTTTACAATATTAATGCATATAAGCATTTATTTTTATATAGCGCTGTGTTTACAATTGTATTACATTCAAATATCAGCCTTTCAAGCTAATTGTGCACGCGCTTTGCAAGTGTTAATAACAAATGAATACTTTCCCCTCCAATACAAGATATAGTATTTATGCAGGAATAAAATGAATCCACCTATTCCTACAACTCAAATGCTTATATATGAGCAAATCTGAAGTACTGGCAAGGAAAGCGTGAGGAAAGACCACTCACTTTAAATCACTATTTACGATGTCTGAATGAATGATGTCGGTGAAATTGTCTAGAATTTACTAAACGTCCCTCTAACTGAAACTTAATCATATGTAAATAAGCATTTATTTTTATATAGCGCTGTGTTTACAATTGTATTACATTCAAATATCAGCCTTTCAAGCTAATTGTGCACGCACTTTGCGAGTGTTAATAATAAATGAATACTTTCCCCTCCAATACAAGATATAGTATTTATGCAGGAATAAAATCAATCCACCTATTCCTACAACTCATTTCACCGACGTCATTCATTCAGACATCGTAAATAGTGATTTAAAGTGAGTGGTCTTTCCTCACGCTTTCCTTGCCAGTACTTCAGATTTGGTCATATATAAGCATTTGAGTTGTAGGAAAAGGTGGATTCATTTTATTCCTGCATAAATACTATATCTTGTATTGGAGGGGGAAGTATTCATTTATTATTAACACTCGCAAAGCGCGTGCACAATTAGCTTGAAAGGCTGATATTTGAATGTAATACAATTGTAAACACAGCACTATATAAAAATAAATGCTTATTTACATATGATTAAGTTTCAGTTAGAGTGACGTTTAGTAAATTCTAGACAATTTCACCGACGTCATTCATTCAGACATCGTAAATAGTGATTTAAAGTGAGTGGTCTTTCCTCATGCTTTCCTTGTCAGTACTTCAGATTTGCTCATATATAACCATTTGAGTTGTAGGAATAGGTGGATTCATTTTATTCCTGCATACTTACAATATTTTGTATTGGAGGGGGAAGTATTCATTTATTATTAACACTCACAAAGTGCGTGCACAATTAGCCTGAAAGGCTGATATTTGAATGTAATATTAATGCATGAAACACATAATAAAAAATGCAAGATTAAAGAATCATATCTTATATAAAATTCATCTTGTGCTATAAACTCAAAATTAACCAGCTTTCTGATTAGTTATCCTGGCCAATGCAATGAAACATTGAATTTATCATTTAGGAGAAAAATAGGATTTTTTATACTGCCTTGATAAGGACTCAGAGTTGAAAGCGCTTGGCAAGTTATTTTATTTATTAAAGAGTCTCTGTTTTAGCAATTGGCGAATTGTTATATTGTAATATATAAGTTCTATTAACAGAAGTATTATATTTATTTATTTATCATTTAATTTGTGTAATTGAAAATAAGGAAAAAAGTATCTAATCTTATTTTCTTTCATTTATAAAAATATTTTAGCTAACCAAAAAAGCGGGTGTAGAATTATTTGATTATTATATTTATAATGCTTAATCAAAAATATATTTTTTTTTATTTAACTTATACTCTGTCTTGTAATTTTCTGATAATATAATAGAAATAATTTATTAATGATTAAAAAAAAATATCTTTTTTTTTTTAATGATTGATTAAACTAAAGTTGGGATTGGACAGGATGTTGATCTATTGTTATGGAGTAAATAAGTAAGCAGTGAACAAGCCATTTTCTCATGTTCCTGCTTAAGCCACTTACTTGATCCTGCTATTATTCATGTTTTTACTATTTCTTGCTGCTGACCATAATAAAATCCTTGCAGATGTCAACCTGGAAGTAATTGTAGCCAAAGAACTAGTCTTAGTAGAGTGATTGAAGGCTATTAGCATTCAGAGCCAATATCAGTAATCACTTGTTAATTGCCAGCATTGTATGATTATAAAATTCATTAAGAAAATAAAATCACGAATGCATTGTTAAAATCCTAGGGTGTGCCAATCCGTACTCTGGAACATGTAGCCCTTCTGTAAAAGATCACCTGTTGCCTGAGAGAAAAGATAATGGATAACTTATAAGATCTACATTCCATCATCATTTAGCTCCACCTGCTTTGAAGAATTAAGAAGTGAATATTTGTTAATAATCATGCATATGCATTTATAATAGTCAAATTCTCCTAAACATCAATGTATTCAATCAATTACATTAAGAAAGTAATATTTAATATTAATTAAATATAATAAACAATGTAACAGATAAACAACAATAATTCATTTCATTTTACTCTAATCATGACTCATCTAAATAAATATAATAAATTATTGATGGCAGGGTCAATGTAATACTCATACTAACTTTCTACATTATAGGGTTTCTTCAGTAGACAGCAATTTTGTAAGCATTGCTTGATCATGCTTATTAAGATGCTTTATGAGTGAGAGATACAATCTGAATAATTTGTCAACACAGACAAAATGTAAGATCACTGAATTATTTTCTTTTGTTTATAAACAGAGAAATATAAAAAGCAGAAATATCATAGATAATAAAAATGAATCTAATTCAGCAAATAGCTAATATTTTCACCAAACAAAAAATAGTTGAGCAATATAACTAACATTAGGCAGAAAACTCTTATCAGTAAAGAGGTTAAAGAAAAATGGAAAATGAAAGAGAGAGTGCACATGAAACTTTTGGCTGTTAATTTGCCTATATTTTATGATTAGAGACTATTGTCAAATGATAAAAATAAATAAACAAATGAGCCAAACTATTGAGACATTCATCAGAATAAATTAACACAATAACTGCATAAAATTTACAAATGATATATAGTCCTTATATATTATGTAGAAGTTCAAATAATATTTCAGGCTAATTCAACAATTTATATAATAAACTTATCATTGAATTTTCAGAAATGCATGTGATTATAATTTGCCCACTAATTTTAAGAAGCAAATTCTATTTCTTCTATCCCAATTCTGTCACCTAGTAAAAGCTTAAGTAATTATTAGATATCAAATGGTGGATGCATTAGTTCCAAAAAAAATCCAAGTGCACGAGATCTAAATCCAAAACTCCTCATGATAAAACCCACTAGTGGTCTGTAGATATAAACAGGACTACACTATATAGGGATTCATTAAGCACTACCAAGTGGCAGCCATTGATTATTCAAGCTTACATTAGGGATCAGAATTAAACTATGAAAAATAAAATTTGCTATTTAAAAACAATGTATGAGCTGAGATCATGTGATGATGGTGCTGCTTGTTTCTAAAAAAAAAAAAATTATAACAATTCTTTTATGATGTGTAGTACTTGAAAATTAATGTGCTGCTGGTCTAACTGAAATGCATTTAAAAATCCATTAACAAGTTGCTCCCTCCCCCCATGTCTTCTGTCATAGTAGGAGTAAGTCATAATTTATATGTGTGTGTGTGTATAATAAAATATGAACAAAAAAGTGTTATAATAGGTAGCAAGTCTCACACCCATAACTAATAATATAAATCTGAATAAAACTGAACATTTCTTTATCTCTCAGCAAGTTTATGGTGTTTCATAAGGAAGCTTGTACCTTATCCAGTTTTTGCTGTAAGATCGTAGAATATTGGAGAGACTCTGGAGAGACTCGTATTTAGCAATGCTTTGTTTAGATGATTCACCTTTTTAAAAACGGAATAATCTATCTAATAAAACATTTAAAAAGAGATATAAATGAAAGTGCAGTTTATATTACAAAAATATTAACTTACACAGACAAATATGAATTTTAATAATCCATTTTTAACATATGAATGCAGAATACTGTTTGTTTTGGCTGATTATTAACACTTTGTTATTTTAACTCCCATTGAGAAAGAACATTTAAGATTAAAATATATATATATATATTTCCAGAATAATTTTAACTAAATTAATGAAGCATTTCTATTACAGATGAAATGTCATGTAGATAAATTTTTTTTTATTTAAAAAAAAAAAATTCTGAAATTACTATAATTTAAAAGAGAAGATTCTATCAATAAAGTGGATGGAGAATTTTAATTAAGAATGACAATAGATTAAGTAAACAAATTCTTAGAAGAAAAATAAAAAAAAAACCAAATCCCAAGAAATTCATATTATATTAATAATTTTAATTCAAAAAAAAAAAAAAACTAACAAACAAACAAACAAACAAAAAAAAAAAAAACCAGGAACTTATACAATATTTTTTTTAAATATAGTTATTGCAAATTAATGTCAAAAAATATAGTTTATTATATTCATTAATTACCAAATTTGTCAATTTTTATTTAAATGTATAGTTTACCAGAATATATGCCAATTATATATTTTTATAAGGATACACCCAGTGTGAATGATTTTCCTTGTAAAAATAGAAAGCATCATGTGAAAATAATTAAATTTAATATAAAATAAATCATTACAAATTGCCGTGCCCCTTTAGCTTCTATCTTCTAATTTTTTGTTTTAATTCTATGTTATAAGATGAGGACCAATTTAATCATATGATGAAATAATTTAGAATGATTCATAATATTAAAATATTAAATTTTCTTTTTAATAAATCATCAAACCTGGAATGATTAGAATTAAGGAGAAAATAAAAAAGTCAACATAAATTAAAAATAACAATGCAAATAAATAGAAAACTTTTAGAAATACATTAATATGTAGAACACATTTTCAAAAATATAATGTAGGAAAAAAAAAAGTAGAAATGAAACAGCCCTTACCATAGGCCCATATAAAAATTAGTTCGCAATCTTACTTAACATTTTATTTCTTATCAAAAATTTTATAAGCTGAATTTACATTGGAATAGAATATGTATTATGACATTTTGGTCTTGTGTATATGGTATATTTAACAAGAATGAAATAATTAAAAGAATCTCTGATTGAGATTTTGGTAACAGAAATAAAATTATTCTTGCTTGTATCTAAATTTCATATTACATATTTTCTTAAATAATATTTTTTGATAATAAACTCTTCGAGTTTAATTTAAAGACAAAAAAATGAGTAAATAATTTTATATTAATAGATAAAGAAGCAGATTATCCAATAAATTATTGAGATTGTACAACAAAATAATTATGAAAAATATATAAAACATTTTTTGTTTACAGATTAAATTGTGTTTTTTTAAGGAAACTTATAAAAGGAGAACAAATTAAATTATTTTAGTTAATGTAGAATAATAAAACACATGAAAATCAATATACATGTACTTTGTTACTTACATATTATTATACAGAATTCATTTTATTTTTTAATGTGAGTATTTTTCAATTAACACAGCTATTTTTAATTAATATCAGTAGTTTTTAATTAACTCTACACTATAGTGAGATGACAGCTGAAGTAATTCATTCTATTTTCTGAAAAAAACAAACAAAATAATTAAATTAAAAACGTTTAAAACTAAAAAAACAAGACTTGAACTAGCCGATCCATGCCTGGAAAGATAACTAACATCATCATCATTATGCTTTTACTTTGGAATAACCAGCTTGTATTAGAGAAGGATCCTTAAAACTTCATTATCAAAAGCCATGATATCCCAATTACTTGGTTTGAAAGATTACTGAATTCAAGCCAGCACACGAATAAAGCAAATTAAAATTGGCATTAAGAAAATCGAAAATATTGGAAATGTATATTTACATAATCTTTTCAATTTATTCAGATAAATCTGCTATAACAATATTTATAGCAATAAGTTCCTTAAAATCTATCATTATTTTTAAAAAAAGATTATTTAATTTCTAATAATTATATTAAAATTTTACGATGTTCTTATTACATATCCATGATCACTTGCAATTAATATGCACAATGTTCCAAGGTGACCATTTCTCTCTTCAAGCTACCTGTACTGCCATCTCTGAATGAATACATGAGTTACATAGTAACATAGTTGAATTATTTATGGAAAAAATTTAAGATGTTATCAGGTTTGGAACATGAGTTATAATGGAAAATGTTATAGTGTTTCAAACCTCTGTATAAATCCATGATGGAATAATATATTAACATAAAATTTTGTTTTAAATTGATTAAAATTGCAACTAAAATAGGATGCAAGAACATTTTCAAGTGGTTTGCAAGATTTCAAGATAGCAAATAGAGCATGGAAATCATCCATGGCCAGTTGTATTGAAAAAAAAAACAAAAATAAAAAATATAAAAAGTTGCTAAAATTCTTCAAGCTAGTTTATGTGGGTCTGTCAGACTCATCAAAGAATTCACTAGCATTTCCAAACCAATCCATAGAACTTTAATGGAAGCCATGAAAAAGTACAAGTGTATGGGTTTGTACCTCACTTATTGAGAACCAGCCAACAAGATGATGATAGAGTACTGCAGTGACAAGTAAAGAAATCTAAATATAGATTCAGATTTCTTAAAAAATATCATAATGGATGATAAGTCATGGCGTTTCTAATATGAGCCATCAACCAAGTGTCAAAGTGCTGAATAGAGATCATCAAAAATTAAAAAAAATTGTGAAAGCCAAAAAGCTGATCAAAACATTGCACACTGTTTTTTTTTATTCTAAAGGCACTATTTACTATAAATATTTTCCTAAAGCTAAGATATATTCTGATCATTATTTGAATGTTCAGAACTGTTTGTGGCAAAAACTTTGCAGACATTACTTGAATGTCACAAACCAGGCATTGTTTTACAACAACAAGCAAGCCCAGTCAGATTCTTTATATTAATATTTTTTTGGTCAAACAAAAGCACTATTGTGTTTGAACATCTGCCCTATATCCTCATTTAGATTCCAATGATTTGATATTTTCAAACTTAAAATTATTCATGAAAGGACCATGTCATGGCTCAATTCAAAATATCCAAAAGTTTGCAACAAAGTTTCTACAGATGATAATGGTGAAGTATTTCAATGACTATTTAAACAGTTTTACAACTGTTTCTAGCAGTATATTAGATCACAAGCAAATTAATTTAAAATATCATCTACAATCATATGAATAAATTTAAACAAAAAGATTTTGAAATAAAACCTTTAGAATGTATAGTCACACCATGAAAGAATGACAAAAGGGATTTACATTAGTGAAATTAAACAGGATGTTAATAGAAAAGAAGAAAGAAAATAATGTTTGTTAATTAAATTTTTTAAGAAATTTTTTTGGATAGGTATATAAATGTAAAAAAATTGATTAAGTTGAGATTGTTTATAATAGAAGGTGTTGAGGTAAAGATAATTTTTAGTATTTTTTAATATTTTTGCATTTGTTTGGAATATATGATATTTAGTATTATATATTTGTATTTTTATTTTTAGTGTTCCCTGAAAAAGACTATATAAAATAGTCGAAATATTGGATGTATTTTATTTTTATTATAGTCATATAAAAATAAATTTTGAAAAGAATTTTGATGTATTCATTGACATATATCACAAGAAAACTATGTTCAATAATCAATAACTGAACAAACACAAATACTACATTACATTTTATTTCAAGAATCATCTTTTTGTATGTGTAAATATATATGCAGTTACATAATCCATAATTTGTTTTAAAATAAAATTATTAGTTAAATGCTGCTTTAATTTCCTTATTTCGTTTTAATCAAGTATATATGTAGATGAATAATATATATATATATTATTCCATTTAAACAGAAATCTTTTTGCTATCAATTATTTAAACAAGATAAAATGGATAATTTTATGAAACTCAAATCAATTTGATTTTCCATTGGACTTTGTTAGTTATTTAGTCTACAAATAATTGTTTTGTATCATTATTTAAATAACTACACAATAAGTCAGCCAAGAGCTGAGTAAAATAAAATAATACATTTTTATTAGAGAACACAAGCATCTGAGAAGCAAGCATATAAAAGAAAGAAACCTTGATGTATATTAGGGATGGGGAAATATGCTAAACAACCCTCGTTTTACTCCTTATGCATAATAAAAAATATTGTGACTAAGGATTAAGTTAGAATATTAAAGCCCTTCCTCTAATAAGATATGAATTAAATAAACAAATCTCCATGATCAATTTAGATGGTATTGTGGTGCATTTCCCAAGTATACGTCTATGTGAGATTGAGGAATCACGTGAGCATGCATACTGTAATGTTTTTATTCATATAGTTTGTTGTAATTATGCATAAAGAAATGACCACCCTTCTGCTGGACATGTCTCAGCTGAGATTCACTGCACTATTTGTATAACAGTGAAACATTTATGGTATTATTCTTCTAATTGAAACTTCACCTGTAACAGAAGACCCAATGTATAACCATAATCTAATGACTTATTTTGAATCATCAATTTAAATGTACATGTAGGTATTGTTACACAGATTCTCAGTTCTAGTGCATAGCATGTTACTTGTGGCAATGTATGATGGCATAATTATGCATGCAATTGACCAGGGGTCTGGAAAACAACAGCTGAAGCAACCACAAGATATATATATATCTAATGGAAAAATTAAAAAAAAAACGTATGATTTGGTTTAATTAAAAATGAAGAAGTGAGAAAATATAATCAGACTTTAAAATTAAATAATAAGAAATGAAATGTACACCATCATTTTAATCTCATTATAGGAAAGGGGTATTATAATGAGAAAAATGTAATTAGCTTTAGTGTAGTGTATATTACAAGCCTCCTCAATCAATCAAACTTAAATGGGATAATAGAATAAAATGGAAATTAACATAGACAAAATAAAAAATATATAATTAAATATTTTTTTTGGCGATTGTATAATAACAATATCTTTATTCATAATAAGATATTTGTCAAATTTATAAAAGAGTAATATATCCAAGTTATTAAAATATATTTTGTACTTTGGGTTAATAATTTAATCAAAGTTAAAATCTATTAAAACAAAAAACAAAAACTAATTTTATAAAGATAATTATATAGTTTTATTAAGTTAAATTCAGTCAAAAAATGTAATTAAAGATTAAAAAAAAAACCCAACAGATTAGTAATAAATCACTAAAAAACAAAAATAGGATTAAAGATAAATAAACAAGATGAGGCTTTTGGGAAAGATTATCCTTGAGGTAAAGGCTATAAAGAGAAAAGAAAAGAAAAAAGTTACAATATCTGTGGAGAACCAAAACATGTCACAAGTATCATATAGCTTGGAAAAATATCTGTTGTAGCTTCAGAAATGTTTATACACCACCTTAGAAAATTATACTAAAAATGTCGAAATTCTGTATAGAAGAATAAACAATTTTCTAAGATCATCCAATATGTGAGCTAGCTAAATAAGGTAGCTTGATCAACATTGAAAGACACTTGTAAGAAATCCAGAAATAAAAAAGAAATAGTTTATTTGCTCATGGAAGAATTGTTTCTCATCACCTGCAGCATGTATAGCCTGCACATTTAAATATCAGATTACCCAAGTCAAGAGGAATTTAATGTAAATTAATTTACAGAGAGTAGTTTAATTTTACAAATGTGAATAGTAAGCTTACTGAATTATTTTAAAAAATCATGGAAAGACTTTTTAAATTTATATACATCAGATAAAAGACTTCCATAATATATGAATTTCATGCATATATTTTATGACATTTTTGATATAAACAATGTTTAAACTTGCTACCGATGAATATTACTATTTTAGCATAACTGGATATCTCAACTTATTGACTCTTTTCAACAAACTATATAATTCTTAAATACTCATTAACTTAAAGTTTGGTTGAAAAGATAACCAATTAATAAATATAAATTAATTAATAGCTCTGAGCTAGCTTTCGGTAAAATATTGCCAGAATCATAGTGCTTAATAAAATTATGTAGTACAGGTACATTTATATAATATGTAAATAAGGTACAATATGCAAATAAGGCAATTAGATATTCAATTTTCCAAACAATGGAACACACTAATTTTTTTTAGTTGATGGAATGTGAATCCTTTGTGAAAAAACAAGGTATTGTGCTTCAACAAAATATGACTGACCATTGGGTAAATTTAACAGCAATTACATCTTCCGAGCCAATTGCAACATATTAAAGCTTGGCTAGAGATTTGTTGGCAGAATCTAGAAGTGGCTACAACGGAAATTATGGCCGATGTAAAAGCAAAAATCTGAAAACTCAGCAGACAAAGATAAAATTATAGAGAAAGCAGCAAGATTGCTTCATACAATTGATTCGGCTGAAGGCAACAGAGAATGGTCTCAGAAAATTAATAAAATTAGGCTATCTTTCAAAAACAACAACAGTGTGTCTCAAAAATGACAAGAGCATTAGGCTGGTGATGTTATACTAGGAATGATTATATTCGAAAAATGAATATACAAATTACAAAATTGCAATTTAAAGAAATTATCACATACAACACAAAATATTTTAAGGATAAATTTGGATCGACAATATTGAGGAAACATTGTAACAACATGTATATATGTTCAGAATACTTAGTAATGTACCCTCAGTGGCTTTACTGCCAGGCATTTTTGCGAATATCAAGATGCACAAAAAAAGGTCAGCTTCTCAGACTCACGATAGAGTTCAATGGGGTAAAAGCAGCAAAGACAAATAGCTGATTATTTGAGAAAAGATATTGGATTTGGCACATACACAATCAAATCATCTTTTGAGTGTGTGGATAAAATTAAAAAAAGTAATAAGAACCATAAACTAGTCTCATTAGATGTAAATAAACTGTACAGTTCAGTGCCTCATGATCTATCAATTAACATTATTCGAGACACCTTGCAGCAAATCAACTATAATCCATTTAAAAATGAGTCTATAATA
The DNA here is from genome assembly GCA_028023455.1 of Epiperipatus broadwayi. Classification (NCBI taxonomy): domain Eukaryota; kingdom Metazoa; phylum Onychophora; class Udeonychophora; order Euonychophora; family Peripatidae; genus Epiperipatus; species Epiperipatus broadwayi. Next base: position 15,556,887 of record JAQFVV010006205.1, read on the forward strand.
GAAGTCTTAACATGAATCGATAAGGAAATTGTAGCAGTAGCCAAAAATAAATTGTATGAAATGGAGATCGACTGGCCCATATGGTTATCACTAAATAGTATTAGTTGTTGCATCATTCTGTTTAAGTTTGAAAATAAAATCTTATCTAAATATTTAGCCCTTCAACTAACAATGTCTACATGCAATATATAGATAACATTTTACAAGTGTGATGGATGATCAAATCAAAAACATCCGACTGGAGCTCAAAAATACATCGCTGCTGGAATGGAGTATTGAATTGGAAGACATCAATTATGGGATAGCTTTTCTTGACACACATATCCAAAAAAATAAAAATGATCTAGACTTTAAAATGAAGCTCAAAGCTTTACAAGTAAGAGGAGCCATTCATCTGATGTCAAAAGTCCCAATAGAACAAAAACTGGCCGACTTTAAATGTTTCTTATATAGAAACAAAAGTCTATGTAAATATGAGGCAGACAGAAAAAACAACATAGATGAATATATTAATCTAATATCGCTACATGCTTATTAAAACAGTAGAAAAGTTTTATACTAATGTAAAAAAAATTAAAGTCATTAATAATATGTCTAAAGCATGAATGTCTTCCTTATACCCCACATATTGCAAATAACCTTAGAAAGGTTTGCACTAATATGTACAAAGTTAATTTTAGATTGCCGCCATCTCTTAACAATTTGTTGAACAATAAATGCTCCTCAGGTGATCTATAAAATTGCATGTTCTAACCCATCCTGCAGCTGTGTGTTATGGGAAATATCATGCAAATAGATCCATAAGAATTGCCCAACATACATATCTATACAACAAAGCTAAACAAAAGATTGAACACAGATCTATCTTTCCTGACCATTAACGCACGGTTCATATATTTTCACCATCCAAGGTTAAAACATTTGCTTAGAAAGAGACGATAAAAAAAAGTACAAAAAGGCTTGGGCAATTGCAAAGAATCTGCAATCCATCAACAAAAAGGATTTGTGTGTTCCATTGTTTGGAAAATGGAATATCTAATTGCCTTATTTGCATATTATGCTGTATTTACATATTATATAAACGTACCTGTACTCCATAATTTTATTGGCACTATGATACTGGCAATGTTTTGTCGATATCTAGGTCAGTGTTATTAATTAGTTTATATTTATTAACTGGTTACCTTTTCAATCAAACTCTAAGTCAACGAGTGTTTAAGAATTACATAAATGGATATATATTTTATTTACATGTATATGTATATTTAATTTTAACATTTATATTTAATCTTAATATTTTATTCTATTATTATATATTTCACTTCATAAACTACTAATGTCTATGAATAATTTCTTATATCAATAGATTAAGTAAATTAAGTAGCATTATTTAAATAATTTATGTCTGTGTGTTTTTCTATCTATAATCTCATCTCTAATGCATACATAGCAATTCTCCACTGATCTTCAGTGTTCATGCTTTGGCTAAAAAAAAAACTGTTATTGTGAGAACAGTGATGATGATGCCAGAAGGCAATATTCATAGATAGTTTTTCTTAGATGAATGCGATGCCCTAAATTAGAGTCACTGGAATTCAAAGTATATATATATTCAAATGAGCAACTTATGAATGAATGTTAAATGTAACTCTCTGAGTTAGAATTTGATGTATGATAATCAGAAAATATAACCAGGGTACTTGGTACAAACAATTATATAAAGAAAGGTTTGATCACCATCATCAATATCTATTTTAATTAAATGAAATTCAAATGCCAATAAATCTTTGGTAAACTGATGAAATGATATTGATTTAAAGTAATTCGGTTATAAACCACAAGTATTATCTTTATGTTCATGTATGTGCATATATATGGTTCAGCTATCATGATCATCAATAGGAAAGCTCCTGGTATAGTTTATATATATGTATGTAAAAATTATTTTGCAAAATATTTTCTTTTTATATTAAATTAAAAATATTCATGATGCAAAGCACATAAATATAATAATTCTCTATGTACTAGACTAATTAGAAAAATACTATCAATTATTTGATATATATACATTATTTGACATTTAGTAACATGCTACACATTGTTGTACCATATATTTGCTTGTTATATTTCATTTAAAATAAATATTCATTTCTTTAACATTCAGCTAAATAGATTAACGTTTTGCACAGTAGAGTATTTCAAAAATTGCACTAAATATTTTTTTAATTTGATATTAAGTAAACAATATATATATACTAATTATTAGACTAATGAGAAAATTAACTGCAGAGATAAGATTAAAAAAATCTTCATTTCGGAATTATAAATATCATTAAATACATCATAATTTGCAATTGTTATTTTTTTTAATTTTTCAGAATAAATATTAGGATTTCTGATGAATAGCTGATTTTTTTCTCTTCTTTATATCCTCAACCTATTAGTTGCTTTTACTTGTTAAGAATTGATGTGTAAAAGTTCTGATTTATCTTAGGCCAGCTGTATAGACCTTATATTATTTTAAAAATAATACACACACAAAAGATTTAACTTAAAGAGTTTATTATTCTAAATATATAAAATTATTGGCTTATTGTCTTTCAACTAGTGACTTGCTGGTTGATATTCCATAAATATAATCAGTACTAATTATGCATGCACAATTCTTAATATTATTGAACTATAATGTGGCATTTCTTATAGAGTACTTTATTTTATTCTGTTAATTCTTCATTAATTTTTCATTTCAATAATCTCTTCAGCATATTTCACCACTCAAGAATTGCTGGTTTCGCAAGCATCTTACGGCTCACATTACACTTAGTACTGAACTGTTACTTAGCACTTAACTGTTTCTCTGGCTATGTTCTTAATGTTCTGCTTATGTTTTAAATAGTCCATTTTGTTTTGAGATATAATTTGCATAAAAGTTTCATTATTATCTCCATGCGAATTAGCATATCCAAGTCATTTTGGTATTAGCATTTTAATAATTTCTAGAGTGACTTTTAATATCTTTTACATGCACACACATGTAATTTTGTTATTATTACTTTGGTCAATATAAAGCAAGAATATAATAACTAGTGATAAAGTGAAATACAAGTTGTCTGATATATATGTCAAACAATATCCTGAAAGAAATCTTACATTGCAATTATAATCAACTCAACAATCATTATGTTAACATAATACTAGTGATAACAATCAATAGGTACTTCATAAACTCAATTCACATGCAACCAAATAATATGAATATATATTTTCTACATATAAACTTAAAATTTTTAAAAAATATTAAACATTCTTAACTCATCCAATCTAGAACATACTCTCTTTCCATTTTCTTATAGATCTTTTCTGCATTCAGAAAAACCTTACATAATTCATTTGAATAAGTAAGCAGTCTCCAAATTTTCACAATAGTAAAAAATTTGTATTTCTTCCAAAATGGTTTCATTTGTTATTCAAGTATTATTTTTTCTAGTAATTCATATTATATGCTACAATTCTTTTATGCTTTCAAATCAAATCTTTTTCTTTTAGCTTTTTGATCTTTCTAGACATCTAGCAATATTATTAAAACACTTCAACAGTATATCTTTTTATCATTTCATTACTTAATCTATCACAATCTCGTCGCACCATTTCTTAATTTTTCCATTGTCCTGATTATGCTACTTTTAAAAATTATCATTATACACAACAACAGATATCACCATAACATTCTTAAATTAAAACATAAAACAAGTACAAAATGATTTAATTTTTGTTAATGTACATACTCTACTCCATATTCATAACATACACCAATATTTTTATTTTAAAAACATTTTGATAATATTGGTATTAATCTCAATCATATTCCAATGTTTTTACTTCATCAATGCTATTTATATCTTTCATTAACTTACTTCTTAAAGCAAATTTATACTGATAATATTGAGTAAATACATGCATATACAACTATTATAATAGATATTATATATGAAATTTATAAATAAAATTATATAGTAAAATTTACAAGAAAGAGTAAACAAATAAAACATAAAAAAACAACAACAAAGTTATCAGATCCATGTTTATAAACTTTCAGGTATTGAGAAAATATTCAGTGCTACTTCATAAATATCAGAAAAGGAGAGACTAGAGATTGAACTTTAATAATTTTATTGGAAAACAAAAACTGGAGTTTGGCAAAAATGGAATAATCAAAATAGCAACTTAACAACCACAAAGTAAATAAAATAAAAAACTATGTCTATATTGTTAATTAGGGTATTTAATAATGCAATACGAGAGCAAATAATAATGATTATGATGTTTTTTAAGTTTATGAAATATAGTGAACTGGAATAGAAAATGGATGATAGTATCATCATGGCAACATAAAAAACATGTAGCATGAAAATGAGACGAGTTCATTCTAGTTGCAAAAATTAATTTTAATTATGAAGTTTCAAATATTTGGATTCTACTAACAAGTATTTGAACTTTTTGATGAAGAAATAATTTCTCAGATCTATTGAAATTATTAATTTTGTTTGAAAAAAAAAAAGTGATTTCTATAAGTTAGGCATTTAGAATTTATTGTGATAAATTTCTTACATGAAGGTGATAAGATAGGATGCCTACAAGTCATGTTAGTGAGCAGCTGTCCTGGAATAAAAGCAGCACATTAATTGATCTTTGAATATATAATACTGAAAGCATGCTCAGCATGAGTAAAGCCAATTTTTAAAATAACACATCTACCTTTTCTTTATAAATGTCTGAACATTTATATGTTTAAAATATAAAAAAAAAATAATAATCCAATATATTTAACCTGTACAAATAAGTTAGTTTATTTTTGCTGAAGATGTGAATGTTGACAAATGACACTTTATCATGAATTGAAAAATATATTGTTTTAGAATAGGAATCAAGTTTTTTTCAATAGATAACAACTATATATTTTTTTTCTCATGTGTCATAGCATCAGCCGGGAAGTGAACCCGCTAACCTGAGACAACTGCTTGTAAAGCAGCTATCGCTGATCTCTCGTCCATCAATGCTTTACAAGATAACAACTATTTTTTTGAATTTTCTTTCTAAATAAATGAGAAATTGTTTCAATGGATATAATTCTGCAAATAAATGATTTGCCTGCACTGATTATATTCCTTGAATATAATTATCAAACATAGTGGTAGGTTTAGTCAGCAGTTTTTTAGAGAAGAGGAATGACAAATGTTATCCTAATGTTATCCTTAAAGAGTGGAATTTGTTTCCCTAATAAACCATATTCAATCTGAATAGAAAAAAAAGACTGATGTAAGACATAAAAAGAAGGAAACTCAATGGAGACCTTAAGGCATAAAAATATATGTTATAAAACCAGGAGATATCCTTCCACTAATGGTAATGTTCATACTTTCCTAGTCAACATAACGTTTGTGTTTTAATAAAGAAAGAATGATAATGTCATTTAATTGTAGTAATTGGATATGAATGATATCAAAACTGAGTCAGAAATTGAAGGGATATTTAGAAAGATAATCACAGCATTGATCAACATGATCAATCATAGATTTAAATAGAATAATTGCCATATACATTATTTTTTTCTTGTAAATTGAAATTGTGACATTTGTAGTAAGGTAATCATTTTTATATTATCCTTAATAAGAAATTCTATAACTTTAATCAAAGAGAGTCTTAGATTTTTGAGAGGTGAAAGAAAAGTTTAATACTTGAGGAAAAGAATCGTAAATATTGAGTATAATAGATCATGGTTTAATGTTGGTTGAGAGAAAAGATATTAGAATGAATATTATAAGAATGATACATAACTTAGATATGTGAAAAATGAATATAGAGACTGGATATCTGGATAAGTAAATTTACAATAATAATGAATATCATTTATATCTTCATTAAACACATTATAATGAAACTGATAAAATAAAATATAATTTTTTATAATTGTTTATGGTTTCAATTGCGCAGCTAACATCATCAGAACTACAAATAATTAAAAATATGTAACTATGCATCAATGTTTGTTTATATATATATATATAATTATAAAAGTCATTACTCAATGAACCTAGTAATTATATAACCATATACATTTTTAATAAAATATAATATAAATCTTTATTATAACAACAACTTATAAATACATCACATAATAATTATATATATAAAAGCCTTTTTCGGTAATACTAAATTTTTTACACTTTTCAATATAATGCTTCCTACTAATACTAACATGTATATTACGTACATAGCGACATCTACCGACATTTTCTATAATTCATTATTTCTATCAATTTATTTATATATCTCCCTTTATATTACTTTCCATTCTTTATCCATTACCCAATCATTCATTAAATCAATAGACTTTTTGTAAATGTTCATACATGTATTTATATTATATTTTATATAATTTGTTTCATATATTTTCCTTCTATTTATTTCCTTTATATAATTTAATGGTCTTATGTTTTTAATACAATCTATTTTATGTCCAAATTTTAAATAATGAACATATAATGCAGATCTATCATCCTTCCTTTCAATAGCACTATTATGTTCTTTTGCCCTTTGTTCTAATTGTTTTGATGTTTGTCCATAGTAAACTATTTTACATATCCCGCAAGTAATTTTATATACTGTTCCCTTTATATATTTCATATCATCTTTAATTTTATAATAATTTTATAAATATTAATTCATTTTATTCTGATTTTTGAGTAATTCCTTTTGCATAAACTGTTTTATATTTTTAGTATATATATTTTATTTTATACACTATATATTACACCATAATATTATTATTATACAATGACTGAATTTATATATATGTTCATTAATTAATATATGGAAATAAAGTTTTTGGAAAGAAATAAGAAGTTTATGAATTTATTTATAATGTTTTTATTTTATATTTGTATAATTTTTAAACTTTTAAATAATTTAACATTTCTATCATTTTAACTATTTCATTATAATTTTTAATCTTGCATTAATTAATTAGAACATAAATATATATTTTTATTTATCAAATTTATAATTTCTTTTTATATAACTTTACCACTCTTTAACTTGTATTTTTTAAAATCCATAATATAGGATATTGCATATAATGTCTTTTATAATTAATTACATATAAATATATAGTCATATATATTTAAATATTGTAGTTCTGATGATGACTTCTTGGTAGTTGAAACCGTAAGTAAATATAAAGGAATAAATTTTATTTTACAGATACCCATTGTAGTATTTAATGAAGGTGTAAATCTTATTATATATTAATGCATAATAGAAGTGGAAAGAAATAATATTTCCAGAATAAGAATGAAGTTTTAGAGCACAAAAAAGGTAAAATAAGAACATAGGTAAGAATCTTAACTTGGCCTTAAAGAAACATATTTCCAGAATGACATTTTAGGCCATGATCAAGCAAAATCCTTCTTAATAGTTGGGGTTGTAAATATTTCAAGTTTATATCCCAAGACTTAGCATATATAACAATCTTCTAGTAAATAATTATTTATCATTAGCCCATCTTTAGTAATTTTTCTATCAGCTATCCATTTTTGACCAAGTAATATTTTCACTTTTTTCATTCTTAATCATTTTTTAATAGTTTTCTTCTCTTTATATTCTCTGAAAAAAAGAAAAGAAAAAATATTTCAGTGAAGGTATGAATGAGTGCCTAGGATTGATCACATCAATCCAATTATGACCATTCAAATAAGAAATGGTACAGAATACTTACCTTTATGAAATGCTAGGACTATGAACAAACCAGAGATGGTAGATTTATTTTAAGAAATGATAAAATTGTATATTATAGAACTCTGTGACACTAACAGAAACTGTTGTGTAGAAGAAAATAAAGAAAGTATAAGAAATTGTTTCTGTAGATAAAAGCAGATGCAGTGGTATAAACATTGTTTTAAATTGAGGAAGAGAATTTTCTAAGTACTTCTTTGGTAAATGATAGACTAATGGCAACAAGACTAAAAGCATATTCAAAATAAATGATTATTATTCAGTATTATATATATCAACCAGTATTTGTAATAATAGTGAAATAAAAAAACATATATGAATAAATTGAAAGTCATTTGGTGGGGGATAAAATAAAAATAATTATATGATTGAAATTCTTGGAGGGAGTAAAAAAGTGAGAGATGAAATATTGATAAACTTTGTAGAAAAAATAGTATGTCTATAATGAACATACCGTTTAAAAATCACACAAAAAAGATTAATATATAGAATGTTTTAGTTATATAAGAATAAGATTTTCAACTAGATGATGTTTTCTAGATTTTTATCACTGTATTTCTTATTTCAAATTGCAATGATCCATAAGCTCATTTTCTGCACTGGTGGATGATTGTAATATGATGGAGTTAAGATGAGGGATGCAGTATTAAGAGGGCATGTAAACATCTTGCAGCTGATATAGAGTCAGATCAGAATTTAATAATGGTAGAATTAAAATTAACTAAATGCTTCATATATATTGTATTCAGCTTTCCTACTTAACATCCTTAATCACACTATAATCATTCTTATAAAAATATTTAGTCCCAGTTCAATCAATTGAAAGTTATGATCCCATAATATACTTTTCTTCATCATCATGAACTTCTATTCTTATAGTGTTTTAATTCATTTCTAGCTTACATAAAATTAAATTTATATAGTTTCAATAAGTTCCCTTCATATAACAGTATACAAATGCTTTTTTTTTTTCATTAATAGGCCATTAGTTTTAGTTCGCCATTTTCTTAGCTGTTCCTTGTATTGCTATATACATCAATCCCAACATCCAATTATCTTTGCCTAATACTCAACACATATGTAATGAATCTCCTTTTTACACTCTTCTGTTAAAGCTTTTCCCAAAATAATCTTTTTTATAAAGTTTCTCTACATTATTTAATATGTTTTTACTACTATTAAAATATATAAACCAAGCTCACATATAACTTCCAGTAAAAAATAATTTTGTCAAATTCTAGCTTTTTCTCAAAAGTATATCTAATAACTGTATATCCCTCTATCTCAACACAATTTAAAACTATATCTCCCATAAATTTTTGGTACCCTAGCTAATATTCATTTCAGGGATGTTATTCAAAAGCTTCTCTTACCATCTCCATATCAAAATACATTATGAAAATTTTTCACTTCTCCCTCTGCCAATTATCTTCATAAAAATTCCTTCCTCTCCCACATCCTTTTACTTTATTCAAATTAATCCTTATAATTAAAAATCTTGAAGACAAAATTCTAATCTTTATATTTAATAAATATATTCCAATTTATTATTTTTAAAAAATGTTGATTCACAAAAAATCACAAATTTATAAAATTGTAATACCATAAACTTTATTCAATCATATATCTAGTAAACAATTCTTAAATGTATCTACCCATCCTATTTAGATAGTAAATCTATTACTGTTATTCTACCACAACAGTGTTTAATCGATAATTCTGCAGACTGCTTTCTCATATTATTAGCTTCAACTACCATATATATATATAATTTTGTAAAGTTTGTTAGTTCTAAAAAAAAATTAATTCTAATAACAAATAATTATAATAAAAAACAACAACATTGTAAATCATTTAATTTGATGCAGGGTTCATTCATCCATATGTAAATTTAAATTTCAAGTTGTTCATTTACAAGAACCTGACTACTCTTCATATTGATAGTGGCATCTTTTATAACTCTTTTTTTTTTTGTTCATTCTCATACAATTTTCAAAATAATGATCAATTCAATTCCTTGATTTAAAATTTTTTTCAATAATGATTTTTTTCATTCATCCATTTTTTATTTCTGTGATTGACATACTATAGGAAAATAATATTATATGGGAAATTTAATTTCAAGATATAAAAAGAGATTTCGTGATAGATGATGGAAATAGTCCAACATATTATAACATTCAAAATAATCATTTCACTGTGGAATATCATAATTAAGTATTTAATATGTTTTTAATAATAATAGTTTCTGATTGATTAACATTTTGTAATATTTATTCTAGTTTTTAAGTTGTATACTAGTACTACATTAAAATATATATACATTGACCCCAAAAGATTTTTTGATACTTTTAAACTTCAATAAACAGGATTGATTTTAAAAGCCATTTACTGAGAATTCTTGCTTTTGTATAAAAGTTTTTTTTACCTAATTTTTTCCAACTTTTAATATTAATGTGCTTATAATTAATTTGTTGACATGTTGTTTGAATGAACTAGAAAATTTTAAACTTTATTTAAACTTTTCAAACACAAACGTTAGCAATAACACACAAATAGTCCATCACACTATAACATCTAAAATACTATCATCACAAACTTTAAGGCAATTCTTTTGAATCACAGAATTTATTAAGAAAAAGTAAGTATAAATAAATATTCATATTTATAGCACAGTGCCGGCTTGTAACTCAGATATACAAGTTGATGTTTCAGACCATATATAATTAATGTATGTTATAAAATCTGTGTAAATTAAAAATAATACTAATTTTGTTGCTGTGATGTAAAGTGCAACTTCTGTGAAAAATCATTTTTACAAAATATATATTAATTACCAAAATTTAAATGTTCTACTATTAACAATTTTAAAAGTTTATTAAATTTCAATTTATATTAGTGAATGATGAACATACAAAATTATTACTATAATCTGAATATACATGTATATTTGTAGAAATCTTGTAACTTAATACAAAGTTCAATCCAGAAATCTTCATTTATCTTTGAGAAACTACCAATCAGACAGTGACTCAACCATTGAGACTAAAATGTGGAATTGTTTAGTAATATAATTCTGCTAAAAAGAACTTATTAATAATATTAAATGCATCATAATTGTTCTTCATAGAATTTTGAATAATTCCATTAAATGTGCTATGCTTTTCAGGGAACTTGTTTTATTTAAGAATTTAATATATTTACCGATATTTGAAATTTCTTCTTCATTCAATCAAAAATAGTTAATGATATTAGGAATAAACATCACATGATCACGATTTCTTATGCTTGCTCTTAACTGTTATTAAAACAGACAAAACTCTCTATACGTATTGCCACTCAGAAGCCAGAGCATCCATTGTTTACTCTGGCTTGCACTGAGTGGCAATACGTATAGAGAGTTTTGCCTGCTTTGATATTAGGAATAATGATATTGTATGCCTCAATAACATGTGAATAAAAATGTCCATCTAATTTTCACTATATGTGTCTGTGCTTTCAAATTGCCACTCTTTGATCTCTAATTTCTTATGAAAAGAATTATTTGTACCTTTTCTTTCTTGTTCAGAAACATCATATCTAACTTACAATGTTGGACTTATAAGGTAACTTTACATACACATAATTATACTTACACATATATATTCATAGATTTTTTGAATCTACCCACCCTTTTTCCATATCATTATATATATATAATACTTTTAATTTGACCTTTCTTTTTTAATCAGTGAAGTTTGTGTTACTTACATTTAAAGGGTAACTCACAAAAGCCTTTGCTGGAGCACTATAAGATAAAGTCAAAACTTGTAAGGAATTAGAGTTGTAATCAGTACAGATAAAACTCAAATGCTTCACACCAACAACTTGACAGCTAAAGTGTAATAAAAAAAAAAGAAAGAGAGAAGAAAAGAAAGATGTATAATTAAAAAAAATATTGACAATTTAAAATTAACTTTATAATTATAAATAAAAAGTGGTAGTTAAGCTGAAAATGAATTTAATTATTTGATAAGTATCAAATATAAGTTCTTTGAAAAAAAAAAAGAAAAGATCATATGAGCTCAACTATTAACAATCTCCAATGTCTATTTACTTAGTTTTATATTAATATTTATATAAATTCCAACAATGCTTCTAATTTAATTATAAGAGCCCCCAACACTCACCACCCACACACACACACTTTTGAATAATTTTATCAATTTATTATTAGCTGTATATATTTCTTACTGCACAGAGATATTTAAAAGGTTATGACAACATCAATAAAAAATTAGATTTAAAAGAGGTAATAAATCTAGTATATACTCATAATTTATTTAATACTATTTAAAAAATTCACTCCATCAAAGACATAAACTTATGTAGATACTAAGAAATGAATGTTCCAAAATAATAACAATTACTATATGCAGAGAAAGAAAGCATTATTACCATCATTAATAATAGACCAATTACTGTATATCAATCATACTAAATCCATTTCAACTTTATGATCCTGGGTCTTTCTTATTTAAATTATATTATAAATGATTTCTGGTTTGGAAGGAACATTTACTCAATAATTTAACAACAAAAAATGGATAATTATATGACTAATCGCATAAAGGTCATATATGGAATATAAGGTTCCATTTAATTAACAAATTGCAATTTTTTAAATAATTTCTTTGCAGAAAATCTGTCATAAGGGCATTAATCCCATCTTCCAACATATTAACAGAGGTTAAAAAATAAAATCAATAATCAGTTACACAGAAGGCTACATGCCATTTACATTTTAAAGTAACAAGTTTAGATACAAAATTTTTTAATTTCAAGTCACTCATTACTCACTACATTAAACTGTACAGTTATCAGACTTAACCCAAAACATAATTGTATTTTCTTTTAAGTAATTTAATTGTATGAACCAACTGTTGTAGAACATTTAAGTCTCTTTTCAGATAAAAACTAATAATGTTATATATTTCTTTTTCACAGCCCTGGTTTATCAAAAGCATTTTTCTTACATACATTTTTTGTTAAAGTTTTAGTATTCATCCTCTTTATATAATTTTTATTATTATGTTAATATTGATGAAAATAAAGTTTTAGAACGTGGTCATACTATTGTCAGGTTACTGCTGAAGCTAATTTAATTCAGAAATTAACACACAATTTTAAAAAAAAAAATTTTTTTCCCCATAATATCCACTATGAGAATATTAACAATAATAAGAAGAAATATGTGTACTGAAAGTCTAGGAAATATTGTCACAGTATTTCAAATATATATTTATGAGATTTGAGGGGAAAAAACCTTGAATTGTGTTGTTAATCACAGCACATCAATATAGACATAAATTATGTAATAAGCTAAAAACCATTTCCACTTTTGGCCTAAAGGTAGTCAGAAAATATCATAAAATGGTATGATTTCAGTTTGTAATAGCAGTTTTAAATGTATATTTGCATGGTTATTTCACAATTAAAATTTATCTAATAAAACAAGCAGAAAATCTTATTAAAACTGTCAATATTTACACATAGACATATGTAAAGCTGTCCCAATGTGAATATATATAGATTTAAAGAAAACAAAGTGCTTCAAATTTGCCTATATAAATGAATTTAGGTAAAGGAGAAAAGATGGTCGTTCTTTTTTCTCAAAAAGTTTTCTTCTATTTTAGATTGGGAGTATTTCATTTTCTTAATAAACCAATGTTGCAGTATTAATCTGGTATATTACATAATATTAACTAAGAAAGTTTATATTTACATATTTCATTATTTGATTTGATTTTGACAAACTGTAAATTGAAAAATTTTGGAAATATCAATTAAAATAATATAAAGCAATTTAAAATATAGCTTTAAAGAAGTAATATTATTAACTTAAAATCATCATGCTTTCTTTCCAATGTAATTCAGATTTGTCTATGTAAATGAATTTAGGTAAAGGAGAAAAGATAGTCCATTCTTTTCTTTTAAAATGTTTTATTTTGTGCTTTGGATTAATAAACCAAACACACATGTTATATAATAATTGATTAAATATTGAATGCTGCTGTAATAAGTAAATGCATTTCTGCCGAACATTCAACAATACATGAAATAAGAAAACAGATCAGGCAGACCACTTTCTTACTAAGTTCTTATGATACATATTGCTACATGGGAATATATGTCATTTACTACAACAGCATTTATTATTTAAATGACTGCACAGAATGTTATATATGTATCATACTCATTTTCAACCATTGTTGATTCACTGCAGGATAAAAGTTTTTAAACTTGATATTTCTTAGATTCATAACTTCTCCTCCACATCATTTTAACAAATTTCCTTATTTCAACTACCTATCTGACATGTGATTTATTTCTAGATCTTTTACAATGTTTTAGGATACAGTTTAATGTTTAACTGACCATTTATTCCCATCTCTTGTAGCAATATATCTGTTTGTTCTCTCATTCAAACATTTCACTTTCAATCTATCCTTGTTTTACCCCACATACATATCTTTTATGTTGAGTGTTCTGAAATCTCTGTATTGTCTTCTATTAAGTATTCAAATTTCAAATCCATAAGTAAGAACTGATAAAATACTTCCATTAAAAGCCTTCTTTCTCAAACACATAGGCATTTTTTTTTAACAGCACGATATTTCTACCAAAAGCATCCCATTCAAGTTTAATTCTATAATTAATTCATCCATTAAATTTTCACTTCTATTAATAATTTGACCAACGTGTTTGTAGTTGTCTTTCTCTGAAAAATCCATTGAACATTATCTTAAATCTATTTTCTTATTTTCATCTGAAAACTTTTGCAACATTTTCTGAAACTCTGAAGTGTTAATTGCGAACCAAATATATCAGTAAAATCTAAATGATTTCAATAATCTACATATATTTACACTCCATTAGCTTCCCATTTTTAATCCACAAAATACTTGTAAACCTGCTGTAAAAAGTTTTAAAGATATGGAATTCTCTGTTGTAAACTTTATTACTGCTAATCTTCTTAATGCATAACTGATTAATAAATCCCTATCCTTTGCAGTCCTTTCCATATGTTATTAACCAAAGTCTACAGTAATAGTTAAATAAAAAAGTATGTTGATAAAGTAGCAATATATAAGCTGGTCATATAATAGTCATGTGATATTTCATTGGTTTAATTTAATCATTGCATTTTCTTATTCTTCAGAATATGACAATATCATGGCTCTATATCTTGATAGCACTAAGCTTTAATCATCATGGAAATGCTTAGAGCATCAAATCCGTTTTCAAAGTCTATAAATCCAAAGCATAATGGTAACTCATATTCATTGGTACTTTTTATATTTTTTTTCAATACTTAAATGTGATTGACTAGGAGTCTGATAGGTCTGTAAATTCTAATTTCTTTATCGATTTTTCTTAAATACCAATACTAGTACTGTATTCTTACAATCATCTGATATATCTTTATCATTTAGATATTTGGTATATAATTTTGCCAATAATTTTTCTTTCTTCACCTGTTTCTTTTAAGATATCAATAATAATTCCAGAATTTCTGGAAGTTTTTCTTTTCTTCATAGATTAGATTCAATATGTCACTTCTTTGATCAAAATATTTTGCAATTTGGAAGATGTAGTAATTGTAAGGAATAGTTTTTCTTTTTCTTTATTATTATTATCTAATTCTTTATATAATTCTTTCACACATTTTATATCATCCCTTTTCTTTCCAATAATAGTTCAATCTTTTCTTCCATTATCAAAATGTTCTTTCAAAATTATCACATTTTTATTCTCTTTCATAGTTTTCCTTGTCAATTCATAGTTATATTTTCTTATATCATTATTAATTAATTTTTGCAGAATTTTACAGAAATTCCAGATATTCAATTCTTTTTAATGAATCATATTTAAGTATTTCCATATTCCTTCTTTTCTTCATACACTGTCTTGTTTCAGTTCAAAATTTATTGGTGAAGAACTTCTTTGTTTATATCAGATATCTTTCTTGCAATTCTTAGTAGAATATCAATATTTTCTTATTAATATCAATTAAATTTGAATCATCTTCAAAGTCTGTTATTATTTAAAAATAATTCAAATCCTAATTTAAATTCATTAAAATGTTTCTAAAGGTTAAGAATATCTTATGTTAATACTAAATTTTTTAAGTTTTCATCTCTTTAATTTTGCATTAATATTTATCATAAATCTAACTCATCATCACTCCATGTATTAAATCTATTAAAAATATTGACAATCTTGATCTGTTAATAAAAATATAATCAAATTTTGATGTATTTTCATCTAGATATTTCATATCCATTTCAGTTTAGCATTTTTTCTTTCAAAGAAAGATCCCCCCCCCCCATTCCACTAATCTGTGTCCTCCCTCATTTCTTTAACTATAAGCAAATTTACTGACAATTCTTTCAATTTTCTAATTCCAGCATTCACAATTTTAAAATGTTACTTGGTCAATCAAAAGCACTTTGCACATCCATCCAAAAATTCTCTATTTTCTCATCGCAAAAGAAGTTGTTGGGGAATATTATCTGTATTTGTTATCTTCAATTAACTTTGTCTAATATACCACCAGTCTCCTACTTTTTATAATATAGTGAATCTCACTTCATTAGTGCCTCCAATATTTGTGCCTTTATGTCCAGTTTACAAATCAATTGTCTCTTCACATTTTCTTATACCTTCACAAAGTTGTCCCATTTAATTAGTCCAATTCAAATAATCTTTCTCCATTTAAAAGTGATTTGCATTTGTAGGTTGTAAATGAAAGATCATGAATATCAAACTGGGATCCACAATAAGGAAAATTTCAGCATTCTTTGCTTTTGTCTAACAATTGCTGCTTCAGTGAATGACTTTATAAACTCCTGGCAATAAAGAATAATATTTAGGTTTGTTATATAATTGTAAATAAATACTGAAATAAATAAATAAACAATCTTACTGCTTTTAAGAAAACTCAATTAATGTTTTAATAACTATCAAGCAATTGAAAAAAAAGATCATAATGATTTTTGATCTTAAAATCAGAAGTGAAAAGCCAATAAGCATACCACACTAGTAAATGTGTGTTGGAAAGTATTCATTTGTTTACCATATAAATAAATGGATAGTATTAGCAGCAAGCACATAAAAATGTATGAAATGAAATGAATAATAAGAATTTGACCAGGTTGATTCTTTTAGGCCTCTAAAAGGACTTAAAGGTCTTCTTTCAATTAATAGGAAACTACTTTCTATAGCTTATTATGAAATGAATAATTTGTGAATATTCTATAATTATTATTTTTTATTTGATTCCCAAATTTATTTTGATTCTTTTTTAATTTCTCTAGAAAATTCTTCCAGTTTATATTCTATTAGTTTTAGCATCAGCAATCACATCAACAAAACAAAAAGTTAAAATATTCTCCAATTCATTTGAATTCACTTTTTATACAAATTGCTTATAAATCTTGTACATATCTCTTCTGAAATATCTATAAACTTGGTTTCCAATTTTGATGTTATCAGAGTTTTTGCACTTTCAAGTTGTTCTTATTGTATTTATCAGAAAAAAAATCATGAATGATTTTCCTAGCTTAGATGTAATATAATGCAAAAACAACAGTAATCTGCTCATTATCACTAATATTCTAAAGTCAGCAATATAAGAAATAAGTTAATCAGTGGACATAAGATAGTAATCCCAATCAGATATTCAGTTATATATCATTTAATCAGTTTTGAAATAATTTGTAAACATTTTCTCAGTTTATACATTTGATGATATTTAACATGTCATAACATAGCATATTAAGTGAAAAAAATATTGTAAAAATCAGCATTTTATTTAACATCTGACAAGCAAAAAAGCTTGTAATCAGATGTCATGATGGTTTGAATCATATTTGTTCATCATTACTTCTAGATGCAGACTTGATAATAGTGAGTATCTAAAAAAAATTATGTCTCAATGATAAATATGACATGGTTTAAATCCAGTTACCATTAATTTATCACTAAACCTTTGTAAAGGCTTTTGGCAGCTCAAACATGGAACTGATAATTTTTTGTTAATGATATAGTTTATGATGACTATGTCCATCTTTTATCAAGGGCAGATATCTTTAAGAGATTTACTGCCAATTGTGACATTCAAATATGTAACAAACATTCTATACTAAGAACAATCACTTGCATTTGAGCCTATATGCATTCTTCACTAAAATACACACAACTATCAACAGAACTGGAGATAAGATTTTCTTGGGACTTTTGGATATACTATAATAGCAATGCAAAAGATATTGGGCAAAAAGTTTGGAAAAGTCATAAGCTATCCTCTGATTAAAAAAAAAAGATAAGTTTATAAAATGAATTTCTTAGAATCTTTTTTGAGCTATATTTCTTGAAATGCTTGCACAAATAAGTTTGTTAACAACTTTAACAGATCATTTGATTCTTCTCTAAGCATTTAAAGATTACATTACATGTCTACTCATACAATCTTGATATTGCAACTATTATTTAACACTAAACTGATTATATGTTAATTAATATGAATGTGCTTTTCACTAACAGCATTGGCTAACATAGTGAGTTTATTCGTTTTTAACTCTTGAATTTTAAATTTAAAAAAAAAAACCAAATGAAATCATGGGTGCTGAGTCACTTTTACAATTGACAAAAATAAATGATATGTTTCACATTAGTAAAGTCACCAGCCAAATGAGTACTTTGTAATCAAAGAGTGCTAAGAATCTCTAGATTTAATATCTAAATGATATATAATGATGATCATGTGTGGCTATTTACAATAGTAGATCACTTCATATGGAAAAAAATTACATGGTTTGGAAGAACTGTCTAATATATATATATGATATGATATTATTGACTTTTTGGCAGTTAAAAGAAAATATGGAAAAACAATTAATTTAAGAAAAATGTACATATACTTAATTGCAAATGCATAAACATTGGAAAAACAACTGGAGAATAATATTGTGAGATTAAAGGCAGATTAAATAGATTGATATAATTAGTTACTCTATTTAATGCAAGACACAAATTTACACATAATTCAGGTATATAATTCTAATAAATTTTCATTTCAATTAAAAAGTAGAAATTTTTTATATATATACTTATAGAATACTTTTGATAAGATTTATGAATTTGTATAAAAAAAACTAACTATATATTAGGTATGAGATCAAAAAGAAAGTAAAAGATACTCTACTAAGAATCTTTGTCCATATAACAATAATAAAAAGTAGCTAATTCCCCAGCAAAATTTCAATCAAGACATGATAATGTATTTTTTTAGATGACCCATTTTGAAAAAAGGAATATCTGAAATTCTGTAAAATGACAGAAAAAAGGAATTAATGTAATAACAGACATAAAAGTATAACCACGAACTAACAATAAAAGCTATGAAAAATATAACTAAAAATATGAAACATTTTGATATTGAAAGCAAAGTTATTGCAACAATAAAATAATACTTGCAATATAATCATTATACATAATGGGGAAGGGGGAGAAGAAAGTAGATAAAGAAATAAAATAAACTGCTAGCAAAGCTATATATCAAATGACTAAATAATAATAATAAAAAAACAACAACAAATAATTGGAAGAATGCAATTTTGATATTTAAGACTGATGAAAAAGATAATTAAAAATTACTGATCTATCAGTTTTTTATCAGTTCTATATAAGCAAATATTCAAACAAAATTTAAGTCGTTATGGCATAGTACAACATATTTAAATGCAAAAAGAAATTATCAAAAAAAAAAAAACTAATGAGTATGAATTGCCACTTTGTATTAAATTTATTGAGATAGATAGTGGTCAATCTCAATCTATAATCTATTTTAAAAATATAGTGGTTGGCAATTATAAATTAAATTCAGGTTTCAAAGATCGGATTGTTTTTTAAATATAAGTTTGTATTATATAAGTCCACACACATCGATAAATGTCTGTGCTTAAAACAAAAATGAGTCAACTTAAATTTAGTTTTAAAAAGATCAAAGAAACTAATTTATTTTAACTAAATATTTTTTTAAAAGTTATGTTATAGGAACAAAGTTTAATTAAATACTAATCCAGAATATTTTGCTCAAATAGATTATCTTTTATTAGTTGAAATTCTTGGAAAACTAAATTATTTAAGATTTGTTTCAGGTTTTGAAAATGTTCTAAATTAAACATATTTTTAAAGATGAAGATGGCTAAGTGACATCTATAAATATGTGGGTTTGTTTAATTAAAGAATTTTGTAAACATAAATAATTACTGGATTATTTAATTAAAGAAATTTATAAACATGGATAATTAAAATAATTCCTGGCTTGTTAATTTAAAAAAATGTGTTTTGCAAAGTTAGTAACTATATAAAATGGCTTAGAAATCAATTTTATTTTTTGATTTTTTTACCCCCAGCTCAACATGGAATGCATAGGAACCTCTATTAGCAGCTGAAGAAATAACATGCATTGCTGATCGCCACACAAAAATTTCACTTCTTCAGCATGGAGCCCATAACCATCAGCATGTCAAACGGTGATTGCTGAGATTGAACCATTGCTGTGCCAACCATCTTCAAGTATGTTAAATTGCAGCTAAACAAACATACTTCTCAAGTGTGAAAGGGAAGAGACAAACTCTATCTCAAAACATAATCTGATTGTGACTAAGATTGGAAACCTATAAATGGAAAACTATTTAAAATCACCAATGAGCTCTGTTTACAAAAATGTACATATGTAAATATAATTCCATTCCTTTTTCAAAAAACAATATTGCTTGGCAGTATCTTGGACTTAAAGTAACCTGCTTATTTAATTTATGAACTACTTGATAAACCTTTAGACATTCATTACCAACAAGCCAATCATATCTAGAGATCTCAGTCAATTTATAAATTAGATACTTTTATATATTTATCTTTTATATTAACTTACTTTTATACTTATATTTTACAAAACTTGATTTAATTATGCATAATTGATATATCATGATATGCTTTGAATATTTTTAAATATTTTTATTTTAAAGGTGTAGACGATATTTCTTTTAAAATTTAGTTGAAATAAAAGAAAATCAGTTGTTTCTTAAAATGTTTTTTCCCCCCTCCTAAAGAGTTTTAAAATCACTTTTGCGATTTTAATAATCAAAATTTAGTTTTCAAATAATTAACATTTAGTTTTAGATCAACCTTTTTACTAAAAAAAGTTTAAAAAAAAAAAGAATATAATAAAGATTTATTATTTTAAATAGTTAAAATTGAGTATAAAAATTATTTCTCTGAAGATATTCAAAATCATTAATGTAAGCTAAGATATGTGTCAATGTGACATATATATATATAATTCAGTAAATTGATTTTATAGTGCTTAAATTTGTAGGAAATTTGCTGTTTACTTTGTTTGCTTCACATATGTTTCTGAAATTAGATCAGTATATACATATGTGAGTACATTTTCATATAGTGATCCTAGATATTTTATCTACCACATTCCAATTTTATGTTTACTTGCCTCCTTATGATACATTATTCCTGTTTGAAATACTTGCAGATGATTTTGATGCTGCTTTTGATTCACCCTCCCTCATGAATATTATTTGGGTTTGTACTACAAGTAATTAGAGGATATTTATTATATTTATGGTACTTGTGATTTTTGACCCATGTGGCCACCAGAGGCACTGGTCAGGGTCAAACACAGAAATACAGTAGGAGCCCCAAATGCAGCAATGCAAATTCCATCTGATAGGTGGTGCTGTTCATAATGCATAAGCACAGAAACATTCCACCAGCTTTGCTGCCCGCTTGGTGGTGCTGGTCACAATGCATAAGCCCATTTAGCTTACATAGTCTGCTACCAGTGACTACCAAGAACCTAAGTGGTGCTGATTGCTGTAAACACATTTAGCTTGTGTATGTCTGCTACCAGAAACTACCAAGATTCTAGCCCACTACGTGGCGCTGTTTCTCCACGTTACAGACGGAAAAACAACGCATTGATAGAGTTTATGTAAATACTACTTAAAAGATGGCTGGCGTATAATATACAGGTGTGATTAATTAAGAATCTACAACTATTTAAATATGCCTTCAAACTTAATAGTGTCACATGCTATTTCACAGTTTTATAAATGGATGTATTTTTAAATTATTTCTTTTTAAAAATCAATCATTTTTTTTTAATTATTTATTCTAAAAGTGGTTTTTTTTTTAAATAAAAAAAATGTAATTTTTAGGACAATCGTTTTTTTTTAAAAAAGCTAATCCCCCCCCCCCTTCTTTCAAAACTAGAGACATTCCAAAGATAAAATCTAATATATTTAATTAATAGTGGCTTCACTAATGAATAGCTATGGTCAATTAGTGAATTGGATTGATTTAATAATGAGACAGAAACTGATATATGATGAATTATATTTATTGACAATTTCATATATACTTGATATAACCCATTGCTTAGCGTTGGATAATGTACGCAGGCATTTTATTTACTAAACAACATTACTCTAGGCCATTTAGCAAAATAAATTTGTGGCTATTATTTAATTGCACTAATTTTATGCTATATAATAAATCACTACATTCCACTTATTAGTTATGCCCTTTCATCATCAGTTCGAGTGGCTATTATACATGTAATCAAACCAAGTCTGGAGTGAAGCTTAATAATACATCCGATTATGATAAACTTATATATTAAATATGGGCATATAAAGCCTCACATATAGCTTTAGATCGAATGGGTTTTCAAGAATGCTTCTGTTCAATGCCGAAGATTGCATATTATGGAGGTAGAGTTGGCTATAAAGATTTTACTAATATGCTACGCACAAGTAAAATATAATAATAAAATGGTTCGGCAGATGGATAAATAGATTTTAGAGTTTTGATGACCAACACCGGTATACACAATGACCGATCATCATGCTACTAAAAGGAAACCTTTATTTGGTTCATAAGAGGGGGGACTTACATACTAATCTGGCCCTTAGCTCAGTCTTAGCTACTGCACTACCCATAAGAGAGGAAGATGAGCTGGACTTACCATGGCTCCATCTTATATATATATATATAAAACAGCACAATAAAATATTGATAAATTTAACATCCGCCTAGCCGAAGTATATTATAAATTAAATACCATACATTAAATGAACACTAGTTTATCAGCTTGATCAAAAGAAACAACTCTTCTGTAGCTTGACAAATACATACATGCTACTGATGGGAATATATATATATATACACAAACTTTACTTTATCCTGTTCAATCTCTTAGTTATCTATAATTAATAAACTTTTAAAGGGGGAAAGTATATTTAAGGGACTTACGAATACTTTAATAAGAAAAATATATTTATGATTACACTCCAGGCTAGTTTAATCTTTAGTAACATAATAATTAAAGGTTGAAAGTTTGGATTTATAAGCCACATTTTATATTTACATTAATTATTTACTAAATGACGAAATAATAACGAGCACAAAGGGTCGCCATTATTTATATATTAGGGTTTCGAAATGAAGCGCTAAATGACGCTATAATTAATACAATACAAAGATTTTAAATAATATCTTCAAAAAGAATATATTTCATAACTAAATGTGCACCGTTTCGAGACATAGGCATAATTAATAAAAACTAAACTAAGCAAGAGAGAAATAAATATAACTGCAGTGATTAAGTTATATAGCAAAATAAGAAGTTAATAAAGGAAATTAACAAAAGTATGTCATTTATAGAATTGAAATATTATTGATAAGACAATTTAGAAAGAGTTTACAATATAGTTAGCTAACCTGATTTTGAAGCAATAATGATTAGTTTGAATTTTACACAGAGCTCTGCGATTTTAATAATTTTAAAACAGTTCTCCTATAGCTGGACTGGAGATACTCAAGCTGGAATGAAGGTGAGTTTTTTGGCGGCTTATGGCATCTTCTCTTTAGTTGGGAGACGATTTAAGATGGTATTCCTATAGCTGGACTTGGGGTAGTTGAATATGAACGAAGGTGAGTTCTTTTAACGGCTTATGGCATCTTCCATTTACTATAAGCTTGTTAAGGCAAAGTTGGTTGCTGCTCCGGCCTTGGATGGATCAAATTCCGACGTTCCATTACAGGAAAAGCAGAAATTCTTGCCTGACTAGCAGGCCGTAGATAAATTAACAAATTTTCAGCTTCTCATAGTAACAGCTCTTCACAAGCAAGATGGAGTATTTTCCCGCTTAAAATCTAGCCTATTTATATATTTCCACCAAGCCTTAACACCCTTTTGGAATTTCGTTTGCCTCAGGACCAATCGACTTTTAATTAAACAAAATCATATAATCTAATTTCTACTACTGATAAAGTCTCCGAGGTGTTATTTTTAATTTACTTAAAAAAATTATTAAAATATATAAATTATATAATTTTGATTCCGATTTCATTAATTAAATTTACTTTTAGGTGTTATAAAATGTTATGGCTTAGCAGATAGTAAGGGTATTCTGATTTAATGATAAAATCTTTTGTTTAAACAAATTCAATCAGTGAACTAGATTTTACTTTTACCCCAGGTGTGGTCACTAATTGATTTCTTGTTTACACAAAATTCCCATTTTTAATTATAAACCGATGACTTTTATTTTAACTTGATATAAATAACTTTTACATATTTTCTTTATATTGTTTATTTAAAAAAAAAACAAATTTGACAGATCTTATAAAAAAATATTTTAGTTTCAATTATATCTATAAAACATTAAATCAGAAAACCGTGAATATATTTTAAAAAAAACATTTTACATTATTTTTATTTAATCTTAAATATTACATGTACAAATCACCATGCCATAATTTCATGGTTGAAATTATCCATCCACATACGAATATAATACAAATATAAAATTTAGAATTGACTTATAGATTAATAAAATATTTTATGAATAATTATGAGGATTTCTACGCTATAATTTTATCAAACCTGTCTAATTATAGCGTACTTTCGTATGCAAATGGATGATGCTATTCAAGCGGCCATGATAGCAAATTTCACTGCTCGACTTATACATAACATTTTGACATTTAGAATAGGTTCGAAACTAGTTCAGATGAGTAGGTCATTAGGTTGATGGTGAAACGGAAAGGGATTGGAAGGTTTCCGTTTCAATACAAGCCTATTTCAATGGACCCTCATGCATTCAGTGTTGCTCTTAATAATTTAAATGCAGTTGACTGCAATGTTTTTTCTTAATCTTTTAAACAAAACAATCCAAATTTCAAAAATAATTCCTCAATCTGTGTTTCTTTTATAGACCATGACATTATATTAAATGTATATATTTTTTAACCTGCAACTTAAATCTGTGGATGACACTCTCACATATCTTGGATTACTGTCCTATCTTCATTAATTTACATCTTGTGTTGTTTCGTTCGAAACAGAATCTTTTTGCTATATTGTCATTTCTGAGTCTGTATAATATTAATTTTAATAAATTTATTATTTACCAAAGATAGTAAAACTTGACTGGTTTATAAATTTATTTAGATCGTATATTACAAATAATAGATGTATGTGTATACATAAATTGTACTGTAAACTTCCTTTAAATTTGAACTGAATAGATATTTTAATATATTTAAAGGAGAGTTTGATTTGCTTTTTCTCCAGTAATTTAATCTTCGAATTATTGTTTGCCATGTAACAGCTTTTTAAAATAACACGTTTGCGAAATATTAATTGAAAGATGTATAAACCGAAATATAATTTGTATTACTTTAAAAGTTATTGGATAATATTGTTTGAAAGTGTAAAAAAAAAAGTTTTACAATCATCTTTTAAAATAATACAATTTTGAAAGGGGAAAAAAAATTAGCTTTTTTTTAAAAAAAAAAAAAAAAAACGACTGTCGTAAAAATTACATTTTTTTTAATTAAAAAAAAACACCATTTTTAGAGTAAATAATTAAAAAAAAAAGATTGACTTTTAAAAAGAAATAATTTAAATATTCATCCATTTATAAAACTGTGAAATAGCATGTGACACTATTAAGTTTGAACGCATATTTAAATAGTTGTAACTTCTTAATTAATTACACCTGTACATTATACATCTTTTAAGTAGTATGTACATAAACTCTATCAGTGCGTTGTTTTTCCATAACATGGAGAAACAGCGCCATGTAGTGGGCTAGATCTTGGTAGTTTCTGATAGCAGACGACACATAGGCTAGATGTGATTACAGCAATCAGCGCCACCTAGGTTTTTGGTAGTCGCTGGCAGCAGACTATGTAAGCTAAATGGGCTTATACATTGTGACCAGTGCCACCAAGCGGGCAACTTTGCTGCCAGCCAGCTGGTGGAATGTTCCTGTGCTTACGCATTGTAAACAGTGCCACCCATCGTCTGGAATTTGCATTGCTGCATTTGGGGCCCCTACTGTAAGCATTTGTGGTTGACCCTGACCAGTGCCTCTGGTGGCCACATGGGTCAAAAATCACAAGTACCATATTTACCTTTAAAGTGGCATGGAATTAAATGCATAATGCATAGGTCTGAATTTTGTAATGGCCTGTGCATTATGAAAATATAAAGTTAATTTGAGTTTTATTATTGCATATTGTTTTAAAATAAGGGAAAATATGTATGTGTGCACATCTTAACTTATAACCATCTAAGAGAATATATGATATAGCATTATAATATAAAATTTTGTGAATATTAATATTTAAAGCTGCCAGATATCAAATGCAATATATGCCAACATAGAAAAAGCAATTGTAATCAAAATGTTTGTAAATGAACTGTACTATATTGAACTTTTAATAAACTTTCTTTTGTTTATTTATAGAACAGTTTATGAATTTGTTTACTGTTGTCTGCTTTGCTAACAGTATCTGCTCTTCGCTGAGCTCAGATTCTAAAGATCTGATTTCAGTAACTACAAACTTTTTCTCATAATAGGATATTTACTTTTTAATTCCACAACACTTGAGATACTGAAAACCAGTTGGCAGAGGATTTATTCCAATTTAAAAATGATTGGCATAAGAAACACTAACAAGAAATAACATCAAAAGTAGTTGGATACTGAAAGTGAAGTGACATTTATTGAAGTGTGATGAGATGCTTCAAAGCGAAGTTTGACATAACATATAAAAACAAAAAGTTTGACATATTAAAGAAAAAGAAGTTTATATAATAATTGAAAATAAAAGAAATATTTTTTTTTCCAACATGGAATCAAAGAATTAAGACTGTATTCAGTGTAACATCTGAGGAGATAGAAAGCTTGCTAATATGAAGGAAGAAATAAAGTGCTCAATGAAACAAATGATGCAAAAATCAAATCAAAGTCATTGCTTGATTCAAAAACTGGATAGATATCAGTACTCAATAAAAAAAACTTGGATCAGAGTCAACAAAAACAAGAGAACAAGTTGAACATGGTATACAGTCAATGGAACAAATAATAGTCCAAGGTACCCATAGAATGAGGGAAAGTGATGATAGGTGGATGAGAAAAACAGATCAAATACAAAATAAAAAGAAAACATTGAAGAGGATGAAAATGATTGTCTGAAGTCATTAAAAATGCTGTTGCACCCATTAAGAAATCAGAGCAAGATAATACAAATATAATGGAGAATGAAGAAAAAGATCAGGCAATATTCAAGAATTTTTAGAGAATTAAGATTTAACTAAATGGTGAGATGAAGAGTGTTTCAAACAGAGATGAAGTTAATAAAAATATTGCTGATCCTATTGAAGAACATAAAAAAAAGTGTATACACTAAGAGAAAATAAGAAAGAACAAATAATAGAAATTAACTCAAGACAAGTGGAGCTAAAGATAGAAAATGAAAATAAATAAAATATAAAAAACAAAATACAGTACAGATCTATATGTTGATTTAAAAACTGACATGAAGCACTGTCATAAACAAAAAATACAAAAGATTAATACATTAATTATGAACTTAGCTAATGGAGAAATTTTGTGTTTAAAAAAGAAATTTTCTGCCTATAAAGTGTAGGATTATCTTGCCACTTTGATTACTCTTTGAATAACACGGTGGCTGCTGACATGATTGGAAATCAAAGTATTGATTTTAATGTGATGAATGATTATATTAATATTTTTACAAGAGAAATTAAGCAACATTACATGCATAGCTCAAAGACTTCAGTATGAGCAACAGTTATTTTTCAGAATATCTTCCTCTATTTGCATTAAATTCAAGTTCAGAAATAAAACTTTCATCTAGAACAATGGGAATAAAAAAATGTGTCACCATACAACAAATAGTTGCATCATCTGATGAAACTGGTTTTGTCTAGCCACTTAAAAAAAACGTAGTTTATACTAATGTTATTAAAGTTCTCTTAAAAGGAAAAATTTATATGCAAATAGAGTATGAAAAATCTGTAGATGAAATTGAAAAAGCAGGAATGAAAATGAGGAGCAAGTTAAATTAGTTGAATAACTATCTAGATTAAAAGTACTATTATGTAATGATGTTGAAGATATAATGAAAGAAAGAACCACCAGATAAGGTTTGATTTGCTGAGAAAACTAACATGACCCAAAATAGAAATATAGGGTAATTAAAAATCACTATTTGAGAATGTACCTAAAAAATTGCAATGACAGATAGCAGTAAATAATTTTAAATAATTGAAATGATTGTAATTTAACTTTTTTTTTTAAAACAAGGAAATTTCTCTACAGTTCAATATTAACAATAATAGCAAATTTTATTTTTCCCTATAAAAAGGTGTTGAGTTAGATGGGGGTCTATCTGAATCCATAATTTATTGTAAAAATATAGTAGGTGGCAATTGTAAATCAAATTCGGGTTTCATAATTTGGATTGTTTTTTTTTTATATAGTTTGTATTATAAAAGAACACACTTATCAATAAAAGTCTGTGCTTAAAATAAAAATGAGTCAATTTAAATTTAGTTTTAATTTATTTTAATTAAATTTATTTCAAATAAATCTGTTTTAAAAGTTATATTATAGGAACAAAGCTTATTTAAATACTAATTCAAAAAATTCTGCTCAAATAGCCGATCATTTATTAATTAAAATTCTTGGAAAACCAATTTCTTTTAAGCTTTGTTTCCTATCTTGAAAATGTTCTAAGATGTCAATTAAGTGTATTTTTAAAAATTAAAATGGCTAAATGTCATGCATAAACATGCGGACTTGTAAAAAAAAATTTTTTTCATAAGCATGGCTAATCATAATAATTGCTTTATTCTTAATTTAAAAAATGCATTTTGCAAAGTTAGTAATGATATAAAAAAGCCAGACTCAAAAAACAATATTGTTTTTTGGTCATTGCTTTTTGCCTGCTCAACATGGATTATCCTAATAACCTCAACTAGCAGCTGAAAGATTCAACATGCATTGCTGATTGCTACAAAAAACTTCACTTCTCCAGCAAGGAGCCCATAATCATCAGGATATAAAATCTTGCATGCTGAATTTAATCCAATTCTGTGCCAATTAATTTTACATATGTTAAATTGCAGTAAAACAGACACACCTTTCAACTGTAAAAGAAAACAAATTCTCAAGACAAACTCTACCTGGAAACATAATCTGATTGTGACTAAGATTGGAAACCTGCAAATGGAACTTTCTAGTAAACCACCAAAGAGTTCTTTTTTGAAAATACACATATGTAAATATTATTCCACTTTTATAGAAAGCAATAACTGCTCACCTGTATATTAGAATTACAGTAGCACATTTATTTTATAAACTATTTAATAAATGTTTAAACTTTCATTACCAACAGCCAGTCATATTTCAATTTATAATTTAATTTAGATAATTTTATATACTTATCTTTTACATTAACTTACTTTTAATATTTACATTTTACAACATTTGATTTAATTCTGTATATTTGATATATCATGATATGATTTAAATATTTTTATTTTAAAAGTGTAGACTATTCCTTTTAATATTTAGTTAAGGTAAAAGAAAATCAGTTTTTTTAAATAATATTGTTTCTCTTTCTTTCTAAATAGCTTTAAAATTATGTCATGATTTTAATAATCAAAATTTAATATTAAAATAATCAACATTTAGTTTTAAATCAATCTTTCTCTTAAAGAAAAAAGTTTTAAAAAAGAATATAAGATTTAGTTAT
This sequence comes from Epiperipatus broadwayi, assembly GCA_028023455.1. Taxonomy (NCBI): domain Eukaryota; kingdom Metazoa; phylum Onychophora; class Udeonychophora; order Euonychophora; family Peripatidae; genus Epiperipatus; species Epiperipatus broadwayi. Next base: position 15,586,881 of record JAQFVV010006205.1, read on the forward strand.
TTTAAATATTTAAAACTGAATACAAAAATTGTCTCGCTGGAGATATTCAAAATCATTAATGTATGTCAATCTTTGTATGTCTAACAAGATATCCACATATAGAAATAATACAGTAAGTTGATTTTATTGTGCTCAAATTTGTAGGCAGTTTGCTCTATTTACTTCACATATGCATCTGAAATTAAAGATTGGTCTACATATGTGTGTGCATTTTTATTAGTGATCCTTAGATATTTTATCTGCCATACTTGAATTTTGTAGATGTTTGCTTGCTTCTCTGTAATATATTATTCCGGATTGAAGTACTCTTGGATGATTTTGATGTTATTTCATGTTCAGAGATATTTCTCGCCAAGTATCTTTTTTTGCTTTGTTCTAAAGATGGTTAGAAACTCTTAATCATTGTTTACTTTTAATGTAGTGTGGGGTCAGATGCATAGTGTATAGGTCTGAATTTTGTATCAATGAACAACTTTCCATTGATACTTTTAAAATATAACTCTTTATAATAACAAAAATATTCTCTATTTATTCAATTGAACAATTTACATAATTAATTCTAATGCTTATTGTAATATCTAATCAGTTATTGATTTCATAAAATGCACTTTCATTTTTAAACTTACAGCAAAAAACCATATAGTGGCCAATGAATCCATCATTCAAATCAGTAAAGTCTTAGAGCTTCTTTCCAAACAATATTCCTTACATTCTACTTTCAGAAGTTACAATATCAACTTCTTATTCAACAGAATAAAAAAGCCACAATTTTCCTTCTTACCAATTTCAATATGATAAAGCATTCTTTCTTTTTTTTTTTTTACTAAAAAATGATTCTTATTAAGCAAAAATTTTATATAAATTTGAAAAAATGATTTACAATTCAATTAGATATTATAAAGTATAATATAAAAGAACAGACAAATAAAAGTGTTCAGAAAAGAAACCAGGTTACATGTAGCATCAACTATGTCTGGAAATTCAAGCACCCTGTCTTTATTTTTAATTTTTGGAATTTTAATATGATGGAGCATTCAGAAACACTATTAAACTTGGCATTAACTGAATACTAATTGAATCAATTTTTGATTTGTTTATTTGATTAAAAAAATAAAATAAAAAGTTTCAAATTGATACCTATCATTCTGATACATGTAATAAACTACAAACATTTATTATCCTTTTTAATTTATCTTAAAAATCATTTCTAAACTTTCTGGAATTATGTGATAAATATATTTTTAAAACAAAATTAAAAAAATCAATCAGCATTTGAAAATTGATGAATAATCTGCCTATATTAATTTATAATGAGGATTTAAAATTTTACTTACAAATTATTTTTAAAATATTTTAACAATTACACAAGACACATAATAATAAAAACACAACCTTTTTTTTTACAGTTTCATACTAACAATTAATTATCTTTTAAATATATTCTATTCATATGTCTAGAATTATTATTCCAATATAGATTAGCAATTATCATTATCAAAAATATTAATAGTAATAACAAAATTTATATTTACTTAAGAGAATTTCATATGTTTCAAAATGTATTAATTATAATTATAGTTGTGCATAAATATAAACTAAGAATAATATTAAAACAGGCAAAACTCACTATACTTATTGATGATCATGTGATATTTATTGGCTTAAGAATAATGATAATGGATATGTGCATTGATACCTATTTATAACAATATATAATAGCTTACATGCATTTTATTTTATTATGCAGCTCAATATTTGAGATGTTAATGTAAAGTATATTAAGAGAATGGCAAGCAACATCAAGAATGATTAAGTGTTATCAAACTGAATAGAAAAATTTCTATACCTAATAGAATATACTAAAAGCTTCAAATAAATACTTTTGTATTTAGCTGCAAAATATTACATTTGTGCTAATTTAATATATATATAAATTACATCTATCACATATATATCAAAATATATGTATGCATTTAAAATTTTATATATTAAACAATACCACATCCGTTATACATATATAAGTATATAGATTGTATATCAAATGTATTTCATTTATATTTTATTGCAATAGTTAATAAATAACTTACGTAGCTTTTTTATCAAGCCAGGCACTTGCGATCGTCGTCATATAAACTTGTTGTCCAGATTCCATATCAAAAATAATAACAGTAATATGAGAACCCACTACTACTCCAATTATATATATTAGATCATCATTATAAGCAACATAGGAATAATTTACTGTTTTTCTAAAAATATACATAAATTAAAAATTTATTATTGCATTAAAAAATGCTGCAAAATAAACAAATAAATAAAAAACAAAAGTTAAAAAAAAAAAATTCAATTGTCGTTTTCTATGAAAAAAAATGAAGCATAGCTGTATATCTTAATCATTTTAAAGTTACATCGTTACATATAATAACTGAAACACAGGCTTATTATATACCTGTGTCTCTATATATGTAATATATACAGTACATGAGCACAGACTTTCACACGACCTACCACTCTCCACTCTATCTAATAACACTGATAGACTTAAACATATATATGTTGAAAAGATAAATAATCACCAATATACGTATTTCATGCTAAACCAGCAATCAACAGTTGGTCCAGATTATCATCTCTACACATATATATTATAAGTACTCAGCTTTATATTAAGATAGACAATCCTCATACTTTAATGGACAGGCTTCAATCTACTCCACACTCCAACTCTTCAACCGTCCATCCAATTAAAAATCTGAAGATGGAATGCTCAAAAGCCACACTGAGGCCGAGATTCCTGTCACACCCATGTTGACCTAAGGTCAATCTAAACCCTACACGTACAGGACATAATCCATTTAATACATATGCAAGGATGAGCAGACATCTCTACAATGTAATAACTGAAACACAGGCTTATTAAAATATGCCATTAAATTAATTTAAAATTAAAATAAAAAGTTCGTAAATAAAAATAAATTTATTAAAAACTAAGAGCTAAAATTAAAGAGTTGTTTAACATATATAATATATCACACAGATATTATTAAAAAAGTACAAGATCTAAAGATAAAATATTTTTGTTAAAAGATTCCTATGTAATCTATGTAAATGGAAATGATTGTTTTATAAATTAAACGAAAAGCTAACTAGCCTTTGGGGCTTTTATATAATTAAAAAGGTCAGATAAGAGAATAAAAAAAAATTAGAATGTCCAATAGAAACAGTAACCAATGCTCGGACCTTAATGAAAATGATTGGAACAGAAAACTATGTTCAGTGAATCCAGATGATTACTATAAAAAAAAAAAAAATTCAAATTAAAAGACAGTTCCAGTTTGATTTTTTGAGAAGGGTGAAAAGACGCATTTATCACTCTCTCTCTCATTTCAAATGAAGTGACTGGTGAATTATGAATGGTACTATTGCAGACCCCAAATCATATGGGTGCTGCAATAAAATAGTACCAGGATTGAACCAGCTAAGGCCATCTCCAGAAAAACAGATCGGTCTTCCATGAAAGTATGACAAATAAAGACTTCTCGGGAATTGGCACCAGGAACCGGGAGCTCTTCTACTGTAAAATATGAACTGAAAAATTTTAAAAAAGTAATTAAGAACTTTCGTCAAGATTTTTTTAATAATCAACTAAACCTAATTTGTAAAATGAACTTTAATCTGACTTTTAAGATTTCAAAATCAATTATTAATGTTTAATTTTAAATATTTGAGTTTGCTAATTTAATCATTTCCATTTTTTATTAATATTTATTGACTAAATTATTTAAATGTATTAAATTTAAGTTGGGTGTAGATGGCTGCATAGATTCGTTAACGTTTAATTATTTTTTTATTTATTTCCATATTGATTAAAATATTATACCTAGCCCCCTTTTGCGTCGTCTTATAACTTTTATAAATATCACTTATATAACATCAATAAAATATTCGATATTTATAATAACGACTCGATACAGAACTTTGTACCTTCCTCTTACACAAAATCCTATCATAGGGGCTATCGGTACCTCGGGTAGAGGGGTCAATATCATTTGCAAATATTCGCCAATAATATTAATACTCGTTTACTAGATTACAAATTAGCCAACCAAACTCTTTATTTATTTAAAGGAAAAAATCCAATGGGCGCCAGCCGACCTTTGTCGACAAGTCTGCCTGACCAATACGATCTAGTACCCGCTCCCGCTAGCTCAGCTAAAACAATCAATGCAATACAAAATCCACCTCCTTAAAAAACTCAATTTTCGAATCTTTCTCTGCGCTAGTTTTCTCGCTTCCTTTCCCAAATTCTAATTTAAAATTTATTTCGCTCTCATAATCTCATAGGATATTCATATCCCATTTCTAAACTATAATTCATTATTATAACATTTATTATTTATTTGATCTACGATATTTATTTCTTTTTTTTTTTTTATAAGTAATCACTAACCCATTAAATCTCCGTTACGCTGTTTCACTTCGTTTGGTCTTATAATATAATTAATTACACTTTTGCTCAAATTTAGATATTTAATATAACAAAAATATCATATTATACATACATTTAGAAAATAATTATATGCACACAAATATATTTGAAATCACAATAAAATCCCTTGATAATGGAGCTAAAGACAGTTAGTAATTATTGTTCGTAATAGAAAGTTCAAAGTTTATTATTCCACACATTACTACGGCTTTTAATTAGTGAATTAAGAATAAAATAAATATTACCTAGCATTCTCTTTTATGCCTAGTTCCGAGCGTAGCTTCTGATAGTATTTCCTTCGGTCAGTTAGCGCTAACTCTTTGCGATCCTTTTCCCGATGTCATTGGGATCCTGTGGGCTTCATCATGGACACTCCGCTTCCTTCTTGTTTTACGCGAACATGATCGACCTTCGAACTGTCTGCTGTTGGTATTGCATGGAAGGATTCGGCCGGCTGTCCACACGATGGGTTTAACAATGCAGCATTATGTTTTATTTAACTTTGGACGTATATTAATATGAATATGAATTTAAGAATAATCAACCGAACCGAATCAGAATCAAATTTTAATCATAATATCAAATTCAATCTAATAACATAACAATAGAAAGTTCGCCCCTTTTATATTTTACGGTCCTTATCTTGCGGATTCAATCTACATTCTGAATTTCTGCTACTGGACAATTATTTCTTTTCTTTCGACTCTCTACACAGTTTCATTGGTCATTCTTTAGATGATTGCAAATTTCAATTTCTTTGTTAGAGTTATTTCACTAATTAGCCGTTTAATGGAAATTTCTTATGTTTGTCATTAGCTCCCATTGTTTATTACATTCCTTTGATTATATTCCCCCTTTTTTTTTATTATAAGACAAAACGAACTCCACCTTGCCCTTTTTTTTTTTCTAAACGCAATCTTAAATCAAATTTCAATTAAATCAAGTTTTAATTAAATCAAGTTTTTAATTCTTTAAGTTTTATTTAAATGTGATTCTAAAATTATATCTTATAAACTGTCTAATTTATGCTTTTAACGATAAACCCTTCTATGATAAAAAAAATTTTTTTATTTTATTTTACCCTACAAGACCTTTTATTTTTATTAAATATTTAAACAAATCTTTTATCAATTTATATTTCTCCAAAATTATGTGTAACTCCGAAGAAAACACACTCCTTCCTGATGTATCTCGGTACATTTCTCCGTCCCCCCTTTTGAAACTAAAATATCAATCTGAAGGTTTTAGTTTCAACGTTTAACTTTATTCTTATTATACAATCCCCTCGATTTATTTTGATGGAGGTTTGTCCTTTCTTATTCTCGTGTGTCCGTGTTAAGTTTTCGGTCCCGTTATACCCATTTATTTATATATATTTTTATTTATTTATGCTCGATCAGGTGGTTCTCCCTTTCTGCCATGTGGGTCGTTGTACCCATCCCATCTCCTATATCGATCTGGAGGTTCCGTAGCTAGATTGCCATAATCAACCTGTGTTAAAAATTCCATTTCCTCCACTGACCATCCATCTTTACTTAACATTAGCTGTTGTATGTTTGGCGGCATATTATTGCGTAGTGTTCTGATTATCTGACCATCTGACATAGGGAATGCCGTCAATGCCTTAAGTTTTGACACTTGTCGGTAAAAGAATTTCGCATACGTCTCTCCCCGCGCATTTGAATATCTCTCGTGGGATGTTTTATACAGGATTCCGTCTTGCCTAGCTTCATTCCAAAATGCCCTTAACATAGCCCGTCTATATTCTCCGAATGTTTGCAGTTTCTCGTCCAAGGTGTGCCACCAATCACATGCTATCTCTTGGAGGTAACTACTGGTCACCGCAACCTTGTCCTCTTCCGGTAAACTTTTACTATGGAAGATTACTCAGGCTTTCTAAATGTTTCAGCCGGTTTTCTCCTACCTTCGCTTTGAATACCGAAATGGTGAACTGCTTCTCCATAAATCTACTCGTCTGTTCACTGTGTCTATTCTCAATCTTAAAATCCTCATATTTCTGTTCTACCTGTCTTATTTTCTGCCCTGTGTCTCCCACTACGTCTTTACATATCTCCTTTACTTTAGTTTTTATATTCTTGGTGGTCTCTATTTCATTCTCTAAGTTCCCTAATTCCTGTCGCGTCGTTTCCTGGCTACTTATTAGGTCTTGACATATCTCTTCCATGCGTACTATTCTCTCTTCTAGCTGGCTTTTCCCTATACTGCTTGACTCTTCCCTCACTTCTATATTTTCCTTTAATTCTAATATTTCGTGCCTTTCTTCTTCTACACCCTTTTTCATTACTCCTATCACTTCATCGTATGCGTCCATTCTTGCTGTCAATTCCTGTTTCATTTCTCTCATCTCTGTCCTAAGTTCATTAATTTCCTGCTTCATTTCTCGTTGATTTTGTTTGATGTCTTCGCGTATCTCTTTCATCATGTTCATCAAAATTTGAAATGCACTTTCTTCCACTATTTGCGGATTTTTAAAAAATATCGGGCTTACTTCTGGCGTTGCCCTCCCGTCGTTTCCACTTTTGTCCATTTTTTTCTTTTTTTTTTTTAATAATAAACTTATGTACGTACAACCAAAACCTAACCTTCCCAGTTCTTTTTTTTTTTATGCTAAAATTCCCTGGAGTGTCCCTATGCCTCCACGTTTTATATAATTGCAAAATCACTTTTACAGTTGCGCTGCTTATACCGTTTTCTAATCCTACTATCATGCTCCCTCCCGCTTCTTTTTACTAGCTATCACTTATGTCACTCATACACGACTCTGGCCACACCGCTTAAAAATGTCCAGTCATGACTCACATCGGTCCTGCCATTCAAAACGTTTAGTTTCGCCCCACGTTGGGCGCCATTTATACCTAGCCCCCTTTTGCGTTGTCTTATAACTTTTATAAATATCACTTATATAACATCAATAAAATATTCGATGTTTATAATAACGACTCGATACAGAACTTTGTACCTCCCTCCTCTTACACAAAATCCTATCATAGGGGCTGTCGGTACCTCGGGTAGAGGGGTCAATATCATTTGCAAATATTCGCCAATAATATTAATACTCGTTTACTAGATTACACATTAGCCAACCAAACTCTTTATTTATTTAAAGGAAAAAATCCAATGGGCACCAGCCGACCTTTGTCGACAAGTCTGCCTAACCAATACGATCTAGTACCCGCTCCCGCTAGCTCAGCTAAAACAATCAATGCAATACAAAATCCACCTCCTTAAAAAACTCAAATTACGAATCTTTCTCTGCGCTAGTTTTCTCGCTTCCTTTCCCAAATTCTAATTTAAAATTTATTTCGCTCTCATAATCTCATAGGATATTCATATCCCATTTCTAAACTATAATTCATTATTATAACATTTATTATTTATTTGATCTACGATATTTATTTCTTTTTTTTTATAAGTAATCACTAACCCATTAAATCTCCGTTACGCTGTTTCACTTCGTTTGGTCTTATAATATAATTAATTAAACTTTTGCTCAAATTTAGATATTTAATATAACAAAAATATCATATTATACATACATTTAGAAAATAATTATATGCACACAAATATATTTGAAATCACAATAAAATCCCTTGATAATGGAGCTAAAGACAGTTAGTAATTATTGTTCGTAATAGAAAGTTCAAAGTTTATTATTCCACACATTACTACGGCTTTTAATTAGTGAATTAAGAATAAAATAAATATTACCTAGCATTCTCTTTTATGCCTAGTTCCGAGCGTAGCTTCTGATAGTATTTCCTTCGGTCAGTTAGCGCTAACTCTTTGCGATCCTTTTCCCGATGTCATTAGGATCCTGTGGGCTTCATCATGGACACTCCGCTTCCTTCTTGTTTTACGCGAACATGATCGACCTCCGAACTGTCTGCTGTTGGTATTGCATGGAAGGATTCGGCCGGCTGTCCACACGATGGGTTTAACAATGCAGCATTATGTTTTATTTAACTTTGGACGTATATTAATATGAATATGAATTTAAGAATAATCAACCGAACCGAATCAGAATCAAATTTTAATCATAATATCAAATTCAATCTAATAACATAACAATAGAAAGTTCGCCCCTTTTATATTTTACGGTCCTTATCTTGCGGATTCAATCTACATTCTGAATTTCTGCTATTGGACAATTATTTCTTTTCTTTCGACTCTCTACACAGTTTCATTGGTCATTCTTTAGATGATTGAAAATTTCAATTTCTTTGTTAGAGTTATTTCACCAATTAGCCGTTTAATGGAAATTTCTTATGTTTGTCATTAGCTCCCATTGTTTATTACATTCCTTTGATTATATTCCCCCCCTTTTTTTTATTATAAGACAAAACGAACTCCACCTTGCCCTTTTTTTTTTTCTAAACGCAATCTTAAATCAAATTTCAATTAAATCAAGTTTTAATTAAATCAAGTTTTTAATTCTTTAAGTTTTATTTAAATGTGATTCTAAAATTATATCTTATAAAACTGTCTAATTTATGCTTTTAACGATAAACCCTTCTATGATAAAAAAAAATTTTTTTTATTTTATTTTACCCTACAAGACCTTTTATTTTTATTAAATATTTAAACAAATCTTTTATCAATTTATATTTCTCCAAAATTATGTGTAACTCCGAAGAAAACACACTCCTTCCTGATGTATCTCGGTACAATATATAATATTAGTAAATATGACATCTTATGCTGAGTGTCCCAAACATATTTATATGTATATCTTTTAAGTTGTTGGTGTCAATGCGGCATCTTATGATGAATGCCATTGGGTTTATTGTAAATTTCCCTCTGCAATTCCATCAATAATTTTATATTTTAATCGTTTATGTTTATTTTAAAGGGCTTTTATTTCAGGCTATTTGTTTCATGGTTAGATCAATGCTGGTGGAGGGATATATGGGTGTTTATATCAATGTAATGTGAAGTGTGTTTAGCATACAGGGCAATGTGCCCAACTGAATGCATGACCCAAAGATGTAGTTATTGTGTTGCAATGGATGCAAACGTATTTCCTGCGCCATTGACCCTTTTTTAGCTCTATGGATAGGGACTATAAGTCAGCAGATAGACCGCTCTTCCCCATATGTAGCATTTATCTTTAATTATTGTATATACATGATTCCTCCGCCAGACAGATGCACATTCCTGTACTGGACGAGGATCATGTCCTTCAAATAATATCATGCTGTCAGATGCACATTCCTGTCAGTATGGTTTTATGCTAGCATCTTCATATTGCATTGGTTGCGACTATATATCCGGAAGCAAGCGTTGGTTTGGCTATGAACTTTTAGTCTGAGATTGAACGATTGTTTTGAAAAGTTTTAAACTGAGTAATCTATGTAGCCTATCTATACTCAACATTCTAAAGTAAAATTTATTAAAATGTCCATCCGTGTGGACTGTTTAAAATAGTAATTTAAAAATTAATATTAAAATCTAAAGATAAATTTTATTCCTCAATTTTTAAATATTTATATATATGCGTTAATAAATGTTTTGTGTGTTTATTACTGGCAGTGGTTTATTTTTATTTTTTTAAAATATTAATATATTTTGAGAATATAAATCTTTATTAAAACTTATAAGAATTTATATTATGAAGTATCTCTGCTGCTCCGTGAGCTAGTGACTGGGGCTAATGGTCGTAATAAAAATAAAATAATATAAAATTGGATTTTAACTTACTTATCTGCCTACTATATAAATTTTCCAGGTTCAAATAGCCTGATGGCATGCTGTAAAGCAGATACGGTAAGACACCAACTTCCAATCTTCCCCGACCGTTATAATATTGTAACAGTCATATTTGAACATTCACGCAACAAAATCCAGAGTTTTGGTAAATTATACCAAGGCTGATCTAGATGAGGGTTTGAGACCAAATCCGACCGCACCTCAGCTCCTTCACCAACACTCCCTGACTTACTACCTTATGAATGACATATATGAGGTCACACTCGTAATCTCTCAATTTCGGTGCCGGCAATAGCAAAGGGTAAAACGAGAGACTCGGAGATACTTAACTAAATGTTTTATAGCTTAACCAAACACACTCACACAACCTATGGCTGATTATCTAATGCATATAAAATCATTATGGATGGTGATTTACTATAAATAAAGTGAATAATACTGCAAACGTTAATAGATTTTAAAATTATTTAATATTGACAAAACACAAACAATAATACGAACTACACGTTCTGTAATCAATTGTACTTAACGATCATTATTCTATTATATCGTTTAAACGCTAATAATTATTTTACGTCTATACTAATGTCTAAATTATGTTCTGCCATTCCTACTCAGTATGTTAAGGGTTAAACTCTAAGAGAGTGGCAAATTTATACAATGTGTACTTAAATTTATCAATACATGATGAGCAGACAATGTGCTCTTTATGTAGGTATTCTTAGATAAACTAGATCTTAGGTTCAGATCAATGCTGAACAATTAATATACAACAGATGAACTGGCGTTTTGTAGCATAACTTCTGAGGCTATGGCGCTATGCAAATTACATCAGATGCATCTTGAATGCGCTTTTACTCATGAGATTCAGCAACGTTTGCTCGGTTCTCAGATACCGCTTGCCTGCTATACATGAACTTTTAGTTCGGATGCTCGAACAGCCATGATATAAGATGCTGGATTCCGGTGTTCCAGTTCTGGAGGAGGTAATGGGAATGACCCTTAAAATCACTATCCCATTCAAGAGAGGGCTGTCCGAACTAAGGATGATAAGATAGTCCTTAAAACCTAATCTTATCTTAATAATTATATGATAGTAAAGGGGAATGCACCTTAGTGCTTCGTAGAAACTCATTCACAACGCTTTTGGAATCTTAATTATAACAATTAGTAAAGCGTAAATCTATAGTTTCTTCTGCAAACTACCCTATGCCAGTTAATTAAATAATCACTGAAATTGTGCTAAAGAGGACTTTATTAAAATTGATCTAGTTTATTAATTAACTACATATTATATGCAATTACATTAATGGGGTCTAAAGCAGATCTGGGGCTTAAACTTGGCTAACTACTGAATATGCCTTAAATTATCACTCTCTTTTATTTAACCAAACAAACCTTTAATAAGCAACATATGTGATATTAAGCTACGATAGCAGTTCAAATAATACATCAAAGTAGGTTTCGGACCAGAGACAATCTATAGATATGCCAAACAGCATAATTACTTTACTTGGAGAACAAAACGCCTCTTTAAGTTATAATAATTAATAGTCTCTGCTCCGAAGGCAAAGCATAAATCAATAAATGCATTTTAACAAAATATATATATAGATGCAAAAGTATGGACGCAAATAGAGAAAATAATAAGGAAATAAGCTTTTATAAGTTGAATTTAAAAAGAGATTTAAGAATTTGCGATCAGGCAAGATTTTACATTTAACTTTTAAAGTATTTTAAAATTATACAGGTTGAGATATCGTTTATCTAATACAGTTAATTACTTTAAGAGAGAATACACCTTTTAAACATGGTATGATTAATTTATAAGATTTGAATGGAAGAGTTTGTGCACATTACTTATTATATAGCTAGCTTTAGGAAAGATTTATAGATGGCTATAGCTTTTAGATTTAGCTTGATTGAGAAGTGGTTACCAGTTATTTATCTGGAGGCTTGCAGCTTGAAAGTATGAAATACACGCATTGACTGATTTATCTGAGCTGGTTCATCGATGAGCTATTCTTTAAGTAGGGCTGTGGTTTGGGTCTCCGGTCTCCATAAACGGTTCTTGACCATCGGGAAGATGGCGTTAGCTTTTCTAGCCACTTATTTGCATGGTAGAAACTGGGCTCACTGCCTGGATATAAGTTGAAACGTGAGTAAAGCAAAAATGGATGACGATTTCCTTTCAAATGCTTTTTTATATTTCTTTAACCCCCCCCCTCTTACAGTTCATTCACAATCTTTCTTTTTAGACATTAAAACCTAAGAAGTCTTAATTGCATCAGCTTCAAACGAATCGGTTGATTGATTTCAGGTTTATTCATTGTTCCTTTTATTTTTCTCAGATTCCAGTTCCAATCTGGATTTCAGTGCAGGTTTAATTGTCCAACTTTTATTTTATTAAGAATCCTAAAATCTGGATTTGTACCGGAGGTGTCTCATGAGATTGGTAAAGTTCTTTTTTTTTCTTTCTTTAAACATTGGATTGCTTCTACTTTTATTTTACTGAAAGAGATTCTAAGCTGGCTAGGGCGTTTTATCCTAGACATGAGACATCTACATTTGTTTTTAGTTGCTCTACATGATTAAGTAATTGGGTAACTTCAAAGCCAGTTTGAAATACTTTAGAGAATTCTGTTCTTATCTAATACAATTTTCCCAGCTTGAAACCAATTCAATTATTTAAAATCATAAGATGAATATTTATAAAATTATAAGGTGTGTACGTGATATAATGATCTGTATCATTCAGATGTGAATATACCATTTTTAGCAAATAGAATTATTACAAAATATATATACAATTATAGCAGACACGTGTGCATATACAATTACACACATATACGTGTAAATATATGTTTTTATACATGTTAAATTCCCAAGTATATTGTTATATATATGTGTACCTTTAGGGTTTGAACTAGGGAAATGAGGGCTACTGATTTATAGAATAGGTTAAACGTATGATGATGAAATCATACTGTTTCACACGACTAACTACTCACTCTATCTAATAACACT